>JBBBDQ010000192.1:0-500000 GCA_037127315.1 Ascarosepion bandense
AAAATTTTTTTAATATCTAAGTGTTTTCTATTCATACCACGTGGTTTCAACATGTTTCACCTATTTTCATTAATTTATCCTAAGGATGAATTAATTTTCTGAGACTCTGAATCTTTCAAAATATACCTAAAAAAGTATCACTTTTCAGCTGATTTCGCATAGTTTTTCAACGTAATTTTCAAAGTTTTTAAACTTCTGTAAAGTATCGAAACCTCCAAAATTTTTTTAAAATCTAAGCGTTTCCTATTGTTACCTAATGTTATCAACATGATATAACAATTTTTATTAATTTATCTGAAAGATAAATTAATTTTCTGAAACTTTGAAATTTTCAAAATTTACGTAATAAATCTATTGCATTTTCGAGATTTTCAAACTCCCAGAAAATATTGAAGACCCTAAAATTTTTTTAATATCTAAGTGTTTTCTATTCATACCAAGTGGTTTCAACATGTTTCACCTATTTTCATTAATTTATCCTAAGGATGAATTAATTTTCTGAGACTCTGAAAATTTCAAAATATACCTCAAAAAGTATCACTTTTTAGCTGATTTCGCATAGTTTTTCAACGTAATTTTCAAAGTTTTTAAACTTCTGTAAAGTATCGAAACCTCCAAAATTTTTTTAAAATCTAAGCGTTTCCTATTGTTACCTAATGTTATCAACATGATATAACAATTTTTATTAATTTATCTTTCAGATAAATTAATTTTCTGAAACTTTGAAATTTTCAAAATTTACGTAATAAATCTATTGCATTTTCGAGATTTTCAAACTCCCAGAAAATATTGAAGACCCTAAAATTTTTTTAATATCTAAGTGTTTTCTATTCATACCAAGTGGTTTCAACATGTTTCACCTATTTTCATTAATTTATCCTAAGGATGAATTAATTTTCTGAGACTCTGAAAATTTCAAAATATACCTCAAAAAGTATCACTTTTTAGCTGATTTCGCATAGTTTTTCAACGTAATTTTCAAAGTTTTTAAACTTCTGTAAAATATCGAAACCTCCAAAATTTTTTTAAAATCTAAGCGTTTCCTATTGTTACCTAATGTTATCAACATGATATAACAATTTTTATTAATTTATCTGAAAGATAAATTAATTTTCTGAAACTTTGAAATTTTCAAAATTTACGTAATAAATCTATTGCATTTTCGAGATTTTCAAACTCCCAGAAAATATTGAAGACCCGAAACTTTTTTTAATATCTAAGTGTTTTCTATTCATACCAAGTGGTTTCAACATGTTTCACCTATTTTCATTAATTTATCCTAAGGATGAATTAATTTTCTGAGACTCTGAAAATTTCAATATTCACCTCAAAAAGTATCACTTTTTAGCTGATTTCGCATAGTTTTTCAACGTAATTTTCAAAGTTTTTAAACTTCTGTAAAATATCGAAACCTCCAAAATTTTTTTAAAATCTAAGCGTTTCCTATTGTTACCTAATGTTATCAACATGATATAACAATTTTTATTAATTTATCTGAAAGATAAATTAATTTTCTGAAACTTTGAAATTTTCAAAATTTACGTAATAAATCTATTGCATTTTCGAGATTTTCAAACTCCCAGAAAATATTGAAGACCCGAAACTTTTTTTAATATCTAAGTGTTTTCTATTCATACCAAGTGGTTTCAACATGTTTCACCTATTTTCATTAATTTATCCTAAGGATGAATTAATTTTCTGAGACTCTGAAAATTTCAAAATATACCTCAAAAAGTTCACTTTTTAGCTGATTTCGCATAGTTTTTCAACGTAATTTTCAAAGTTTTTAAACTTCTGTAAAGTATCGAAACCTCCAAAATTTTTTAAAAATCTAAGCATTTCCTATTGTTACCTAATGTTATCAACATGATATAACAATTTTTATTAATTTATCTGAAAGATAAATTAATTTTCTGAAACTTTGAAATTTTCAAAATTTACGTAATAAATCTATTGCATTTTCGAGATATTCAAACTCCCAGAAAATATTGAAGACCCTAAAATTTTTTTAATATCTAAGTGTTTTCTATTCATACCAAGTGGTTTCAACATGTTTCACCTATTTTCATTAATTTATCCTAAGGATGAATTAATTTTCTGAGACTCTGAAAATTTCAAAATATACCTCAAAAAGTATCACTTTTTAGCTGATTTCGCATAGTTTTTCAACGTAATTTTCAAAGTTTTTAAACTTCTGTAAAGTATCGAAACCTCCAAAATTTTTTAAAAATCTAAGCGTTTCCTATTGTTACCTAATGTTATCAACATGATATAACAATTTTTATTAATTTATCTGAAAGATAAATTAATTTTCTGAAACTTTGAAATTTTCAAAATTTACGTAATAAATCCATTGCATTTTCGAGATATTCAAACTCCCAGAAAATATTGAAGACCCTAAAATTTTTTTAATATCTAAGTGTTTTCTATTCATACCAAGTGGTTTCAACATGTTTCATTTATTTTCATTAATTTATCCTAAGGATGAATTAATTTTCTGAGACTCTGAAATTTCAAAATATACCTCAAAAAGTATCACTTTTTAGCTGATTTCGCATAGTTTTTCAACGTAATTTTCAAAGTTTTTAAACTTCTGTAAAGTATCGAAACCTCCAAAATTTTTTTAAAATCTAAGCGTTTCCTATTGTTACCTAATGTTATCAACATGATATAACAATTTTTATTAATTTATCTGAAAGATAAATTAATTTTCTGAAACTTTGAAATTTTCAAAATTTACGTAATAAATCTATTGCATTATCGAGATTTTCAAACTCCCAGAAAATATTGAAGACCCTAAACTTTTTTTAATATCTAAGTGTTTTCTATTCATACCACGTGGTTTCAACATGTTTCACCTATTTTCATTAATTTATCGTAAGGATGAATTAATTTTCTGAGACTCTGAAACTTTCAAAATATACCTAAAAAAGTATCACTTTTCAGCTGATTTCGCATAGTTTTTCAACGTAATTTTCAAAGTTTTTAAACTTCTGCAAAGTATCGAAACCTCCAAAATTTTTTAAAAATCTAAGCGTTTCCTATTGTTACCTAATGTTATCAACATGATATAACAATTTTTATTAATTTATCTGAAAGATAAATTAATTTTCTGAAACTTTGAAATTTTCAAAATTTACGTAATAAATCTATTGCATTTTCGAGATTTTCAAACTCCCAGAAAATATTGAAGACCCTAAAATTTTTTTAATATCTAAGTGTTTTCTATTCATACCAAGTGGTTTCAACATGTTTCACCTATTTTCATTAATTTATCCTAAGGATGAATTAATTTTCTGAGACTCTGAAAATTTCAAAATATACCTCAAAAAGTATCACTTTTTAGCTGATTTCGCATAGTTTTTCAACGTAATTTTCAAAGTTTTTAAACTTCTGTAAAGTATCGAAACCTCCAAAATTTTTTTAAAATCTAAGCGTTTCCTATTGTTACCTAATGTTATCAACATGATATAACAATTTTTATTAATTTATCTGAAAGATAAATTAATTTTCTGAAACTTTGAAATTTTCAAAATTTACGTAATAAATCTATTGCATTTTCGAGATTTTCAAACTCCCAGAAAATATTGAAGACCCTAAAATTTTTTTTAATATCTAAGTGTTTTCTATTCATACCAAGTGGTTTCAACATGTTTCACCTATTTTCATTAATTTATCCTAAGGATGAATTAATTTTCTGAGACTCTGAAAATTTCAAAATTCACCTCAAAAAGTATCACTTTTTAGCTGATTTCGCATACGTTTTCAACGTAATTTTCAAAGTTTTTAAACTTCTGTAAAATATCGAAACCTCCAAAATTTTTTTAAAATCTAAGCGTTTCCTATTGTTACCTAATGTTATCAACATGATATAACAATTTTTATTAATTTATCTGAAAGATAAATTAATTTTCTGAAACTTTGAAATTTTCAAAATTTACGTAATAAATCTATTGCATTTTCGTGATTTTCAAACTCCCAGAAAATATTGAAGACCCTAAAATTTTTTTAATATCTAAGTGTTTTCTATTCATACCAAGTGGTTTCAACATGTTTCACCTATTTTCATTAATTTATCCTAAGGATGAATTAATTTTCTGAGACTCTGAAAATTTCAAAATATACCTCAAAAAGTATCACATTTTAGCTGATTTCGCATAGTTTTTCAACGTAATTTTCAAAGTTTTTAAACTTCTGTAAATATCGAAACCTCCAAAATTTTTTTAAAATCTAAGCGTTTCCTATTGTTACCTAATGTTATCAACATGATATAACAATTTTTATTAATTTATCTGAAAGATAAATTAATTTTCTGAAACTTTGAAATTTTCAAAATTTACGTAATAAATCTATTGCATTTTCGAGATTTTCAAACTCCCAGAAAATATTGAAGACCCTAAAATTTTTTTAATATCTAAGTGTTTTCTATTCATACCAAGTGGTTTCAACATGTTTCACCTATTTTCATTAATTTATCCTAAGGATGAATTAATTTTCTGAGACTCTGAAAATTTCAAAATATACCTCAAAAAGTATCACTTTTTAGCTGATTTCGCATAGTTTTTCAACGTAATTTTCAAAGTTTTTAAACTTCTGTAAAGTATCGAAACCTCCAAAATTTTTTTAAAATCTAAGCGTTTCCTATTGTTACCTAATGTTATCAACATGATATAACAATTTTTATTAATTTATCTGAAAGAAAAATTAAATTTTCTGAAACTTTGAAATTTTCAAAATTTACGTAATAAATCTATTGCATTTTCGAGATTTTCAAACTCCCAGAAAATATTGAAGACCCTAAAATTTTTTTAATATCTAAGTGTTTTCTATTCATACCAAGTGGTTTCAACATGTTTCACCTATTTTCATTAATTTATCCTAAGGATGAATTAATTTTCTGAGACTCTGAAAATTTCAAAATTCACCTCAAAAAGTATCACTTTTTAGCTGATTTCGCATAGGTTTTTCAACGTAATTTTCAAAGTTTTTAAACTTCTGTAAAATATCGAAACCTCCAAAATTTTTTTAAAATCTAAGCGTTTCCTATTGTTGCCTAATGTTATCAACATGATATAACAATTTTTATTAATTTATCTGAAAGATAAATTAATTTTCTGAAACTTTGAAATTTTCAAAATTTACGTAATAAATCTATTGCATTTTCGTGATTTTCAAACTCCCAGAAAATATTGAAGACCCTAAAATTTTTTTAATATCTAAGTGTTTTCTATTCATACCAAGTGGTTTCAACATGTTTCACCTATTTTCATTAATTTATCCTAAGGATGAATTAATTTTCTGAGACTCTGAATATTTCAAAATTCACCTCAAAAAGGTAATTTTCAAACTTTTTAAAGCTGATTTCGCATAGGTTTTCAACGTAATTTTCCAAGTTTTTAAACTTCTGTAAAATATCGAAACCTCCAAAATTTTTTAAAATCTAAGCGTTTCCTATTGTTGCCTAATGTTATCAACATGATATAACAATTTTTATTAATTTATCTGAAAGATAAATTAATTTTCTGAAACTTTGAAATTTTCAAAATTTACGTAATAAATCTATTGCATTTTCGTGATTTTCAAACTCCCAGAAAATATTGAAGACCCTAAAATTTTTTTAATATCTAAGTGTTTTCTATTCATACCAAGTGGTTTCAACATGTTTCACCTATTTTCATTAATTTATCCTAAGGATGAATTAATTTTCTGAGACTCTGAAAATTTCAAAATATACCTCAAAAAGTATCACTTTTTAGCTGATTTCGCATAGTTTTTCAACGTAATTTTCAAAGTTTTTAAACTTCTGTAAAGTATCGAAACCTCCAAAATTTTTTTAAAATCTAAGCGTTTCCTATTGTTACCTAAGGTTATCAACATGATATAACAATTTTTATTAATTTATCTGAAAGATAAATTAATTTTCTGAAATTTTGAAATTTTCAAAATTTACGTAATAAATCTATTGCATTTTCGAGATATTCAAACTCCCACAAAATATTGAAGACACCCTAAAATTTTTTTAATATCTAAGTGTTTTCTATTCATACCAAGTGGTTTCAACATGTTTCACCTATTTTCATTAATTTATCCTAAGGATGAATTAATTTTCTGAGACTCTGAAAATTTCAAAATATACCTCAAAAAGTATCACATTTTAGCTGATTTCGCATAGTTTTTCAACGTAATTTTCAAAGCTTTCAAACTTCTGTAAAGTATCGAAACCTCCAAAATTTTTTTAAAATCTAAGCGTTTCCACCTAATGTTATCAACATGATATAACAATTTTTATTAATTTATCTGAAAGATAAATTAATTTTCTGAAACTTTGAAATTTTCAAAATTTACGTAATAAATCTATTGCATTTTCGATATTTTCAAACTCCCACAAAATATTGAAGACCCTAAAATTTTTTTAATATCTAAGTGTTTTCTATTCATACCAAGTGGTTTCAACATGTTTCACCTATTTTCATTAATTTATCCTAAGGATGAATTAATTTTCTGAGACTCTGAAAATTTCAAAATATACCTCAAAAATTAAAGTATCACTTTTTAGCTGATTTCGCATAGTTTTTCAACGTAATTTTCAAAGTTTTTAAACTGCTGTAAAGTATCGAAACCTCAAAAATTTTTTTAAAATCTAAGCGTTTCCTATTGTTACCTAATGTTATCAACATGATATAACAATTTTTATTAATTTATCTGAAAGATAAATTAATTTTCTGAAACTTTGAAATTTTCCAAAATTTACGTAATAAATCTATTGCATTTTCGAGATTTTCAAACTCCCAGAAAATATTGAAGACCCTAAAATTTTTTTAATATCTAAGTGTTTTCTATTCATACCAAGTGGTTTCAACATGTTTCACCTATTTTCATTAATTTATCCTAAGGATGAATTAATTTTCTGAGAATCTGAAAATTTCAAAATATACCTCAAAAAGTATCACTTTTTAGCTGATTTCGCATAGTTTTTCAACGTAATTTTCAAAGTTTTTAAACTTCTGTAAAGTATCGAAACCTCCAAAATTTTTGAAAAATCTAAGCGTTTCCTATTGTTACCTAATGTTATCAACATGATATAACAATTTTTATTAATTTATCTGAAAGATAAATTAATTTTCTGAAACTTTGAAATTTTCAAAATTTACGTAATAAATCTCTTGCATTTTCGAGATTTTCAAACTCCCACAAAATATTGAAGACCCTAAAATTTTTTTAATATCTAAGTGTTTTCTATTCATACCAAGTGGTTTCAACATGTTTCACCTATTTTCATTAATTTATCCTAAGAATGAATTCATTTTCTGAGACTCTGAATATTTCAAAATATACCTAAAAATTATCACTTTTTAGCTGATTTCGCATTGTTTTTCAACGTAATTTTCAAAGTTTTTAAACTTCTGTAAAGTATCGAAACCTCCAAAATTTTTTTAAAATCTAAGCGTTTCCTATTGTTACCTAATGTTATCAACATGATATAACAATTTTTATTAATTTATCTTTCAGATAAGTTAATTTTCTGAAACTTTGAAATTTTCAAAATTTACGTAATAAATCTATTGCATTTTCGAGATTTTCAAACTCTCACAAAATATTGAAGACCCTAAAATTGTTTTTTTAATATCTAAGTGTTTTCTATTCATACCAAGTGGTTTCAACATGTTTCACCTATTTTCATTAATTTATCCTAAGGATGAATTAATTTTCTGAGACTCTGAAAATTTCAAAATATACCTCATAAAGTATCACTTTTTAGCTGATTTCGCATAGTTTTTCAACGTAATTTTCAAAGTTTTTAAACTGCTGTAAAGTATCGAAACCTCAAAAATTTTTTTAAAATCTAAGCGTTTCCTATTGTTACCTAATGTTATCAACATGATATAACAATTTTTATTAATTTATCTGAAAGATAAATTAATTTTCTGAAACTTTGAAATTTTCAAAATTTACGTAATAAATCTATTGCATTTTCGAGATTTTCAAACTCCCACAAAATATTGAAGACCCTAAAATTTTTTTAATATCTAAGTGTTTTCTATTCATACCAATTGGTTTCAACATGTTTCACCTATTTTCATTAATTCATCCTAAGGATGAATTAATTTTCTGAGACTCTGAAAATTTCAAAATATACCTCAAAAAGTATCATTTTTTAGCTGATTTCGCATAGTTTTTCAACGTAATTTTCAAAGTTTTTAAACTTCTGTAAAGTATCGAAACCTCCAAAATTTTTTTAAAATCTAAGCGTTTCCTATTGTTACCTAATGTTATCAACATGATATAACAATTTTTATTAATTTATCTGAAAGATAAATTAATTTTCTGAAACTTTGAAATTTTCAAAATTTACGTAATAAATCTATTGCATTTTCGCGATTTTCAAACTCCCAGAAAATATTGAAGACCCTAAAATTTTTTTAATATCTAAGTGTTTTCTATTCATACCAAGTGGTTTCAACATGTTTCACCTATTTTCATTAATTTATCCTAAGGATGAATTAATTTTCTGAGACTCTGAAAATTTCAAAATATACCTCAAAAATTATCACTTTTTAGCTGATTTCGCATAGTTTTTCAAAAAGGTAATTTTCAAACTTTTTAAACTGCTGTAAGGTATCGAAACCTCCAAAATTTTTTTAAAATCTAAGCGTTTCCTATTGTTACCTAATGTTATCAACATCATATAACAATTTTTATTAATTTATCTTTCAAAGATAAATTAATTTTCTGAAACTTTGAAATTTTCAAAATTTACGTAATAAATCTATTGCATTTTCGAGATTTTCAAACTCCCACAAAATATTGAAGACCCTAAAAATTTTTTTAATATCTAAGTGTTTTCTATTCATACCAAGTGGTTTCAACATGTTTCACCTATTTTCATTAATTTATCCTAAGAATGAATTCATTTTCTGAGACTCTGAATATTTCAAAATATACCTAAAAATTATCACTTTTTAGCTGATTTCGCATTGTTTTTCAACGTAATTTTCAAAGTTTTAAACTTCTGTAAAGTATCGAAACCTCCAAAATTTTTTTAAAATCTAAGCGTTTCCTATTGTTACCTAATGTTATCAACATGATATAACAATTTTTATTAATTTATCTTTCAAAGATAAGTTAATTTTCTGAAACTTTGAAATTTTCAAAATTTACGTAATAAATCTATTGCATTTTCGAGATTTTCAAACTCTCACAAAATATTGAAGACCCTAAAATTGTTTTAATATCTAAGTGTTTTCTATTCATACCAAGTGGTTTCAACATGTTTCACCTATTTTCATTAATTTATCCTAAGGATGAATTAATTTTCTGAGACTCTGAAAATTTCAAAATATACCTCAAAAAGTATGACATTTTAGCTGATTTCGCATAGTTTTTCAACGTAATTTTCAAAGTTTTTAAACTTCTGTAAAGTATCGAAACCTCCAAAATTTTTTTTAAAATCTAAGCGTTTCCTATTGTTACCTAATGTTATCAACATGATATAACAATTTTTATTAATTTATCTGAAAGATAAATTAATTTTCTGAAACTTTGAAATTTTCAAAATTTACGTAATAAATCTATTGCATTTTCGAGATTTTCAAACTCCTACAAAATATTGAAGACCCTAAAATTTTTTTAATATCTAAGTGTTTTCTATTCATACCAAGTGGTTTCAACATGTTTCACCTATTTTCATTAATTTATCCTAAGGATGAATTAATTTTCTGAGACTCTGAAAATTTCAAAATATACCTCAAAAATTATCACTTTTTAGCTGATTTCGCATAGTTTTTCAACGTAATTGTCAAAGTTTTTAAACTTCTGTAAAGTATCGAAACCTCCAAATTTTTTTAAAAATCTAAGCGTTTCCTATTGTTACCTAATGTTATCAACATGATATAACAATTTTTATTAATTTATCTGAAAGATAAATTAATTTTCTGAAACTTTGAAATTTTCAAAATTTACGTAATAAATCTATTGCATTTTCGAGATTTTCAAACTCCTACAAAATATTGAAGACCCTAAAATTTTTTTAATATCTAAGTGTTTTCTATTCATACCAAGTGGTTTCAACATGTTTCACCTATTTTCATTAATTTATCCTAAGGATGAATTAATTTTCTGAGACTCTGAAAATTTCAAAATATACCTCAAAAATTATCACTTTTTAGCTGATTTCGCATAGTTTTTCAACGTAATTTTCAAAGTTTTTAAACTTCTGTAAATTATCGAAACCTCCAAAATTTTTTTAAAATCTAAGCGTTTCCTATTGTTACCTAATGTTATCAACATGATATAACAATTTTTATTAATTTATCTGAAAGATAAATTAATTTTCTGAAACTTTGAAATTTTCAAAATTTACGTAATAAATCTATTGCATTTTCGAGATTTTCAAACTCCCAGAAAATATTGAAGACCCTAAAATTTTTTTAATATCTAAGTGTTTTCTATTCATACCAAGTGGTTTCAACATATTTCACCTATTTTCATTAATTTATCCTAAGGATGAATTAATTTTCTGAGACTCTGAATATTTCAAAATATACCTCAAAATGTACCACTTTTTAGCTGATTTCGCATAGTTTTTCAACGTAATTTTCAAAGTTTTTAAACTTCTGTAAAGCATCGAAACCTCCAAAATTTTTTTAAAATCTAAGTGTTTCCTATTGTTACCTAATGTTATCAACATGATATAACAACAATTTTTATTAATTTATCTGAAAGATAAATTAATTTTCTGAAACTTTGAAATTTTCAAAATTTACGTAATATATCTATTGCATTTTCGAGATTTCAAACTCCCAGATAATATTGAAGACCCTAAAATTTTTTTAATATCTAAGTGTTTTCTATTCATACCAAGTGGTTTCAAAATATTTCACCTATCTTCATTAATTTATCCTAAGGATGAATTAATTTTCTGAGACTCTGAAAATTTCAAAATATACCTCAAAAAGTATCACTTTTTAGCTGATTTCGCATAGTTTTTCAACGTAATTTTCAAAGTTTTTAAACTTCTGTAAAGTATCGAAACCTCCAAAATTTTTTAAAAATCTAAGCGTTTCCTATTGTTACCTAATGTTATCAACATGATATGACAATTTTTATTAGTTTCTCTGAAAGATAAATTAATTTTCTGAAACTTTGAAATTTTCAAAATTTGCGTAATAAATCTATTGCATTTTCGAGATTTTCAAACTCCCAGAAAATATTGAAGACCCTAAAATTTTTTTAATATCTAAGTGTTTTCTATTCATACCAAGTGGTTTCAACATGTTTCACCTATTTTCATTAATTTTTCCTAAGGATGAATTAATTTTCTGAGACTCTGAAAATTTCAAAATATACCTCAAAAAGTATCACTTTTTAGCTGATTTCGCATAGTTTTTCAACGTAATTTTCAAAGTTTTTAAACTTCTGTAAAGTATCGAAACCTCCAAAATTTTTTTAAAATCTAAGCGTTTCCTATTGTTACCTAAGGTTATCAACATGATATAACAATTTTTATTTATTTATCTGAAAGATAAATTAGTTTTCTGAAACTTAGAAATTTTCAAAATTTACGTAATAAATCTATTGCATTTTCGAGATTTTCAAACTCCCACAAAATATTGAAGACCCTAAAATTTTTTTAATATCTAAGTGTTTTCTATTCATACCAAGTGGTTTCAACATGTTTCACCTATTTTCATTAATTTATCCTAAGGATGAATAAATTTTCTGAGACTCTGAAAATTTCAAAATATACCTCAAAAAGTATCACTTTTTAGCTGATTTCGCATAGTTTTTCAACGTAATTTTCAAAGTTTTTAAACTTCTGTAAAGTATCGAAACCTCCAAAAATTTTTAAAATCAAAGCGTTTCCTATTGTTACCTAATGTTATCAACATGATATAACAATTTTTATTAATTTATCTGAAAGATAAATTAATTTTCTGAAACTTTGAAATTTTCAAAATTTACGTAATAAATCTATTGCATTTTCGAGATTTTCAAACTCCCACAAAATATTGAAGACCCTAAAATTTTTTTTAATATCTAAGTGTTTTCTATTCATACCAAGTGGTTTCAACATGTTTCACCTATTTTCATTAATTTATCCTAAGGATGAATTAATTTTCTGAGACTCTGAAAATTTCAAAATATACCTCAAAAAGTATCACATTTTAGCTGATTTCGCATAGTTTTTCAACGTAATTTTCAAAGTTTTTAAACTTCTGTAAATATCGAAACCTCCAAAATTTTTTTAAAATCTAAGCGTTTCCTATTGTTACCTAATGTTATCAACATGATATAACAATTTTTATTAATTTATCTGAAAGATAAATTAATTTTCTGAAACTTTGAAATTTTCAAAATTTACGTAATAAATCTATTGCATTTTCGAGATTTTCAAACTCCCAGAAAATATTGAAGACCCTAAAATTTTTTTAATATCTAAGTGTTTTCTATTCATACCAAGTGGTTTCAACATGTTTCACCTATTTTCATTAATTTATCCTAAGGATGAATTAATTTTCTGAGACTCTGAAAATTTCAAAATATACCTCAAAAAGTATCACTTTTTAGCTGATTTCGCATAGTTTTTCAACGTAATTTTCAAAGTTTTTAAACTTCTGTAAAGTATCGAAACCTCCAAAATTTTTTTAAAATCTAAGCGTTTCCTATTGTTACCTAATGTTATCAACATGATATAACAATTTTTATTAATTTATCTGAAAGATAAATTAATTTTCTGAAACTTTGAAATTTTCAAAATTTACGTAATAAATCTATTGCATTTTCGAGATTTTCAAACTCCCAGAAAATATTGAAGACCCTAAAATTTTTTTAATATCTAAGTGTTTTCTATTCATACCAAGTGGTTTCAACATGTTTCACCTATTTTCATTAATTTATCCTAAGGATGAATTAATTTTCTGAGACTCCGAAAATTTCAAAATTCACCTCAAAAAGTATCACTTTTTAGCTGATTTCGCATAGGTTTTCAACGTAATTTTCAAAGTTTTTAAACTTCTGTAAAATATCGAAACCTCCAAAATTTTTTTAAAATCTAAGCGTTTCCTATTGTTACCTAATGTTATCAACATGATATAACAATTTTTATTAATTTATCTGAAAGATAAATTAATTTTCTTAAACTTTGAAATTTTCAAAATTTACGTAATAAATCTATTGCATTTTCGAGATTTTCAAACTCCCACAAAATATTGAAGACCCTAAAATTTTTTTAATATCTAAGTGTTTTCTATTCATACCAAGTGGTTTCAACATGTTTCACCTATTTTCATTAATTTATCCTAAGGATGAATTAATTTTCTGAGACTCTGAAAATTTCAAAATATACCTCAAAAAGTATCACTTTTTAGCTGATTTCGCATAGTTTTTCAACGTAATTTTCAAAGTATTTAAACTTCTGTAAAGTATCGAAACCTCCAAAATTTTTTTTAAAATCTAAGCGTTTCCTATTGTTACCTAATGTTATCAACATGATATAACAATTTTTATTAATTTATCTGAAAGATAAATTAATTTTCTGAAACTTTGAAATTTTCAAAATTTACGTAATAAATCTATTGCATTTTCGAGATTTTCAAACTCCCACAAAATATTGAAGACCCTAAAATTTTTTTAATATCTAAGTGTTTTCTATTCATACCAAGTGGTTTCAACATGTTTCACCTATTTTCATTAATTTATCCTAAGGATGAATTAATTTTCTGAGACTCTGAAAATTTCAAAATATACCTCACAAAGTATAGCTTTTTAGTTGATTTCGCATCGTTTTTCATCGTATATGTGAAAGTTTTAATCTTGTGTCAATCCTCCAAATTTTTTTTAAATCTAAGTGTATCCAATTCTTACCTAATATGTTCATCATGTTATAATTGTTTATATTAACTTATCTGAAAAAAAAATTTCTGAATGTTTGAATTTATCAAATTTTGTGTAATAATTCTATCGCTTTTTGGAAATTTTCAAACACCCGGAAATTATTGGAAACCTTAAATATTTTTTAATATCTATGTGTTTTCTTTTCATACCAATTGGTTTCAACATGTTTCACTTATTTTCATTAATTTATCTTAAGGATGAATTAATTTTCCGCAACTCTGAATATTTCAAAATATATCTCGAAAAGTGTAGGTTTTTAGTTGATTTCCTATTTTTTTTTCAACGTATTTGTAAAAGTTTAAATTTCTGTAAATTATCAATCCTCCAAAATTTTTTTAAAATCTAAGTTTTTCGTTTTGTTACCTAATATTTTCATCATGTTATACTAACCTTTATTAATTTAACTGATAGTTAAATTAATTTTCTGAAACGTTACATTTTCGAATTTTATGTAATAAATCTATTGCATTTTGGAGAAATTCAAACTACCGGAAAATATTGAAGACCCTAAACATTTGTTAATATCCAAGTGTTTTCTATTCATACCATGTGGTTTCTACATGTTTCACTTGTTTTCATTAATTTGTCCTAAGGATAAATTAAGTTTCTGAGACTCTGACATTTTCAAAATATACCTAAAATATTATAGCTTTTTAATTGATATCGCATAGTTTTTCATCATATTTGTAAATGTTTTTAACTACTGTATATTATCGAAACTTGTAAATTGTTTTTTAAAATCTACGCCTTTCCTGCTGTTACCTAATGTTTTCATCATGTTATAATAATTTTTATTAAATTATCTTAATGATAAATTAATTTTCTGAAAATCTGAAATTTTCAAATTTTTAAATCGTTTGCATTTTGGTGATATTCAAACTCACGAAAAATTCGAAGTCCCTAAACTTTTTTAATATCTAAGTGTTTTCTATTCATACCAAGTGGCTTCAACATGTTTCACTGATTTTCATTAGTTTATCCTAAATTTTTTTTTCTGAGACTCTGAAAATTTCAAAATATACCACAAAATTGTCGCTTTTTAGCTGATTTCGCATAGTTTTTCAACGTATTTGTATTGGTTTTAAACTTCTGTAAAATATCGAAACCGCCAAACATTTGTTTCAAATCTAAACATTTCCTCTTGTTAACTGTTGTTTTCTTCATGTTATTATAATTTTTATTAATTTATCTGAAAGATAAATTAATTTTCTTAAAGTTTGAATTGTTGAAATTTTACGTAATAAAAATTTTGGAGTTATTCAAACTCCCGGAATATATAGAATACCCAAAATGTTTTTATTATCTATGTGTTTTCTTAATATTCCTCGGGTTTCAACTGTTTCACTTATTTTCATTAATTTGTCCTAAGGATGATTTAATTTCCTGAGACACTGAAAATTTCAAAAGGTATAGCTTTTTATTTGATTTCGCATAGTTTTTCAACGTATTTGTTAAAGCTTTTTTACTTCTTTATTTTATCGAATCCTCCAAAATCTTTTTAAAATATAAGCGTTTCCTATTGTTACCTAATGTTTTCTTCATGTTATAATAATTTTTATTTATTTATCTGAAAGATAAATTAATTTTCTGAAAGTTTGAATTTTCAAATTTTACGTCATAAATCTGTTGCATTTTGCATTTATTCAAACTTCCGGAGAATATTGAAGAACCTAAAACTTTTTAATATCTAAGTGTTTTCTATTCATTCCAAACAATTTTATCATGTTTCACTTATTTTCATTAATTTAGTCTAAGAATGTATTAATTATCTGAGACTCACAATTTCAAAATATACCTCAAAAAGTATAGCTTTTTAGTTGATTTCGTATAGTTTTTTGAAGTAATTGAAAAACGTTTCAACTTCTGTAAAATATCGAAACCTCAAAAGTTTTTTAAATCAAAGCGTTTCCTATTGTTACCTCATATTTACACCATGTTATATTAATTTTTATTAATCTTATTGAAAGGTAATTAATTTTCTGAATGTTTGAAATTTTCAAATTTTACGTCATAAATCTGTTGCATTTTGAAGATATTCAAACTTCCGGAAAATATTGAAGACCCTAAAATTTTTTTAATATCTATGTGTTTTCTATTCATACCAACTGTTTTCTTCATGTTTCACTTATTTTCATTAACTTATCCTAAGAATGATTTAATTTTCTTATACTCTGAATTTTTCAAAATATACTTTAAAAGTTATAGCTTTTTATTTGTTTTCGCAATTTTTTCAACGTATAGAAATTTGTTTAAATTTCCGAGATTTTCGAAAACCCTTAAACCTTTCTTAATTCCATTTGTTTTCTATTGCAATCAATCGTTTTCTTCATGTCATAATAATTTTCATTAATTTATATTTAGGATAAATTTTCAAAAATTACCTTAAAATATATAGCAATTTTCACAATATTTAAAAGTCCGTATAATATCGAAAACCCCTAAATGTTTTTTATATCAAAGTGTCTTCTATTAATACCAGCTGTTTTCGTTTGGTTTCAGTTGTTTTCTTTAATTTATCTTGATTTCTTTTATTAGACTACGACTTGTTCCAAATATACTTTAACAAGTATAGCAAGTCCTTGATTTCGACGTTTTTGTTTCTACGTATTTTTAAAAGTTTTTAATCTTCCGTAAATTATTAAAAACCCCTAAAATTTTTCAAGTCTAAATATTTTCCATTGCAACCAATATTTTTCATCTTATAATAATTTTCATTAATTTATATTAAGGATAAATTAGTTTTATGGAAGTTTTAATTTTTCAAAAATGACATTAAAAACAATAGGAATTTTCTTGATATTTAAACCTCCGTGAAATATCGAAGACCGCTAGATTTTTTAAAACTCAAAATGTTTCCCAATAAGACGAAGTGATTTCAACTTGTTTCAGTAATTTTCTTTAAATTATCTTAAGGTTGTTTTAATTTTCTGAGACTTGGAATTTTTCCAAATATACGTTAAATAATATAGCAAATCGTTAATTTCGACGTTGTTTTTCTACGTATTGGTATAAGTTTTTAAACTTCCTTAAATATCGAAAAACCCTATTTTTTAAAAATCTAACTGTTTTCCATTGCAACCAATCGTTTTCATCATGTTGTAATAATTTTCATTAATTCATGTTTAAGGATAAATTAATTTTATGTAAGTTTGTGCTTTTCAAAAATTACGTTAAAAGACTATTGAAATTTTCTTGATATTTAAACTTCCGTAAACTCTCGAAGACCTTTTAAATTATTTAAAATCTAATTGTTTAAAACAACAAATGGTTTCAACTTGTTTCAGTTGTTTTTAGTAAATTATTTTGCGAATGAATTAATTTTCTGGGATTTTGATTATTTTAAATTTTACTTTAAAAACTACTGCTTAAAAATTTCTGGGGATTTCGACAAGTTACGGAAGTTCAAAAACTTGTAAAAATACCTTGAAAAACACCGTCGAAATAAAATAATTTCAAGGTATTTTTACAAGTTTTTGAACTTCCGTAACTTATCGAAATCCCCAGAAATTTTAAAATCTAAGTGTTTTCCATTGATACCGAATGTTTTCATCATGTTGTAATAATTTTCTTTAATTTATATTAATTTAATTTATATTTATAAATTAATTTTATGAAAGTTTGAAATTATCAAAATTTATGTTAAATAAGTATAGCAATTGGTTGATATTAAAATTTCCCTAAAATATCGAAGAATTCTAAAATGTTTTAAATTCTAAGTGTTTTCCATTGATAATAAATGCTTTCAACTTTTTCTCTTGTTTTCAATATAGAAAACGAATGAATTAATTTTCGAATGAATTAATTTTCTGGATCATGATTATTTGAAAATTTACCTTAGTTGATTTCAACGTTGTTTTTCACCAGTTTTAACTTGAGTAAGTTATCGAAAACCCCAGAAATTTTTTATAATCTATGTGTTTTCCATTGATACCGAATGCTTTCATCATGTTGTAATAATTTTCATTAATTTATATCAAAGATATATTAATTTTATTAATGTTTGAATGTTGAAACTTTACGTTAAAAAACTAAAGCAATTTGTTGATTTAAATTTCCGTAATATATCTAAGACCCAAAAAATTTTTTAAATTCTAAGTGTTTTCCATTGATACCAAGTGGTTTCGACGTTGTTTATCAACGTATTTGTACAAGTTTTTAAACTTACGTAAATTATCAAAAACACGAGATTCTTTTTTTAAATCTACGTGTTTTCCATTGATAGCGAATGTTTTCATCGTATTATAATAATTTTCATAACTTTATATTAAGGATAAAATTATTTTATGAAAGTTTGAAATTTAAAAAAAAATAACTATATCAATTCGTTGATATTTAAACTTCGGTGAAATATCGAGGGTCCCTAAAAATTTTTTAAATTCTAAGTGTTTTCCATTGATATCAAGTGGTTTCAACTTGTTTCCGTTGTTTTCCATAATTAATTTTGCGAATGGATTAATTTTCTGAGACCTTGATTATTTGAAATTTTATTTTAAAAAACGACTACTTTTAGTTGATTTCGACGTTGTTTTTCAACAAGCTTTGAAATTCCGTAAATTATCGTAAAATCCAGAAATTTTTTAAAATCTATGCGTTTTCCATTAATGCCAAACGTTTTCATCATGTTAGAATAATTTCCATTAATTTATATTAATTATAAATTAACTTTATGAAAGTTTTAAATTTTCAAAATTTGCGTTAAAAAACTAAAAAAAATTACGTTAAAAATCTATGGCAATTTGTTTATATTAAACTTCCGTAAAATATCGAAGACTGCTATTTTTTAAAACTCTAAGTGTTTTCCATTGATAGCAAGTGGTTTCAACATGTTTCAGTTGGGTTTAATAATTTATCTTGCAACTGAATTAATTTTCTGAGACCTTTATTATTTGAAAGTTTATTTTACATACGACTACTTTTAGTTGATTTCGACGTTATGTTTCAACGTATTTCTACAAGTTTTAACTTCCATAAATTATCAAAAAGACATAACTTTTCTGGAAATCTAGTTGTTTTCCATTGAAACCGAATGTTTTCATCATGTCATGAAATTTTCATTAAATTATATTAAGGATAAATTAATTTTATAAAAGTTGGAAATTTGCAAAATTTACGTGAAGAAACTATAGCAATTTGTTAAATTCTTATACTTCCGTAACATACCGAAGACCCTTAAATTTTTAAAAGATCTAATTGTTTTCCATTGACAGCAAGTGGTTTCAAATTGTTTCAGTTGTTTTGAATAATTGCCAATGAATTAATTTTCTGAGTTCTCGTTTATTTGAAACGTTACCTTAAAAAACTATTGCTTTTAGTTGATTTCGACGTTGTTTCGACAATTTACGGAAGTTTAAAAACTTGTTTTTAAAATTCCGTAAAATATCGAAAACCCCTATTTTTTTTATATCTAAGTGTTTTTCCATTGATAGTAAGTTGTTTCAATTTGTTTCAGTTGTGTTCAATGCGAATGAATTACTTTTCTCAGAACTTGATTATTTGAAATTTTAAACTTCCGTAAAATATCTAAAGCCCCTACAATTGTCTCAAGTCTAAGCGTTTTCCAGTGATACCAAATCTTTTCATCATGTTATAATAATTTTTATTAATTAACATTAAGGATAAATTGATTTTCTGAAAGTTTGAAGTTTTCAAAATTTATGTTAAAATCTACAACTATTCTCTTGATATTTAAACTTCCGTAAAATATCGAAGACCCCCTAAAATCTTTTAAAGTCATATTGTTTTCCATTGATACCAAGTGATTTCAGCTTCTTTCAGTTGTTTTCATTAATTTATCTTAACAAAGATATAATTTTTTTGTCCTTTGAATATTTCAAAATTTCAGTTGAAAAGTATAGCAATTCTTTAAATTTGACGTTGATTTTCTACGTATTTGTAAAACATTTAAACTTCTGTAAATATCGAAATCCCTTAATTTTTTTATATCTAAGTGTTTTCCATTGATTTCACATTTTTTATCATGTTATAATAATTTTCATTAATTTAAATTAAGGATAAATTCATTTCGTGAAAGTTTGAATTTTTAAAAATTAACGTTAAAACTATAGCAATTTTGTTGATATTTAAACTTCCGTAAAATATCGAAGACCCCTAATATTTTTTAAAATGTGTTTTCCGTTGATACCATCTGGTTTCAACTTGTTTCAGTTGTTTTCATTATTTCATCTTAAAAAGTTGAGCAATTTTCTTGATATTAAACTTTGTAAATATCGAAAACATCTAAAAATTTTTAAAAAAGTGTTTTCCGTTGAAACCAAATAATAATTTTCGTTAATTTATTTTAACGGTGAATTAATTTTATGAAAGTTCAATTTTTTCAAAGTTTACGTTGAAACTATAGCAATTTTGTTGATATTACAACATCCGTAAAATATCGAATACCTCAAAAATATTTTATAATCTATGTTCTTCCCAAGTGGCTTCAACTTCTTTTAGTTGTTTTTTTTTTTATCTTAAGTATGAATTAATTTTCTGGTACTTCGAATATTTCAAAATTTACGTTAAAAGTTATAGCAATTCTTTGATTTCGACGTTGTTTTTCTACGTATTTGTAAATTTTTTTAACACTTCATTAAAATTTTTAAAACTCCTAATTTTTTTAAAATCTACGTGTTTTCTATTGATACCACAGGTTTTCATCGAGTTATAATAATATTTTTTAATTTATATTAAAGATAATTTAATTTTATGAAAGTTTGAATTTTTCAAATTATACGTTAAAAACTATAGCAATTTTGTTGATATTTATACTTTCGTAAAATATCGAAGACCCCAAAAATTTTTTATAATGTTAGTATTTTCCATTGATACCAACTGATTTCAACATTTTTCAGTTGTTTTGGTTAACTTATCCTATGGATGAAGTATTTTCAAACTTTTTAATGTTCCATAAAATATCAAAAAACCCTAATATTTTTAAAAATCTGAGTGTTTTCCATTGATACTGAACATTTTTCATCATATAATAATAATTTTCATTAATTTATATTAAGGATAAATTCATTTTATGAAAGTCTGAATATTTCAAATTTATGATAAAAACTATAGCAATTTACATGAAATTTAAACTGCCGTTAAATATCGAACACCACTGAAATTTATAAAATCGAAGTGTTTTCCAACTTGTTTCAGTTGTTTTCATTAATTTATCTTAAGGATGAATTAATTTTCTGGGACTTCGAAAATTTCAAAATTTATGTGATGTATAGCAATTCGTTGATTCCCACGTTGTTTTTCTACGTATTTGTAAATGCTTTAAACTTCCGTAAATAATCGAAAACCCCTAATTTTTTTAAATCTACGTACTTTCCATTGATACCAAGTGGTTTCAACTTGTTTCAGTTGCTTTTATTAATTTGTCTTAAGAATGAATTAATTTTCTGAGACTTTGAATATTTCAAAATTGACATTAAAATGTAAAGCAATTCTTTAATTTTGACGTTGTTTTTCTACGTATATTTAAAATATTTTAAACTTACTTAAAGTTTCTAAAACATCTAAATTTTTTAAAAATCTAAGTGTTCTCTATTGATACTACAAGTTTTCAGCGTGTTATAATAATTTTTATTAATTTATATAAAGATAATTTAACTTTAGGAAAGTTTGATCTTTTAGTATTTACGTTTAAAACTAAAGCTATTCTGTTGATATTTAAAAAATAAAGAAGACGCATGAAAATTTCTAAAATCCATGTGTTTTCTATTGATTCCAAATGGTTTGAACTTGTTTCAGTTGTTTTCAGTAATTTATTTTTAAGAAATTAATTTTCTTGGACTTCGAATGTTTCAAAATTTACGTATAGTAATTCTTTGATTTCGACGTTGTATTTCTACGTATTTGTAAGGGTTTTATAATTCCGTAAGTATCGAAAACCACTAAAATCTTCTCAAATCTAAGGGTTTTCCCTTGATACCAAATTTTTTCATCATTTTCTAATAATTTTTCATTTACTTATATTAAGGATAAGATAATTTTATGATTGTTTGAATTTTTCAAAATGTTTGTTAAAAACTATAGCAATTTTGTTGTTATTTAAATTTACGTAAAATCTCGAAGACCCCTGAAGTTTTTAAAAATCTAATGTTTTCTATTGATACAAAGTGGTTTCAACTGTTTCCAGTTGTTTTCATTAATTGATCTTAAGGGGAGTTATATTTCTGGGACTTCGAATATTTCAAAATTCACGTTAAAATGTATAGCTATTCGCTGATTTCGATGTTGTTTTTATACGTGTTTTTAAAAAATTGAAACTTCCTTAAATATAAAAAAACATCTAATTTTTTTTAAATCTAAGTGATTTTCATTGATACCACGTGTTTTCTTCATGTTATAGTCATTTTCATTACTTGAATTAAGGAAAAAATTATTTTCTGAAAGTTTGAATTTTTCAAAATTTACGTTTAAAATTATATCAAAATTCTTGATATTTAAAGTTCCGTAAAATACCGAAGACCCCTAAAACATTTTAAAATCTAAGTGTTTCCCATTGATGTCCAGTGGTTTGAACTTATTTCAGTTTTTTTTTTTATTATTAATTTACCTAAGTATGAATTGATTTTCTGGAAATTCGAATATTTTTTAAGATTTACGTTAAAAAGTATAGCAATTTGTTGATTTCGTATTTGTAAAAGTTTTTTAACTCCCGAAAAGTATCTAAAACCCCTAAACCTTTTAAACTCTGAGGGAAAATTAATTTTATGAAGGTTTGAATTTTTCAATTTTTTCGTTCCAAAATCTAGCAATTTTCTTGATATTTAAACTTCCGTAAATATCGAAAACCCCTAAAATTTTTTCAAAATTAAATATTTTCTATTGATACCAACTTTTTTCACCATTTTATCATAATTTTCATTTATTTATATTCAGGATAAATTAATTTTATGAAAGTTTGAAGTTTTCAAAATTTAAGTTAAAAACTATAGCAATTTCCTTGATATTAAACTTCCGTAAAAAATCAAAGACTCCTAATTTTTTTTAAAAATCTAAGTGTTTTAAATTGATACCAAATGGTTTCAACATGTCTCACTTATTTTCTTTAATTTATCTTAAGGATGAATTAGTTTTCTGGGACTTCGAATATTTCAAAAATTCCGTTAAAATGTATAGCTATTGGTTGATTTCGACGTTGTTTATCTACTTATTTGCAAAAGATTTTAAACATCCGTAAATGTCGAAAATCCCTAAAATGTTTGAAAATCTAAGTGTGTCCATTGATGAAAATGTTTTCATCATGTTATAGTAATTTTCATTGATTTATATAAAGTATAAATTAATTTTATGAAAGTTTTAATTATTCAAACTTTCCGTTACAATTATGGCAAATTCCTTCATCATTAAACTCCCGGAAAAATATGGAAGACCCCCTGAATATTTTTAAAATTTAACTGTTTTCCATTGATACTAAGTGGTTACAACTTGTTTCCGTTGGCTTCATTAATTTATCTTAAGGATGAATTAATTTTCTGGGATTTCGAATATTTCAAAATTTACGTTAAAAAGTATAGCAATTACGACCTCAAGTATACTTCAAGTATGGAAAACAACTAAATATTTAAAAGTCTAAGTGTTTTCTATTGATATTAAATTTTTTCATCATGTTATAATAATTTTCATGAATTTATATTAAGAATAAATTAATTTTATGAAAGTTTGAATTTTTCAAAATTTCCGTTAAAAACTATGGCAAACTTCTTGAAAAACAACGTCGAAATCTACGAATTGCTATATTTTTAACGTAAATTTTAAAATATTCGAAGTCATAGAAATTGAATTCATCCTGAAGAAAAATTAATGAAAACAAATGAAACAAGTTGAAACCAGTTTGTATCAATGGAAATCACTTAGATTTTATAAAATTGTAGGGGCCTTCGATATGTTATGGTAGTTTAAATATCAATAAAATTAATATAGCTTTTAATGAATTTTGAAATATTCAAACTTTCATAAAGTTAGTTTATACTTAATATAAATTAATGAAATTATTATAACGTGATTAAAGCTTTTGGTATCAATGGAAAACACTTAGATTTTTAAAAACTTTAGGAGTTTTTATTATAGATTTCGAAATATTCGAAGTCTGAAATAATTAATTTATCCTTAAGTTAAATTAATGAAAACAACTGAAACAATTTGAAAAAACACTTGGTATCAATGGAAAAATTTTAGATTTTAAAACATTTTTCGGTTTGTTTTTTTTTATATTGTACGGCAGTTTCAATATAAACAGAATGCAATTGATTTTGACGTAAATTTTGAAACATTCAAGCATTCATAAAATTAATTTATCTTTAATATATTAATAAAAATTATTATAAAATGATGGAAACGTTTGGTATCAATGGAAATCACTTAGATTTTAAAACGTTTTAGCGGTTTTCAATATTTTACGGAAGTTTAAAACTTATACGTTGAGAAACAACGTGGAAATGAATGAAAAGCTATAATCATTTTGAAATATTAAATATCCCAGAAAATTAATTCATCCTTAAGATAAATTAATGAAAACTACTGAAACAAGTTGAAACCTTTTAGTATCAATGAAAAATACTTCGATTTTAAAAACATTGAGGTATCTTCGATATTTTATGAAAGCTTAAATATCAAAAACAAAATGCTATTGTTTTTAACGTAAATTTTGAAAAATTCAAACTTTCATAAAATTAAATCATGCTTAATATTAATTAATGAAAATTTTTATAACATGTTGAAAACATAATTCATCCGTAAAATAAATTACTGAAAACAACTGAAACAATTTGAATCCTTATGGCATCATTTAGATTTTTAAAAATTTGAAGGCTTTTCGATATTTTACGGAAGTTTAAATATCAACAAAATGCTATTGTTTTTCATGTAAATTTTGAAAATTTCAAACTTTCATAAAATTAATTTATCCTTAATATAAATTAGTAAAATTTATTATAACATGATTGCAACATCTGATATCGATGGAAAAATCTTAGATTTGTAATAATTTTAAGGGTTTTCGATACTTTACGGAAGTTTAAAAACTTCTACATTGAAAAACAACTTGGAAATGAATGAAAATCTATTGTTTAACGTAAATTTTGAAATACTCAAAGTCCCAGAAAATTAATTCATCCTTAAGATAATGAAAACAACTGAAACAAGTTGAATCTACTTGGTATCAATAGAAAACACTTCTAAATATTTTTTTAAAAAATTGAGTGTCCTTCGATATTTTACGGAAGCTTAAATATCAACAAAGTTTTGAAAGTTTCAAACTTTTATCAAATTAATTTATCGTTAATATAAATTAATGAATTATTATTGTAACATGATGAAAACATTTGGTATCAATATTAAACACTAAGTTTTTTAAAAAATTAAGAGCTTTTCGATAATTTACGTAAGTTTTTAAAAAGTTTTACTGTTTTTTTATATTTTACCGTAGTTTAAGCACTTGTACATATAAGTTGAAAACTACGTCGAAATCAGCGAAAAGCTATAGTTTTAACGTAAATTTTAAAATATTCAAAGTCTCAGAATATTCATTCATCCTTAAGATAAATTAATGAAAACAACTGAAACAAATTGAAACCAAGTGGTATCAATGGAAAACACTTAGATTTTTTAAAACTTTAGGGGACTTCGATATTTTACGGAAGTTTAATATCAACAAAATGCTATAGTTTTTAACGTAAATTTTGAAAATTTCAAACTTTCATAAAATTAATTCGTCTTTAATATAATCTAAAGAAAATTATTATAACATGATGAAAACATTTTGTATCGATGGAAAACACTTAGATTTTTAAATAATTTAGGGCTTTTCGATATTTATGGAAATTTAAAAACATTTATGAATACGTTGAAAAACAACGTAGAAATGGACGAGAAGCTATAGCTTTTTAACGTAAATTTTGAAATTTTCAACGTCCCAGAAAATTAATTCATCCTTAAGATAAATTAATGAAAACAACTGAAAGAAGTTGAAACCACTTGGTGTCAAACGTAATTTTTTTTTTAAATTCAAACTTTCATAAAATTAATTCATCCTTAATATAAATTAATAAAAATATTATAACATGATGAAAACATTTGGTGTCAATGCAAAACAGTTAGGTTTTTAAAAAAAATACTGGTTTTTGATATTTTACGGTAGTTTAAGATCTTGTACAAATACGTTGGAAACTACGTCGAAATCAGCGAAAAGCTATACTTTTTAAGGTAAATTTTGAAATATTCAAATCTCAGAATATTAATTCATCCTTTAGATAAATTAATGAAAACAACTGGAACAAGTTCAAATTATTTGGTGTCCATGGAAAACACTTACATTTGAAAAAAATTTAGGGGTCTTCGGTATTTTACGGTAGTTTAATATCAACGGTATGCTATAGGTTTTAATGGAAATTTTGTAAATTTCTAACTTTTTAAATTTAATTCGTCCTTAATATAATCTAATAAAAATTATTATAACATGATGATGCATTTGTTATCAGTGGAAAACAATTAATATTTAAAATTTTGGAGGTTTTCTATATTTTACTGAAGTTTAAAACTTGTACAAATACGTTACAAACTTCGTCGAAATCTGCGAAAAACTATAGTTTTTAAGGTTAGTTTTGAAATATTCAGTGTTTCAGAAAACTAATTCTTCCTAAATATAAATTAATGAAACAACTGAAACAATTTGAAACCACTTAGTATCAATGGAATTCAATTAGATTTTTTTTTACATTTTGGGGTCTTCGATATTTTAACAAATGTTTAAATATCTACTAAATGCTATAGTTTTTCACGTAATTTTGAAATTTTCAAACTTTCAGAAAACTAATTTATCCTTAATATAATTTACTGAAAATTATTATGTCATGATGAATACATTTGGTGTCAATGAGATTTTTAAAAATTTACGGGTTTTAGATATTTTACGGAAAGTTAAAATTTGTACAACTACGTTGAAAAACTACGTCGAAATTAGCGAAAAGCTATAGTTTTAATGTAAATTTTGAAATATTCAAAGTCTCAGAAAATTAATTCTTATTTATGTTACGGATATAGATAGCCACACACACCCATACGCACATATATTGTGACTGGTTTCTGCGTGGTAACAAAGAGCTGATCACGTGGGAGCCTAGAATCAGTTTAGAGATAGCAGGTCAAGGTTGGTTGACCCAGGTACCTTTAGTAACGAATGTCTAGACAGGAAATAGACAGAAGCTAGACATGAGGTCGTGAAACAGCAAAAGCTAGAATTCGCGCCATAAACAAATCACATGAAAAGCAAAGTTTGGAAATCAGTTGCAGATCAAATCTTTGATGAGCAGTCACGATTGCTGGGCGCTGATAAATGATGAATGAAAAGGAAAACGCATTTGAGATAATAGCGTAATTTGACCAATTCATCTTAAGCAAGTCCGAATAAGAAAAGAAACGAACTTATAAATTCTTATTCGTTAAAACAAGAAGACGAGGCCGAATTGTTCTTTCAAAGAAGAAAGAAAAATAGCGACGAAGAGATATTGAAGAGAAGAGTCTATAATATTATTCGTATGCTGATTCCTATTGTTAAAAGAAAAGAATGAAAGCGAAGCCGAGTTGTTTATCAAGAAAAGAAAGAAAAATAGCGACGAAGAGATACTGAAGAGAAGAAACTAATGTTATTTTTATGCTGATTTCTGTTTGTTAACAGAAGAGAAAGAAAGCGAAGCCGAATTGTTTATCAAGAAAAGAAAGAAAAATAGCGACGCAGAGAAGTTAACATACGAAGTAAGAGATATTGAAGAGAATAAACCACAGAACTGTTCGAGTACAGAAAATACGACGCTTTTTTGAATAAAGGAATAAAGAAGAGTGCTGATATTTCAGAAAATTTGTATGCTAAAATCACAACAGTCAACTGAAAGAAAATAGAGACAGTTGGAGTTACATACATTTCAAGTGAACTGCATTTGAGTTCGAAGTTGTATAAAGAAAGAGGAGGAAGAGAGAAAAAAGAGAAAATACAGTAAAATAAGAGAGAAGGAACTGATATAAAGGTAAGTTATTATATTCTTAGACGCATGTTAGAACACGCATACACTTCCACGAATATTATGTTACCACATACATCGTACCACATGTGCTTATAAATTATATGGTTCTCCCCATTTTTATTTTGTGATAATCTCTTGCATTCATATTTGCCTGTATTCGTTCATATTTGTTGATATGTGTTGTAAATCGTTATTTCGACTACGTTGAGTATCTGAATATAAGTTTTGAGGTTCAGGTCATTGGACATCCTTATTCATACTGAAATATTTTTTATTTTAATATTTTGTTACTTATTAAAGTCTTATATCAATAATCGTCTCGTCTTGTCGTTAAAAACTTGAATTGTTGGTCAGCACATGTGTTGATATTGAAGCAGACCTGGGAAGATTGCAATTCGATTATATCAATCGAACAGTAATCTTATTTTTTTATTTTGTTTATCATTGCCCATTTGTCATTATCTAGAAGAGATAACCTGTATCTGTCCATAGATGTGGACATGTAAATATTCCCGTGTAATCATCTTGATGCTTATTGTCGAGGCAGGCATATGACACTTAAGATAAATTAATGAAAAAACTGAAACCACTTAGATTTAAAAAATATGTTAGGGTTCTTCAATATTTTACGGAAGTTTAAATATTAACAAAGTACTATAGTTTTTAACGTAAATTTTGAAAATTTAAAACTTTCAGAAAATTAATTTATCCTTAAGATAAGTTAATGAAACTTGTTATAACATGATGAAAATATTTGCTATCAATAGAAAACCTTTAGATTTAAAAAACTTTTAGTGGGTTTTCGATAATTTTCGGAAGTTGAAAAACTTTTACAAATACGTTGAAAAACAACGCCGAAATCAACAAAAGGCTATAGTTTTTAAGGTAAATTTTGAAATATTCAAAGTCTCAAAAAATTTATTCATCCTTATTTTCATATTTTTAGTTTGAACAAGGAGAATATAATAAGAAATATAGCTTATTTTGATACTTTCATTCGTAAAAGTAGAAAATAAGGAGATTCAAAGCTTATTTTGATATTTTTCATTTAAAAAATTAGAAAATAATTAGATATATCTTATATTTCTTTTGAAAAAGAAGAAAATGAACAGACGTTTTTATATTTCTTATTTGTAAAATGAGGAAATAAGGAGAAAAATAAATCATTTTGTTATTTTTTATTTGAAAAAAGAAGAAAATAAGCCAAAATATAGCTTATTTTATTTTTCATTTAAAAAAAGAAAATGAAGGGAAATACAGTTTCTTTTGATATTTTTCATTTGTAAAAGAAGAAAATGAAGAAAAATACTGTTTCTTTTAATATTTTTCTTTTGAAAAATTGAAAATAAAGGTAAATATAGAGTCTTTTGACGTTTTTTATTTGAAAAGGATAAAAAATGGTGAAATTATAGTTTATTAGGAAAAAGAAAATGAATAGGGTAAAGCTTGTTTTGATTTTCTTTTTTATAAATGTAGAAAATAAGAATAAATATAGAAAATAAGAATACTTTTCATTTGAAAAATATTAAAATAGTGAAAAATATATTTATTTTCATATTTTGTATTTGAAAAGGAAGAAAAATGAAGAAAATGTAGCTTATTTGTATTTGAAAAAGAGGAAAAGGAATAAAAAATACAGCTTGTTCTTATATTTTTCATTTGAAAAAGAAGAACATTAGTTAAAATGTAGCTTATTTCGAGGTTTTTCATTATAAACAGGAGAAAATAAAGAGAAAGTACTTATTTTTATATATATAATTTTAAAAAAGAAAATAAGTAGAGCTTTTTTTTATATTTTTCTTTTGAAAAATAACAAAATAAGGAGAAAAACAGCTGATTTTAATATTTTTCATTTGAAAAAATGAAATAAATAGAAATATAGATTAATTTGAAATTTTTAATTCTGAACGGAAGAAAATATGGAGAAATATACATTATTTTTATATGTTTCAATTAAAAAAGAAAAAATAAGGAGAAATGAGGCATATTTTGTTATTTTTAATATGTAAAAGAATAAAATATATCAAAATATAGCTTATTTTGTTATGTTTCACTTTAAAAAGATTGGGCAAAATATACCTTATTTTGATATTTTCTTTTGAAAAAGAAGAAAACATAGAGAAAATATGGCATATTTTTTATTCTAAAAAGTCGTAAATGAATACAAATATAGCTTATGTATTTTTCATTTGAAAAAGAAGAAAATGAATGTAAATATAGCTTAATTTAATAATTTTTTGTAAAATATAAAAAATAAGAAGTATAGCTTATTTTGATATTTTTCATTTGAAAAAGATATTTCGAAAATTGGCTTATTTTGTTATTTTTCATTTGAAAAGAAGAAAATAACGAGAAATACAACTTATTTTGATACTTTTCATTTCAAAAATATGAACATAAAAAGTAGTGCTTATTTTGATATTTTTCATTTGAAAAAGAATATAAAAAATTATAGCCTATTTTTCATTTGAAAAAAAAATGAATAGAATTATAACTTATTTTGATAATTTTTTGTAAAATGATAAAATAAGGAAAAATATGGCTTATTTTGATATTTTTCATTTGAAAAAACGAAAAATGAATAGAAATATAGCATAATGTGATACTTTTCATTTGAAATAGAAGAATATAAGGGGAAATATAGCTTCTTTTTTATTTCGAAATTTTTTATATATGTAAAACTATAGCGTATTTTAATATTTTTCATTTGAAAAAGAAGGAAATATGTCGAAATATAGCTTATTTTATTTTTCATTTGAAAATGAAGAAAAGAAGTTAAAATATAGCATATTTTGTTATTTTTCATTTGAAAAGAAAGAAAATAACTAGCTTATTTTTTATATTTGTCAGTTGAAAAGTTGATAATAAGAATATGCATGGCTTATTTTGATACTTTTCATTTGAAAAATATGAAAGTAAGGAGAAATATAGCTTGTTTTGATATTTTTCATTTGAAAAAGAAGAAAATGAATAGAAATATAGATTATTTTGATCATTTTTAACTAAAATTTTGAAAATATGAACAAATATGGCTTATTTCAATACTTTTCATTTGAAAAATATGAAAATAAGGTGAAATATAGTTTATTTTGATATTTTTACTTTAAAAGGAAGAAAGAAAATAGAAATTGTAGCCTACATTTCTTTTGAAAAATAAGAAAATGAATAGAAATATAGCTTATTCTGATATGTTTCATTTGAAAAAAAATAAATTAAGAAGAATTATAGAAGTAAAAAAATATATAACTTATTTTGATATTTTTCATTTGAAAAAGAAGACAATAAAAAGAAATGTAGCTTGTTTTGATACATTTATTTTAAATTGAAGAAAATAAGAAGAAATTGTGCTTATTTTGATATTTTTCATTTGAAAAAGATGAAAATAATGAGAAATATAGTTTATATTTATCATTTGAAAAGGGAGAAAAGATATTTATCATTTGAAAAAGGAGAAAATAAGGAGAATCATAGCTTATATTGATGATTTCCTTTTGAAAAGAAAGAAAATAAGAAGAGATTTTAGCTTATTTTCCATTTTAAAATTGATGTAATGAATATGCATGCACCTTGGTTCCTTCTTACAGTAATCGTTTAGATACCCCGAATAATATATATATCCCTTTCTGGGACATATCAGTTGGCGACAAAGAATTCGAAACGAGTTCACAAGAAAAAAAAATACTAACGAAGAACGTTAGAAATATTCGTTGACACTTGCAGAAAATAAGTAGGTTTTTCCTCATTTTTTCTTTGGACACTTGAACGTTAGAAAAGGCAAAACTTTGGCAACGCTTACAGAAAGTAAGAAAGTGCCTCCCTCTTGTTGGACTTAGAAGATTTATTGTATACATAAATTGAATACGTTGGCAGAATGCAACACATTGCTGAATTAATTAAGATGCTACAAGCCACTTTACAGCAACAACAACAGCTTATTCAGCAACAATTCCACCACCACCAACAACAACAACAATTTATGTAGCAACAAGAAACGTTTAAAAAATTATTCGAACAACGGGCAAAAGATAATGTCTTTCTTGTGAAAGACGTATTATCAAGGAGAACAAAAGAACCGGGTTCGAGATTTTTCTTCTGCAAATTCACTATCTGAATTTACGACCCCGACAGTGGTTCAACGTTTCCGGCTTATTTTCGTAGATTTGAGACGATATATTCACGAAACGATGTGAGCAATGGTCTGACAAAGAAAAGAATTACGCTGTTGTTGCAGATGTTGGGAACTAAAGAAATTACAAAATACACGAATTTTATCCTCCCAAAGAAGCCAGAAGAAATTACATTCATCGAAACAATAGAAGTTTTGTCGAAAATTTTCGATAAAAGAAATAGTTGATTCCATACACAATACAAGTGTCTAAATATCGTAAAAGAAGAAGATGATAATTTTGTTACGTATGCAGGCATGGTTAATGCACAGTGTGGGGTGTTTAAACTAAAAGAATTGTCAAGCGACATGCTACGTATGCAGGCATGGTTAATGCACAGTGTGAGGCGTTTAAACTAAAAGAATTGTCAAGCGACATGTTCAAGTGTCTAATTTTTGTCCAAGGGCTACCGACACCGAAGGATAAAGAAATTAGATCAAGAACTCTCACTAACACGGAACAGGATCCAAAGATTACGCTACAAAAATAATGGAAGAATGTCAGCGACTTATAAATATAAAAAATGATAATACTCGGATTGAGGAGAAGAGCATTTCGCGATTACAAACTGTAAGACAACAGAAGTGGATACAGAATAAAGAAAGAAAAATGATATGCAGTTCGTGTGGAGGGCAACATATAAAGAAGGATTGTTTCTTTAGGGATTAAAAATGTTTTAATTGTGGGTGTGTAGGCCATGGAAGTTCTCATTATCGGGTAAAACAGAGAAAAGTAAAATCGAAGTCGCAAACTGTTGTGGATTTCGGGTGAGAAACCACACAAAATAATAAATAACAAAAACAGATATGGAGATAGAAAATGTAGGTTCTATTGAGCAAAATATACAAACTGGAACCCGGGTTAGTCAATTCAGGAATACTATTAGTAGAAATCAATATATACAGTCTTGCAGTGAAATAGTATGTCCGGGCAATGAGTCTATATCCAAACAACTCCAACTCTGCACCAGCTTACTGACCAACTAGGCAACTCTACAACTCATTACAACTGTATTTACTAGCCTTCCCACGCAAGGCCGGATGTGACACATGGTCATTTTAATGTGGGTATTCCCGGCCATATAGCCGGGCCAAAAATATGTCTGTCTATTTTTCCCCAGTCGTGATTCTACCCTTCGGCGGAACCACGACTGGGTTATTGCTCTCATTACAACTCATTACAACTCATTACAACTCATTACAACTGCCGATCTCTGTATAGGTAGGATTATATATACACATAAGGCGAGTCCATTCTTGTAAACCAAAAGGGCGATCCCACAACACCCCCTCCCTAGATTCTTTTTTGGGAGGAGTTAGTATTTTTTCGCTTGGGATCTATTATTCTGAACGGCTTCAGTTTTTTTTCCGATAACGTTTCTTGAGCTTGACTCTTCACTCCTTCTTTGTATTTGGTTGATGTGTCTCTTATGTATAGATTTTTCTCCCTGTATTTTTTATATCGCATTTCTTAGTCCGTTTATAATTGTTCTAGGTTCTCAATATGCCATGTAATTTTTTACATTATGAAGTAAACTTGTTCACCTGGTTTGAACGTTTTTTCCATAACTATAGGTGTAATAAATACTGGTTGCATATTCTTCTTTTGCTCGATTTTTGTTGTGAACTTGTTACTGCTTGAAAATACCTCTTTTCCCAATTCCGCAGTTTCTGTCGGCACGCTTTTTATTTTTTTACAACAAGAGTTAATGGGTAAATCCCATATATTAAATTTCTGCATCCAGTACGTTTTTCGTAACATTTTTAACTTTTAGATTTTTCCGTGAAATTTCACATTTACGATAATTTCACCTTCCAATTTAATCCTTTTTCCTGTTATCGATTTAGCAATTTTTTGTGCGTGTAACATGGTCGGCCTGTTCAGCTTTCGCCATGTCTGTAGATTTATTATTGTTAAGTCTGACCCTGAATCCAATTGAAATTTGATCTTCTTATTCAATATTTAAGTTCTACATATTTCCTCGTGTTTTCATTGTTTTCATATTCCACTCTAGTAGATCTTACCCTACTAGGTGGTTTTTTGTTTCTGTATACCGCCGCCTTGTGTCCCATCTTTCCACACGCTCGACAATTTTTGTATTTGAAACGACAATCTTTAAGCCAATGCCATCCACCACATCTGTAACATGCAGAAGGTGAGGGACTTGTTTTTTATTTGGTTTCCGTCATTAGTTGTTTTGTATCTTTTTTCTTTGTCGTTAAAATCTTGTTTTGCTTTTGGGGAGGGTGAAACCCGTAAACTTATTTTTACCTTACGAATATGCGCAACTCCTGATTCTTCGATATCTTTACTGTCTTTCTTTATACTGGGGCATTTTTGGCAGTCCTCTGACAGTTTTTGTGATGTTAACCCTGGTTCATTTTAAAGTTTGGTCAGCATTCGTTTTCTCATTTCGCTGTCTTTAGCAGCGACTAGTCCTTAGACAAATATGAAGGCATTTAAAGTTATCTGAAGTTAACTCCGCCAATTTAAAGTTGTCACAATGTTTGTTGACGATGGCTGCGAGTGTTGAATAGTCCTCGTTTTCGTCTTTCACGAGATTAAGGCATTTCCACCTTTTATGGAACAACGAAATTTTGGGGCTAAATAGCTCAATGAAGCCTGTCACTGCCTCGTCGAATGTTAAATCGTTCGTTTTTTTTTTTTTTTTGGAAGATCTACAAACTTAGTATGTTTGTCCGTACCAAATTTTCTGAGCAAAAGCCTTAATTTTTTCTTTTCACTCCAGTGCTTGCAATCGATATTAAAAATATCTTCATATCGCCTGTAATATGTAAAAATTTTTGCCTTCATCAATCGAGTATTTGAAAGTTTCTATCGCGTTCCACACCGCATCTTGCGAAAACGTCTCCTCGTTTTCCGTGTTCCTTTCTAGCGCTGTACTTGTTAATTTTAGTAATAGTTCTTGCAGTTGTAATTGTCTTTCTTTATTCGCCTTTTGCATTTCCATTTGTCTCTCTTGAATTGCCTTTTGCATTTCTGTTTGTCTTTTTTTCATTTGCCTTTTGCATTTCTATTTGTTTTACTTCTAACTTATATTGTCTTTCTGCATTTGCCTTTTGTATTTCAATTTGTCTTTCTTCATTTGCCTTTTGCATTCCCATATGCCTTTCTTCATTTCTTTCAATGACTTCTAATATTCCTTTCTGAAAGTCATCCATAGTTTGCTGTTTTGATTCCGTGAGGGGTTCGGTTTTTTAACTATTGATTTCTGGCAAGTAATCTCGTAGAAAAAGTTTGTGAAAATTTTTCTTTAAATTCCCTTTATAGTTGTTTTTTTTTTCTATCTCATTGTACTTTCTTCTATCGACACTGTCAAATTGTTTATGATCGACTTGTGTTCGAAATTCTCGTAGCGAACTTTGTTGAGGTGGTTCGGGATATACGTGAGCGTGAGTTCGACGCAAATTTGTTGTGCGACTTGGAGTATACGTGAGTTCGTGTTCGAAATCCTTGTCACCAATTTGTTGTTTGTGACTGACGTGAAAAACGTATTTTTCTCACCACGTGAACTTGTTCGATTCTTCTTCGTCGCCAATTTGTTGTTGGCGACTGACGTGAAAAACGTATTTTCCTCTCCGCGCGAACTTGTTCGATTCTTCGTCACCAATTTGTTGTGGATTCCGGGTGAGAAACTACACAAAATAATAAATAACAAAAACAGATATGGAGATAAAATTGTAAGTTATATTGAGCAAAATATACAAACTGGAACACGGGTTAGTCAATTCAGGAATATTATTAGTAGAAATCAATATATCCAGTCTTGCAGTATGTCAGGGTAATGAGTCTATATCCAAACAACTCCAACTAATTCTGCACCAACTTACTGACCAACTAGGCAACTCTACAACTCATTACAACTGCCGATCTCTGTATAGGCAGGATTATATGTACACATCAGGCGAGTCCATTCTTGTAATACAAAAGAGGCGATCCCACAAAACAAAGATAAACGTAGTTTGGTCGAAAAACGAAGTTGTGGAGGGTAAAAGAAGAAAATACCTCAATGTAAAAGTAAATGAACAGACCGTAAAATTATTAAGTAAGTAAAGGTCGAGTACCCTTAAAACTTTTGAAAATCTATGTGGTTTCAATTGAAAACAAATGTTTTCATCATGGTTTGATTCTTTTCAGAAAGTTACATTAAAAAAATTTACATTCCTGAAACTTGTAAAATTTCAAACTTGTCGTTGAAAACTAACTTGTTTTCTTCATTTCGAACTTGTTTTCATATTTATTTTTATAAGTAAATTAAATTTCGTAAAAAGTCGAAAACCCTTAAAACATTTGAAAATCTTAGTGTTTTCAATTAAAAACAAGTGTTTTTATCATGCCTGTTATTTTCAAAAAGTTACATTGAAAAAAATATAAATAACCATGACAATTTTTGAAAATCAATTTTAATCTAAAAACATTAAATTCCAGAAATTTGTAATATTTCAAAGTTTCGTTAAAACTATTTAAGCTGTTTTATATTATTTACATTAAATAATATAAGACAGCTATTACTTTACACTTATTTACCGTAAAGATATTTCATGAAATAAATAACAACGCCAGTTGGTAACCAACAATAAACATGTATTGATAAAAACACAACAGTGAAAACAAAGCATGCATTTAGACTGTGTACAAAATGTGGATGAAGGAGGAAAAGTTCTCTTCCATTGACTATAGTTTTAATCGAAAGTCAACTGTTTGAATAAAGTTATCTAGTGAGATTGTGGTGATACCGACCGATCAAAAGCGATAAACCGGATGTGTGCTCTCCCATAACTAAAAAGCAAATGAATAAAATCGTCGTGCACGAGTTTGCACAGATGTTCCGGTTGAAAAATAGAAATTAATCAAAGATAAAATTACCAATTTTATTTACCAGCCAATGAGAAGCCCGAAACTAAATACAAAGGATGAAATTTGAAACTAGCTGTTTTGATCCAAAATGCTGATATAAAAAGCAAGACACAAACGCTTTGTCAGACAGAAGGACGAAAGGAGAAGAGTGCAATTAGTTTCTCCCTTGACCTATGTCGAGCGGCTACTATGTTGACTCTCCCTTTCTCCCTGTTCTCAAAGTACTAACTGACCTTTTCTAAGGCATTCCACAAACCAACTTGCTGACCTACTGACCTTAGAAACGGCTACTTGATAATGAACATTAATCATACTACCAAGCTTTTTACCTTTCAGCATTATATCTTCCGTGAACATTCTTTTATCTATTTCACTCCATTGCTATCTGCCATGAACTCTCTCTAACTTCGTTGGACCTTTATTCCAAGTATTGTTTTAATTGTAAAACATTAATTGAAATGTATATGTTATTTTACACTCAAAATTGCCTTTCTTGAATTTATAATCATTTATGAATTATAGTGGGCTATCTTCCCACAAGGCCAAATTCCGTTAACATGCTACGGAATCTTACTAACCCTCACTACAAATGAAATAAGAGAAGAGATGCCCGCAATAAAGTGGTGACCTCGACGTGATACGAACACGCATAAGGCAACCTTCTCTTGGCCAACACATAAAGGCATTTCCACCAAATAAATTGGTGTTCCCCAACGTTACACCAGATAAACTGGCGAACCGGAAGTTCCCCAGATAAACTGGTAACCAACACGTGGGATTTCAAGACACATATATATACACAAAGACATCTTCTCCAGGCCAACGCACCTACCCATCTTTTCAGCAACCATGGCAATGACAAACTTAACGTCCGCCGGCACCAAAATGAAAAACAAGTACAGTAAGCCAAATTATTACTCTTTCAACATTTATATTTTACGGAAAGTTCAAAATGAACATTCCTCCCAGCATTTCGGCACCAAAAAGAAAAACCTAACGGACCCAACAAAAAACTCCACGTGCTTCAAACAAGTTGTCGAAGAGTAAATAGGCACCCGGCGCAAACAATTAATGATGAAGAAAAAGAAAAGGAAAAAGATGAACAGAAAAAAAACAAAAACAAAAAAAAACGAAAGAAAGAAAAAAAGGCGAATAAAAGAAAAAACAAAAAACAAAAAAAACGAAAGAAAAACCGAAAGAAAAAACGAAAAATGAACGATAAGAACAAACAGAACGAAAAGAACAAAATGAACAAAAAAAAAGGAAAAGCAACAAACGATAAAAAAAACGAAAAAACGGAAAAACAACTGAAAAAAAAAAGAGAAAAACAACAAAAAAAAACAGTCGGATAGATAGTCACTTGTGAATTTAAAAGAACGATAAACCCACCATAAAATTAGTGACTACCTGGCGTAAGTCAACACCTATATATATATATATATATATATATATATATATATATATATATACACCCAGAAACATTTTGTTTGAACTTTCAGTGAAATTTGAAAATTTCTCTGTAATACAAACTCAAAATGGCAAACAAACGCTGAAGAAACTTCAACAATTCAGAACTAACTAACCCAGGGCTATTCCTACAAAATAAAAAAAAGAATTTGAACTTTCAGCGAAATATGAATATTTCCCTGTAACACAAATTCAAAATGACAGCGAACAAAAAAAAACAACAAACCAAAATAACCCATAACTAGTCCCACAAAAAGTCACTACCAATCCCTTTTAACAAGAACCGAAAACCAAAACATTCCTTCGAATAAAAACGGGATTCGAATACTCCCCTCTTATACCGAGGAAACAAATTCGGTAAAACGGTTAAATGGAAGAAAGAAAACATATTTTTATTTCAAACGAAAACGGAAAAAAGAAAAAAAAACAAAAAGGAAACGGCAAAACAAAACAAAAAAATCCTTTTTTAAAAAATAAAAAGCGACAACAGATACAAAAATATCACTCCGTGTTCTGGGGAGAAAGTTATGTGGTGATACCGACCGAACAAAAGCGATAAACCGGATGTGTGCTCTCTCATAACTAAAAAGCAAATGAATAAAAACCGTCGTGCACATCCGAGTTCGCGCAGATGTTCCGGTTGAAAAATAGAAATTAATCAAAGATAAAATTACCAATTTTATTTACCAGCCAATGGGAAGCCCGAAATCAAATACAAGGATGAAATTCGAAACTAGCTGTTTTGATCCAAAATGCGGATATAAAAAGCAAGACACAAACGCTTTGTCAGACAGAAGGACGAAAGGAGAAGAGTGCAATTAGTTTCTCCCTTGACCTATGTCGAGCGGCTACTATGTTGACTCTCCCTTTCTCCCTGTTCTCAAAGTACTAACTGACCTTTTCTAAGGCATTCCACAAGCCAACTTACTGACCTGCTGACCTTAGAAACGGCTACTTGATAATGAACATTAATCATACTACCAAGCTTTTTATCTTTCAGCATTATATCTTCCATGAACATTCTTTTATCTATTTCACTCCATTGCTATCTGCCATGAACTCTCTCTAACTTCGTTGGACCTTTATTCCAAGTATTGTTTTAATTGTAAAACATTAATTGAAATGTATATTTCTATAAATGTTATTTTACACTCAAAATTGCCTTTCTTGAATTTATAATCATTTATGAATTATAGTGGGTTACCTTCCCACAAGGCCAAATTCCGTTAACATGCTACGGAATCTTACTACCCCTCACTACAAATGAAATAAGAGAAAAGATACCCGCTATATGATAAATGTTCTTTGAAGGATTGTTCGAAACAAAGTTTGTTTGAGAAGAATGATAAACACAGAGATACATTTGTTGTGTAGTGTTGTGTGGAAATAAGTTTTGATTCAACAATGCTTAAATGATGTGCTTAGCTAAGTGCCCAAAGTGAAAGAGTATAAGTTTGTATTACGAAATATTGTGTCTGTGTGTGCGTTTAAGTGTTTGAGCAAGATTGTGCATCAAACTGATGTGGATTCGGACGACAGCCGAAATCTTAATAACGAGCTGTGGAAAGTGGCTATATATAAAGGAAAAACATAGGCTCCCAGAGGCACCGCGGGAAAGCCAATCTTATATTCAAAATATCTGATTGGTTAAAAATTAACCAATTGCAACACGTGTATTAAACAGACTAGGCAGGTTTGTTAAGAGCCGAAGGTTTTCAAAGACAACTGCGTTTTTTAAATTGTCCTATAGTAAAGTAGTAGTGATTTATTAGCCAATCACAGTCAAATAAAATGACATGTAGAAAAGCATGTATGTATGTGGGTGTGAAACATAGCGACTGCTATAATATCTCCCCACCACCACCACATTCAAAAAAGGGAATGCAAATATTTTTTCAATATGTGTAATATTGTTTGAATTTGGAAGGCCAGTAAACCCTCCTCCCTGTTTTGGTAACTTGATGTTCCTGTGACTGCTGAGTGCTACTTGGTGATACTGATGATGATGGTTGAGTTGGAGTAGCATTTTGCCCGATGTTTTAGTTGATCAATTGAAATGTTCGATTGACCGCTATTGAGCTGAATGGTGAAGAACTTAGTGTGACGAGCAAGAACTCTAAAAGGACCCAAGTAACTGGGTGTCAGCGGCTTCTTGACGATGTCTTGTCTGATGAAAACAAAATCACAACTATTTAATGAAGAAGGAACATGGAGATCCTTGGTCTGGAAACGAGTAGGAGTAACTGACAAGGTGGACATCTTATTCTGGAGGTATTGAACGAAAGTTGAAGTAGGCTGTATGTTTGAATTCTCGTCCAGAAATTGTCCTGGCAACACTAGTGGTTTCCCAAACACAAGATCTGCGGGTGATTATTGTAAAACCTCCTTTAAATTAATAGTGAACGAATAGTAACTAATAGTAAGTTATCTATCCAGGATTGGTTGTTGTTGGAGCTAGTTAGCGCGGCCTTTAGTTGCCGGTGGAAGCGTTCAACGAGTCCGTTAGCACGGTGATATGTTGTCGTTGAGTATTTCCAGTAAGCAAAATACTCTGGTTTATTTCGAACAGAAATTATATTGATTGGAATATATAAAAGTTTGAGATTTTCTTTCAATTTTTTAATTTTGCTGCTTTTTTCGCGCGATCGGCACATTTGTAAACAAAAGTTAATTCTCGGTTTTAAAAATCCTGCAAAAAATATACTTCTGTGCTTTGTTAATTTTGGAAAAATAGCAAATTGAAATTAAAATTAATCTGAAATTGAAAATATTACTTGTTTACGGTATAGATTTAAGAAAAGTATTTCTTAATCACGGAGATAAGATATTTATGAAGTGCTAATTGACGAGTTGACAGCCTGATGACTGACAGGCTCACCAGAATTGACATAATTTGTGTGACTGTGAAGTCACATGTTTCAAGGGTTGTTCCTCTTAAAAAATGGTTATCATTTTTTAAGAGAAACAACCCTTGAAACATGTGACTTTTGAGTGATATCTACCTAGTAATTTAAAAGAACTAATATTTTCAGCAATCTAATATTTCATTGAATTTTAGTTGCATTAGCTTCTGAAAAAATTAATTTTCTTTTAAAATAAAACTTTTCTTAAAATAGTTTAAATATTTAAGGCCTTTAAATATAATAAATACCAAGCTAACTTAGTAATGCCTGAAATGTTATGGTGTTTTATTTATTATTAATTTATGAAAATTCATGAAATGTAATAGCATTAATTTATTATTAATTTATATTTTTTAATATTTTATTTTTCATTTTATTCTTTATCAATATGAATTATTCGCATGATTGTTATAAGTTAAAGTTATTAACTTTTTATAGTATTTTTCATTTTATTAATACTTACACAAATGTTTACACTTTTTTTTTCATTGTAAGTTAATACCATAAAGATAAGAAAACACTGCGGTTTTCTGTTGTTTTCATGTACGGGAAATAATCCACAACACTTGTTAACTTCGAAAATCAATGTTTCCTATGGAACACCGTACTTATCAAAAATGAACAATTTTACACACACAAAAAAAAACAATTTTAACTTATTTTAAAAATATAAAGGCAAAACGATTTTTATTAAAATTTTCAATCTTCAATAGGCAATATAATCATCAATTCTTAACTAAAATATCTAATCTGAACAGTTCTTTAAAGATTTTTAACATATTTTTGAAACTTTATTAATTATGATAGTAAAAAAAAAATGAAAACAATTCTTTTAAAATCTTATTAGTAATCGAAATTTATTTTTCTTCAGACTATAATGTCCTTAATTTTTATTATTTATTCAGGCAGTTAAAAGCTTATCAAATTATCAGAGATTTATTGATTTTTTTATCTGCTCTTCGGAGCAGATTTTCGGATACAAACAAACTTAGATAAATGATTATGGTGTGTTTCTAGAATGAAAACACGCCAGACAGTAGAAATTGCGTACGTGTGTGTGTGTGTGTGTGTGTGTGTGTGTGTGTGTGTGTGTGTGTGTGTGTGTGTGTGTGTGTGTGCGTATACATGCACATTAAATATATACAGATGAGAAATAAGCAATTTTCACAATGTCATCGTTACGTTTTCCATTGTAAACAGTTGTACCGTTTTGGTTACAAGCTAACTCAAATCAAAACAAGATTTTCTGCCAAAATTTCGAACATGTTAGAAGAGATTACAAAATTTTTAAAAATAATTAAGCATTACTTTGATCTTTCCTCTTAATAATAATATAAACATTTTGATGGAAAAAGTTCGTTTTTATTAAGTTTGGAACATTTAAAATAAATTGCACACCCGCAAAATCGAATTCAAACGACTACAACATTTGGAAAAACCCAAAGTAAAATTCAATCGACCAACATGTGGAAAAAACCCAAAGTAAAATTGCACAGCCGCAAAAGAGGATTCAAACGGCTAAAAGCTTTTCTTTTTCACAAGTTAGTGTGAAAAGCGAAACCCTAGATCCTGATTGGTTGACAAATCGAAAAATTCAAATAACGTGAGAGAAACGGGTTTTTTTTTTTCACAGCTAAAGAAAAAATGGTCCGTGAAGCCTACCGCATGACCATAATTCAATATTTAAGGATGTCCCCTGAGCAGTTACGACAGTCAGTCAGCAGGTCAGTGAGAGACAACAGTCGGTCAATCCGTCAATCAAGCAAGCAGTCGATCTGTTAGTCAGCGAGTCAGGAGAAAGTCAGCCCGAAAGGCGCAGTGTCAGATACGCACAGTCCGGGAGGCGCCGACATCAACGAAAACAGAGCCGACAAACAGGTTCTTCGCCGACTCAATCGCTACGAATGAGAAGAAAGAAAGATACAGCAACAAGATACCTTCAAACTTTCACATCTCGAATCAACTAGAAAGAAGAAAGAACACAGATTTTAATTAGACTGATTCATCGTTTTTACACACACTAGAACACAAACGAAATATCTTTACACATCAAAAGACCTCCACAATTGTGAGTATGTTTTCGTACGAAACGAGGCAGTAAAAAGGCCTCTTTGCCCTACTTACGCAGGACATTTCCAAGTAGTGGATAGAAAGCCCAACTATTTCACAACTGTAGCAAAATAAAAAAAGACACTGTCGCAGCAAATACCAACGTAAGTGAAACATTTTCTACACCAACAAAAACACCTAAAACATCACCACAAAATCAGGTAGACACGTCTACTTGCCTACCCGTTTCAAAACATACATTACATCAATATTTATCAATTTGCGGTGGAGGTTATAGGATACAAATCCTATACCATACATCAACTAACTAAAAAAACACAAAATAAATTGCAAAACCGCAAAATCGGATTCAAACGACTACAACATTTGGAAAAACCCAAAGTAAAATTCAAACGACCAACATTTGGGAAAAACCCAAAGTAAAATTGTATACTCGCAAAAGAGGATTCAAATGGCTAAAACTTTTTTTACAAGTCAGTGTGAAAAGCGAATCCGTTAGTCAAGCGAGAAGTCAGGAGAGACAGTCAGCCAAGTCAGTCAGCCTGAAGGCGCAGTGTCAGATACGCACAGTCCGAGAGGCGCCGACATAAAAAAGAACAGAGCCAACAAACAGGTTCTTCGCCGACTCAGCCGCTACGGATGAGAAAAAGAAAGGTTTTACGGCCTTCTCTCTACCCCCGCCCCCTTTAGGAATTCTTTTCACCATAATTTGAAACACTTCAACGGCCGTAAAACCTTTCACATCTCTAATCAACCAGAAAGGAGAAGGAACACAGACTTTGTGAGTTAAGTAGACGGATTCATCGTTTTTACACACACATTCTACCAATTACTACTATCTTCATTTGATTCTCTCTCTCTCTCTCTCTGTGTGTGTTGTGTTTTGTGGACCAGATATCCCGCATAAAAATCTCCCTTTTTAATCCGGGTGTTCTGGAACCCCACACTATCTTCTTTTTTAGCGATTTCAAGGAAGTCCGAAATTATAAAAGACGTTTATTTTTCAACGAAAATTTCGAAATTTTGCCAGTTTCATAATTTTTTTTTTCAATGTAACTTTCTAAAAGCACCAAAACTTGATGAAAACACTTGTCTGCAATGGAAAACACTTAGATTTACAAAAATTATAAAGGTTCTCGGTCTGTTACTAAACTTTATTTACATTTAAACATAAGTGTGAAAACAAGTCACTGCCAGTAAATAAATAAAAGTAAATAAAATTTCCAAGTCACTGCCAGTAAATAAATAAAAGTAAATAAAATTTTCAAGTTACTGCCAGTAAATGAAGAAAAGTAATGTCACGTTTGTAACTTGGACCTTCCGTCAGCAAGGACAAATTCATTCGGACACCGTTTTGTTTTTTTGTTTTTTTGTTTTTATGTTTTTTTTTTGTTTTTATGTTTTTTTTGTTTTTTTTTGTTGTTGTTTTTTGTTTACCTTGTTACCTCTCGTCTCACTGTGACGTCTTTCTTGTTACTGTTTTTATTCTGTTTTATTTTGTTTTCCCTTCTCTATCATTCTTGTGCTTTCTAACAGATTATGCTTCCTTTTGTTTTAATTCCTGTCCTTATCACGCCCTACTGTTTTTTATCCACTCTCGACAACTTGATGATGCCACGTGAGTAGAGTTTGCCTTTTGGCGGGATTTTCAGATTCTTCCTGTTGGTCCTTGTATTCACACGCACTATTCGCCTCTCCGCCGTTTCTTATAACTTTGGTATGTTGATTTCATCCTTCTTTACTTTAGCCTTTTCATCTCTGTATTGTAAACGCATTATTGTGGCACAACGAATAGCTGTCGTCTCTTTATCTCTGTGTTGATCGTTCTTTCTAGCCTCAAAATAGATATTTTAGAAAAGAAATAAGAGACCTTTTTGTCCAGAATTTGCTCAGCCGCTTAGTCATGCCTTTACCATGTCCATGTTGTAATTGCCTATTTCTTGATATAAACGCTGAGCTGCCTTTCCAAATTTGTTGCTTGATTATAATTTAAATTAAAACCCCTGCCTCGCAGTTCTTAACGTCTTTACAGGCGACCTCATGGCTGCTGGTAGGAGTGATAGCCTTTCCTTTTCTTCTTTATTCTCGCTTGCTCCCTTCCCTGTTTCTCGCCTTTCCTTTTCTCTCTTTTATTTCTGTCTTCTTCGTCGCAGTGGACTCATCTTTGTTTTGTTCATTTTTTTTCAGATTTTTTTACCTAATTCGAGGAATAAAATCTTTCGTTTTTCAATGAAATTCGTCTGTGTGTTCTTGCGAATTTGAGCTAAACTGGCTGTCTAAAGCAGGATGCTTTTCGGCATTTTGTCCAGGGCAGCACAAGTAAATCAAATAAAAGATCGAAAACCCTTAAAATTTTTGAAAATGTAAGTGTTTTCAATTAAAGGCAAGTGTTTTGTCGATCATGTTTTGATAGTTTTCAGTTTTCAGAAATCTATATTAAAAAAATTAAATTTCTGAAACTTGAATATTTAACAATTTTCGATAAATCTATCGCGTTTTGTCATTTCTGACTTGTTTTCACACTATTTAAAAGTAAATAAATTTCGTAAAAGGTCGAAAACCCTTAAAATATTTAAACATCTAAGTGTTTTCATTTGAAAACAAGTGTTTTCATTATGTCTTCATACATTTCAGAAAGTTACATTAAAAAAAATTAAATTTCTGACACTTGTAGGTACCTCCACTAAATCGCGGAAAAAACTGGATAGTATGAATAAAAAAGACCCTAAACTTAATAAAAAGAAACTGTTTCCATCAACATGTTTATGTTCTTCTTAAAAAGAAAGATCAAAGTATTTTTAATTACTTTTTTTAATCTCTTAACACGTTAGAAATTTTGATAAAAATCTTGTTTTGACTTCAGTTAGCTGGTAAAGAAATCGTTACGTGAGTTTACAATGGAAAGCGTAATATTACATAACTTAGTTTTTTCCGGTTACAAACACAGTCACTTGGAAATTCATGCAAAAATAAAATAATTGTTGGATTTTAATGAAACTTTCAGGACTTATTTACAAATAAATTAAATTATTTTTTTTTTTAAATCTTGGTAATTTTTTTTTTGTTTTCCATCTGTTTTCCACACTCCATGTATATTCATGAAATTGTAAGAAATTAAATTTTGTTGTGAAAATTGGTGTTATTTTAGTTCAACGCAAGATTCATTGGGAATCTTTTTTTAATATTTTGCCGCTATTTCCGAAAATCTCCTCCCAACAGCAAAATAAAAATGCAATATAACTATGACATTATTTAGTTGGATAAGCTTTTAATTACTTCAAAAATAATATAAATTAAGAACATTATAGTGTAAAGAAAAAAATTTTCGATAAATAATGAAATTTTAAAGGAATTGTTTTCATTTTTTTAAAGTTTCAAAAATATTTTTAAAAATACTTCAAAGATTTGTTGGGGTTAGTTTATAAACTTATTAAGCGAAGATTCTAGGTACCTCCAATTTTACCGTGGGAAAATCAGCATAGTCTGAAGTAAAAGGCCTCAAACTAAATAAAAACAAAGTTTTCTCGGCAAAATGTTTATGCTATCATAAAAAAGATAGATTAAAGTATTTTTTAATTATTTTTACAAATTTTTAAAATTGTTCTAGCAGGTTCTGAAAGGCTCATTTAGTGGTAGAAAATCTTTTTTTTTTCTCTCGTCAGTGAAAGGGGTAAATTGACGCTAGAGTTTATTACGTCAACAGCGTAATATTACGCGAAGGCATTTTTTGACTGTGAAAGACACATTAATTTGGAAATTCTTGCAAAACTCAAATAATCGTCTGATTTTGATGAAAATTTCAGGACTTATTCACAAATGACTGAAATGATTTTTTAAATAATTATTTTTAAAAAATATTGGTAAAAAATATTTTTTTTTAATTTGTTACCCCCCCTCCAAATATTTAATTTCCAGAAATGTCGAAAAATGCAACTCGGTCACAAAATATAGATAGTTTTCATGAAATTTAGGAGTCATTAAGGAAAGCTAATCAACTGTCTTTTTTTCTTCAAAACAAGCTACCTTTTAGAAAATCAGCTCTGAATTAGGAAAACAAAAATGCAATAAAACTATGCCAATTTTTATTTGGGTAAACTTTTAATTACTTTTATAAACATAAATTCAAATTGTGTCATCGTCTGAATAAAAAAAAAATTTTTTTCCGTTAGTAATGAATTTTTACAATAATTGTTTTTATTTTTCATATTTTTTATTAAGTAATTTAAAAAGTTTCATAAGTCTTTTACAATTTTCTCCTTATAGGTATCTCATATGTTTTTAATTAATGTGTGGCAAATATATTTATTAATCGAAAAATTTAAAAAGTTACTCTAAAAGAGAAGCTTTTTTCTTTTTTTTTTTTTTTGTAATTTAATTAAAACTGTTTATTTTTGTATGTTAATTTCCCGTTTTTGGTAAGTACGGGTGCCCATAAACGATATAAATCTGTAAAAGGTCACGTGACTCAAGGGTTGTCCGCCCTTAGATAAAATTTTCCCGTATATAAACCCCGAAGGTCCTTACTGCTATTCTTTTCATGCCTGTCTCTGAATCACTCAAGAAAGAAGTCATTTCTAGTCAGAATTTAAATATTTAAGGTAACTTTTATATTTTTAACTTATTAGTTTAATCATTTTTAATATTAATTGTGAATCTATCTACCTGACAGAATTTAGAAAAAACATCAAAACTTATTTTTTATTTGTTTTGCTTTTTTGGGCTGTTCATTCCAATGGCATGTGGTAATGAATCATAAAAGAAATTATTAGGGATAAAAATGTTTACTTTCAATGTGTGTTTGCAAAATGTGACTAAGAAATAAATATGTATTACAATGTTATGGTGCATAGGCTAAGATTAAAACAATTTGGAAAAGGTTTCATTTTTTCTTTTCAATTGAATGAAAAAGCCATTTTTTAGTTTCTTTATTTCATAGCCTAATCCTACTAATGAAATTATGCATTTTCAATGTTAACCTAATGCATTAAAGTTTATTTTTAATTGTAAATGAATGTACAAAACATGTTATAAAATTATTTTTACCCTTAGTTATCAAATTAAGGGAGATACCTACATTCACAATGAAAAAAATCAAGAGGAAAATTGGAATTTAAAAAAATATGTTTAATTTCAATTTGTGTTTGCAGAATGTTTTTAAAAAACAAATATGTACTACAAATTTATGGTGCATAGGCTAAGATTAAAACAAATTGGAAAAGGTTTCATTTTTTTTTTCCAATTGAATAAACAAGACATTTTTTCTATTTTATTTCATAGCTTAATCCTACTATTGAATTTATGCATTTTTATTGATTAACTCCTACTTTCATATTTTTTAAATTGTAAATGATTGTACAAAACACACGTTATAAAATTATTTTACCCTTAGTTACCAAATTAAGGGAGATACCTACATACCTGTACCTGGAAAAGCAGCTAAACAGTGAGGAGGATTGGAGTGCCAATTAAGAAAACACCACGGCCCTTTTCAGGGCCACAAAATATTCCCGAAATTCCTTTCTCTTCAAGATATTGCATAAATACAGTATGACATGTACAAAAAGTATAGATACTTATTTATAACATCTACAGTTATGTAAAAATTAAATTACATATTTTTACCTAGTTATCTTACTAATTAATATTAATAAGGCATAATAAAAATATTAATAATTAGCATAATATTTCATAACTTTACTGGGTTATTTTAATTTCATTCTTTGTTATTAAATTGTAAAATTATTTTAAAAGCAATTTCAATTTTTATTTATTTAGCAAGCATATTCAATCATCCAGCTATAATGCTAAACTAACATTGTATAAAAGATTATGTAATTGATGAAAATATTATGTTATGGTTAGCTATGCAGTTAAAAAACAGAAACCGGTTTTTTAGATACATAAAAATTTGGCACTTCCGGACACCATACTTGGGGTGTTGACAGACAGTAGCTGACATATTCAATCAATCACAGCTCGAATTACGTTGATGACAGGACTACTGTATTTAAGATAAGTTTCTGTCTTAAATTTCATAAAGTAAGGAATTACTATTGTGTGAAATCAGATTATGGTAAGGTTCAATTTAAACAATTGACTTTAAAAAAAGTGTCTTTGATGTATATTTTTTTTTTCAAGATTTTTTAAACAGAAAGTTGGCTAATGTTGACGTAACTAGTCAATAAATCAAAAAAATGGCGGAAAATTTAAAGTTTGTTTTTTTTTTTGGAAAAATTTCGGATTCCAATCGATATAATTTCAGTTTAAAATACACCAGTGTATTTTGATTATTGGAATTACTAACTTTAATCCCTTGGCTTTCAAATAGACCTAATTTTAAAGCTTGACGATGGATTAATTATTTTTAAATTTTCAATTTAAATTTAGGTATCTAAGAATTGATTGGAGCTACCTAATTATATCTATTAATCGAACATTAAAAAGTTTAATAGTTGTATTAAACGTTTTAATTTTCGATTAATAGATGTGCCTTCTTATTTTTTAAAATATTTTTTTTAATTTTTTATAGTGTATTTGCAGTTTTTTGTTTGTTTTGTTTTTTTTTGTTTTTGTTTGTTTTTTTTTGCATAGTAATTTCTATGTGTAAATTTTTAATTTACCATGTATTCAAAGTTTCTTCCCCTTTCAGGAAAAAATTATACAATTATGTCAGGAAAAAATTATACAGTTATGCCAAACACTTATCACGGATCTGTTAATCTGTCATTACATACGGTGGGAAAAGGTTAAAAAGTTGAACTCTGTGTTTAAGATATAGTCATATTCTAAATATCATGCTATAGATAATCAATAATTGTGTAAATCAGATTAATTTAACATCAAATTTTGCTAATTTTCCAAAAAATAATGTATCACAGATGTATATTTTATTTTTGCAAGATTTTTAGAATCGAGAATTAACTTTTGTTTACAAATGTGTCGATTGTCTAAAAATCACCGAAAAACTGAAAGATTGAAAAATAAAATTGAAAAATTCTAATAAAAATTCATTATTTATCGAATTTTTTTCTTCTTCAGAATACCATAGTGTGCGAACCTACTTACACACGAACACATACATACAAACACAATCCACATGCGCAATGCCAAATGATCATTGGATAATAAATCACTTATATATTGACGACAGACAATTTACAAATCGCAATAATGCGACAATTTTAAAATCGTTTTTTTTCTTATGGAGTCAAATTTGTTCACTTTTGGAAGAAGATTGGATCACAGAAGCTTCCTTGAGTCTCCCCAAAGCTCGCTGGCTGATTGGTTGATGCCAACCAATCTGAGCCACGAGTCGTCTATTTAAGCACGATTTTTTCTCATCTCGTCAGTGAAACCCCAACTGCTAAACAAATCTATAACAGTTGGAACAACGCACCAATCTCACTCACATACACACCCACATGCTAATAATAATTTTTACACCTTCACTAGAAACTTCTTTCGACCATGTACTTTCTAACAGTTGTATAACAAGAACAATTATCATGAACATTGAACACTCATGAACATTGATTCAGTTTTCAGTGAACATTCAATTTCAACTCTTGACTAATTCAACCGTTCTTACTTCAATGCATGCTTTCATTCACATGTTGTTTGATTATACATTTGTTAATACATATATTTTATGTAACAATGTCTTGTGACACGATAACTAGGCGTATATTAAGGTGCTTTGTAAAATATGTATTTTATTATAATAGATTAAAATAGAAAATGTTTAAGAATAGAAAATAGTTTAAAAACATATTTAACAAAAGTGAAAAAGAAGAGGAAAAAATAAATAAATAAATAAACGCTTTTTCTTTTATGAGGAAAATTGTGGAAGAGACAAGGGTATCCGATTACTGTTTTAAATCCTACCACTCTTCCGGTAAATATTTGACTCAGTGATTTAATGTGATAAAGAGATAAGTTCAGGAAATAGAGTTCTTTTGTTCGAATGACCAGGTCAAAGGCTGTCTTTTACTGTATCTTGACCACACATTAAGAATTTTCCGGCGGAAGCTTTATTAAGATAAAAAAAAAAGCTAACTGAAATTTCAGACTTACAGTCGCCAATGTTTATCACCGGTGGTCTAAAGCATTTCCAGATTTCCGGATTTCCGGATCAATTTTTAAATAAATTCAGGTAATTTTTCCGAGTCAGATCAGTAGAGTAGAGTAGAGTGAGAGAGTCAGTTAAGTGAGTCAGTCAGTTGAGTGAAGTAGAACCTCCGTTCGTCTTGTTTCGGTCAGCTCGGATTTGTTGATTTCCATGAATTAGAGTTAGAGCTGTGTGTCACATTCGCCTGCCCCAACCGAAAAGGCTAACTCTAAACGAAATAAAGCATCCTTTCAACTCATCCAAGTTGTGGAAGTTCGTTCCTTATAGTTTAATTTTGTACCCCCATGTTGAGGCTCCGACATTTTCAACAAACTCCCGGCAAACATCGCAGCGTGGAGAACGGCCTCCGGAGAAATTGTTCGGACTGTCCGTTGGGGTGTTACATTCTTCTTGCTTGAGTCTTGTGTGATGTTTTCTAATCAAAATTAAATTAATGTGGAGACCTGCCCGACGAGTCTGCCACAATACCCTAAAATTATATTATTTATAAAATCAATTATAACTTTACCTACGTTAAAAATAGCGTAGTTTTAATTAATTTTTGATTGTACTATTCGGAGTAGATTTTCGGAAAAATGGTCCTGTAATTAAAAAAAAATGACATGATTTACATTCCCCAATGAGTTCAACTAATAAATAAAAAATTGGTATAAATAATGTATTTCTAGAAGTTTTATGCAATTGAAGTGGGGGTAACAGATTTTTAAAAAAATATTTTGCTAAGATTTTCTAAAAAGAATAGTTACATAAATAATTTCATTTATTTGTGAATACGTCCTGAAAGTTTTATTAAAATCAGACAATTAGTTGATTTTTGCAAATTTTTCAGATTAATATGTCTTTGAACGCCAAAATCGACTTGCGTAATATTACGTTTTGCTTAATAGTCTGTAGCTATAAGGGGGATGGTTAATGTTTTTTTATTCAGCCTTGTGTCATATATAACCAAACTCCCTACAACTTGTAAGTTTTATCCAGAATTATCATAAGGTTATTTTCGTTATCATCATCAGAATGTTTTAATCAGAAGGTTAGAGATTGTGGAATTTGTGTGGAAGAGTGGAAGAATATACATTTTTTATGTTAAAATAGAAATTTATTAAAAGGAAAGAATAACAAGAATTCGTGGAAATTAATGCTCACTTAGAAATTTAAGGGTATCAAGAGTTGTAGAAATGTCCGTAGTAGTAATTTGTTGGAAAGAGTTTATATATATGTGTGTGTGTGTGTGTGTGTGTGTGTGTGTGTGTGTGTGTGTGTGTGTGTGTGTGTGTGTGTGTGTGTGCTCCCATCTGACTCTCTGATGCTGTCATAGTCATAGTGGGCTTGTACCAGATTCATCGTGCAGTATCCTTTTGGGGCCAAGCAGCTTACAAGAAGATAGTGCTGTATCCTTTTGAGACATCGATGAATCCAGTCGTATTCATTTGAGACATAGATGAATCCGCCCCATTAAGTAATAAAAATAACTTTTCCAGATCAGAAGTTTCTACAAACTATATTTAAGACCTTTCCTTTTGTTTCTCCATATACTTTGCTTTGCGATAGATATATATGATATATATTTCACCACGTGGGACACTTGTATATATTTATATTTTATGTATGTCATAGTATATAAAAACGTTTGTCATTCGTTTTCCTTTCAGCCATTCCGTTCCGTCCTGTCTGTGAACTTTGTTGTTGTTGTATCACTTGTGGTACCACTAGACGCTTGCTTGATCTGATCCAATCTTTCCTATCTAATCGCATAATGAGGGCCGTCTTGAATGGGCATACCTCCACATCCTACCGCACGAACGCTGGCGTCCCTAAGGGCTCTATCCTAGGCCTGACGCTCTTTCTGATCTTCATAAATGATCTTCCAGACGTGATCAAATCCCAAGTAGGCATCTACGCAGATGACGCCACCATTTACTCCTGCATCAGTAAGAAATCTGGCGAGGCGGACAAATATAACCTCGCTGCTGATCTTAAGAAGGACCTTCACTCAGTGGTGGACTGGGGTAAGAAGTGGCTTGTAAATTTCAATGCTTCTAAAACCATCGCAGGCAATATCTTTTGCCCACCCCTATAAGCATGGACCAAGCGAGTCTCCCTGAAATCAATACACTGCGCCTCCTCAGCCTTAACCTATCTCCCGACCTCAAGTGGAATCATTACATTGAATCAATCGCTAAATCTACTGCTAAGAAAGTTGGGTCACTGTGTCGGGCTAGAAAGTTTTTTTCCGCTTGAATCCATCTTGCACATTTACAAATCAACCATCCGACCGTGCATAGAATACTGTTGTCATATCTGGTCAGGCACCCCTGCTGTTCATCTCAAGGTTCTCGACAGGTTCCAAAGGAGAATCTGTAATGTGATCGATCACGACCTGGCAGCTCTACTCCAGCCATTTTCTCACAAGGCGAGATGTTGTTTCCCTCTGTCTCTTCTACAAATATTTTCATGGCTTCTGCTCCGACGAACTTAGGTCACTGGTGTCCCCTCCACAAGAATTTATTCAAGCAACCAGACTGGCAACAAGGTCCAACCATTTTACAGTTAAATCAACCAAATGCAATTCTACTCCAACAGTTCTTTTCTCGCACTTCCCGCCTGTAGAATTCCCTTTCGTATACTTGCTTTCCTGACGGAAATTTAAATGAAATGTCAATTCCAAAAATGTCAGTTTCAGAAATTTAAATGAAATGTCAATTCTCATCTCTTATCCACTTGACTCCAGTCCTTTATACATCACCCCGTGTATCTTCTTTTTCTTTCTCTCTCTCTTTGCAACTGTTTTCACACATGTGTTCCCATCCTTCTATTGCCCTTTCTCTGACACCCCTTGTAACTGGTTCGTCTTTCTCTTCACTCTCCTCCTGCTTAAACTTTTACTTTTATGTAGCCCCCTGTGCATCAGAAATAACTTAATAATTGTTTTATTCTCTTCTCTAAAAATATTTAGAAAGCGATGTCATATTTCGTTTGTTCGTATTAATAAAAGAGGGGAGATGATTGTAAAAACGCTTTTTAAAATGTTTGATTGTATTACCAATATAAACTTTAGTAACCATAGGATTTTCTACTGATGAGATAGAGCACATATAGACAAGGGATTTAGTTAAGCACTTGTTAGATAAAGGGCATTAGTTGAGATATCTACAATTGCATAAGTTTTTACTATGGGCCAAATTAAGATGAGTAGTAGAATTACTACTATTATTGTTATATAATTTCAATATTTTATTGTTACGTAATTTAATTACATAACAATAAAATATTAAAATTATATAACAATATGTAATTAAATCTTTATCTAACAAGTGTTTAACTAAATCCCTTGTCTATATGTGCTCTATCTCATTAGTAGAAAAATCCTAGGGTTACTAAAGTTTATATTAATAATACAATGAACCATTAATAAGGACAAACGAATTATGACATCACTTTCTAAATATTTTGGAAGTTAAAAGAGGAGAATAAAACATCTAAAGTTAAATGGAAAATTCCCAAACAAGCTAGAATCTGTAGATCTTTAAACGAACCATGTTTCCTCTGTCTGCGAAAGAAAATGGAAATTATAAAGTACGTGAAAAGTGACATACTACTAAATCAAAAACATTGAAGTTACAAAAAATTGTAAACATATTAATAAATTAACCTTACAATCCTGCTATTACGACAACATCTAAGATATGAAACTATAGCAATTGTAAACATTTTACAGTATAAATCTTACTATCTTGATAATTTGCTTTAGCTATATGATCTCTCTTCTTATGTTATTTTATCTTTATTTTTATTTTCTAATACAAATTGTGATCTGTTTATTGCCTTAAATATTTTATTGCACTCGATAATTACTGTTAGTAGCTTTAGCCATGTACTACCTTATATTTATTTTTATATTTTTATTTATTTATTTGCTATTAATTATTATTATTATTATGTCATTTTTCATCATATTTCGATTTCTGCTTTGGTCTCACTACCAACCAAGTCTGCGGGGAGACCTAAGGCAGGTAGTGGCGTGTTGTTATGGCTCCATTTCATGTTTTTCTATCTTCCCTATCATCCCCATCATTACATAGATAAAGTTTTCCTTGGTGTGTTGGCTGTACTTAATAAGACAATTTTTTGTATATCTCTTAAGCTGGGGTTTCCAGGGATTCTTTCAATGTGTTGTTTTGTTCCATTTTTTATCATTCCAAGTGCACCTACTATCACTGGCACAACTCTTGTTTTCAATTTCCACATTTTTTCTATTTCAATTTCCAGGTCTTTATATTTTGACAGTTTTTCAAATTCCTTGATTGCTATGTTACAATCCGCTGGACAAGCCATATCAATTAATAGACAAGTTTTCTCTTTCTGGTTTTTAACAATAATGTCTGGCCTGTTTGCTTCAATTTTTCTGTCTGTTTAGATGGTGTAATCCCATAGAATGGTTACATCTTCTATTTCTGTAACCGGTGCTGGGTGATGTTTATACCAGTGTTTGTTTACAGATTTTCCATAATGTTTGCACATTGCCCAATGTAAATATTGCCCAACTCTATCGTGGCGATTTTTATATTCATTTGGGGCAAGCACAGAACAGCCTGAGATTAGGTGGTCTATTGTTTCTTGGTGTTTATCACAAAACCTGCATTTTGGATTCATATTATTATGCATAATATTTGCCTGAAAGTTTCTAGTGAAAAGACTTTGGTCTTGTGCTGCAAGAATAAAGCCTTCAGTTTCAGACTTTAATCCAGATGCACGTAACCATCGATGAGTATTAACTTTGTCAACATTGGATTTATTGGCACGTTCTGGATATTGGCCATGCAGAGGTTTGTCTTGCCAGCGCTGTTTCATCTGTTCAAGAGCTTTATCTTTGGCTTTCATTTTCATATTTTTTGCCGCAATAGTTGGTTCTTGGCTTCTGTTTTGCTTTTCTACAGAATCTACTAACTGTAAATCTTGTTTGTATTTACTGCCTTCTTTTATTATTGAATATTTTTTCTTTCTTCATGTTGCCTTACTAATTGTATCATCCAATCCTTTGTTGTTTCTATGTATGTTAGTAAGCCAATAGTTGTTGTCTTGTATGACAATTCCAGCTGAATGAGACCTCTTCCACCTTCTTTACGGGGTATGTATAGACGGTCTAGATCAGCCTTTGGATGATGCATCTTATGCTTAGAAAGAAGCTTTCTTGTTTTAGCATCCATTCGCCTGATGTCATTTAGAGTCCAGTTTAAGATGTTAAAGCTATATTGGACAACTGGGATTGCAAGGCTATTAATGGCCATAACTCTGTTCTGTGAATTTAATTCAGTTTTTAATATCATTCGTAGCCTTCTATAGTACTCTTTACGCACTATTTCTTTCATTTTTTTATAGGTGAATGTTTTCGCTCTCATTTACACCTAGGTATTTATAAGCTTCTTCTGGTTTCAATTCTTTTATTGTTACAGCAGGGTCTAAGCTAATTGAGGATGTTTCTTGTGTTGATCCACGTAAAACTGTAGCTTTAGCACATTTATTCAAATTAAATTTCATTCCAATGTCTTCGCTGAAGCATTTTACAGTTTGCAGAAGACCTTCCAGTTCATTATCATTCTTAGCATATAACTTTAAGTCATCCATGTAAAATAGATGGCTTATTTTCTTTTGGCCTATTTTATAACCACATTCTGTCTTATTAAGTTGACTGGTTAGTGCTATTAATGATATGCAGAATAGTAAGGGAGATAAAGAATCACCTTGAAATATACCTCTTTTGATGTTTATTTCATCAGACTTATTGGTTCCATTTATATGATTGAGGTAAAGGGTTGTTTTCCATATAGACATGCACTGTTTGATGAAATTGATGATGACGGGCGATATCTTGTATATATTTAAAGTCTTTAAAATCCAGGAATGATATCTTGTATATATTTAAAGTCTTTAAAATCCAGGAATTATTATTATTATTATTATTATTATTATTATTATTATTATTATTATTATTATTATTATTATTTCTATCATTATTTATTATGATTTTTTATTATTTTGTTGTATATTTTATATTTCTTATTATTATCAATATTTTTATAATATATTTTTATTTATTTTAACTTATTTATTTATTTATTTATTTATATTATATTATATAATTTTATTTTAATTTAATTTCAATATTAATTTTAATTACATTTATTTTAATTTTTATTCTATTTTAATTTTTACTTTTAATTTTAATTTAGTTTACTTTTTCCTATTTATTATATTAGATCTAATAAATCTATATATTCGTGTTAAGTTTTTTAAATATTATTTATTTTACGTTTTATTAATGATTTTCCTGTTTGTATAAGTGATATTACCATTTTTTTTCAATGACAAAACAATGTAACCGATGTCTGCAATTCACTTCCGGCCAAAATTTAAAATTTCTCTCTCTTCACTTTCTATTTCTTCTATATCTTTCCTTTTCCACTTTCTTTTCCTTTTCGTGATTTCTCATCTTATTTTCTTCCCTCTTCCTCTTCCCCTCTTTTTTAATACACTCCTGATCAAAAATTTAAGACCACTTAAAAATTTTTAAAAAGAGATATTTTTTTACAGATAGGTCTTAAACTCCTACCACTTAAGGTTACCAATACTACAATCTAAAAGGTTATGGAAACAAAAAGCTACATTCCAAACATTTTATTTAGAAATTTACATTTTTATAAAATGAGGCAATTTACGCATGATCAAAATTATAAGACCAGGGGTATAAATTGTTAGATCTATGGTAATTCCAACGTTTTTAGTTCAGATTAAAATCACTGCGTAAAGGTGTTACCATGCCTAAAGCAAGCAGACTTACCAAAGTTGAGCTTTCTCGAATTCTAGAATTCCATAAGCAAGGTTTGTCGCAGCTAAGGTAAATCGCAGTAGAACTGTGATTTGCAACTTTCTAAAGAACAGTGAGAATTATGTAAAAGCAAAATCCTCTGGTAGGCCCCCAAAAATTTCTCCTGTATTGAGTAAGAGAATAAGACGGGTTGTTATGAAAGAGGCGGTACTTTCTTCTAGTCATATTAAGGCAGTCACAGATGCTGATTGCAGTCCCGTAACCATCAGACTACACTTATGACAAAAAGGCATGGTAAATAAAAAGCATAAACAAATTCCTCAGCTGCTTCCACGTCACAAGGTGGACTACTTAAAGTTTGGTTGTGAATACCAAACATGGGACGTTGAGAAGTGGAAGAAAGTCCTGTTTTCTTATGAGAAAAAATTCAATCTAGATGGTCCTGATGGCTTCCAACGATATTGGCATAACAAAAACATGCCTCCTGAAATTTTCTCCACACGTCATAGTGGTAGAGAGTCCCCAATGGTATGGGGTGCCTTTTCTTACAGAGGGACGATGGAGCTCCAGGTGGTGCAGGGTTGTCAAACAGCAGCTGGTTATGTTAGTATGCTACAAAAAGCATCATTGATGACGGAGAGTCATCGTTTGTGTGTGGATGGATGGTTATTCCAACAGAATAATGCTGCAATCCATGCAGCAAGACGGACCTTGACCTTTCTACAAGAAAATGGGGTCCATCTCTTGGGACATCCTGCATGCTCACCAGACTTGAACCCAATTGAAAATGTTTGAGGATGGATGACAAGAGATGTTTATCGAAATGGCAAACAATATTCAACAAAAAATGAACTTCGTGAAGCCATCTTCAGAAGCTGGAGCAACATCCCCCGCACCTTAATGGAAACGCTTATTTCTAGCATGCCCGACAGAATTTTTGAAGTCATCAAAAGCAGTGGAGGTAGAACTCATTATTAAATTTAGTTGTTGAATGTTTTCATACACTTTTTGTACAATTTCGTAGAATTTTTGTCTCTGGTCTTATAATTTTGATCATGTGTAAATCGCCTCATTTTATAAAAATGTAAATTTCTAAATAAAATGTTTGGAATATAGCTTTTTGTTTCCATACTCTTTAAGATTGTAGTATTGGTAACCTTAAGTGGGAGGAGTTTAAAATCTATCCGTAAAAAAAATATTTCTTTTTAAAGATTTTTAAGTGGTCTTAAAATTTTGATCAGGAGTGTATCTTTTTACCTTGTACAAAGAAACAAATTCAAAAAATAAAGGGAAGTGGTGTTTTTTTTGTTTTTTTTTTCCAATAAAACGTTTATTACCATCATTATTAGCAACCAGATAAGACATTGTTCTCTCAATGTCGAAACAAAATATACAATTTTGTAGTAGTTCGTAGTTTGCCCATGTTCTCAAGTAATAATTAATAATAAATATATATGTGTGTGTGTGTGTGTGTGTGTGTGTGTGTGTGTGTGTGTGTGTGTGTGTGTGTTGTAACTAAATGTCTCACAATCCATATCACCTAGACGAGAGCTGATTATATTATTGGCTATACATAATGATCACAGGAAATACCTGTGACTTGCTTTGGAAATTACTAGCCTAACACAAGATTCTCTATCTTGCAGTAATGTATTCGCTTTACAATACAAATCTCTTTTTTTCATCTACGTACTGTTACTGTTCTTTCACACGAGTACCATCTTGTCTGTTTGTAACCTTGTAGTGAACAAGAAATTAAAAGCAACTCCCTTCTCTTTTTCACTTTTACAAAATTCACAATTACGTGTGAAATCCTAATTTTGACGGATAAGAAAAAGATTGACCCCCCAAACTGAAAGAAAAAGACGAAGCCGGATTTCGCGATCAGATGTTAAATTAATTTTCTAACCAATGAAAGGAAGCGATTTCCAAAACTGAGAGAAAAGTTAGCTTTCCAGTGTGAAAAAATAAATGGCTATAAAAACACAAAGAAATTCAGAATCAGTCAGTGAAATGGAAGCAGCGATATCATACACCAGCAACTTGTGACAAAAACTTCAAACACTGACCCGGGCATATAAGGTCCCAACACACATTTGTTCTTCTTCATTACTCGTGCTATTTTTCTTTTACCTCTTCTTCTCCATCCTCAACATTCCCGCAGTCAACAAAGAAGAAGACGACAACAACAACGTCAGCAACAAGATACTTCAGCTGACTCCTAAATATTAACTCCGATAAGTACAATTTCCTTTATTGCTTCACATTCATTTTCACTTTCTTGCCGGCCATAAAAAGGAAAGGAACACAGACTTTATTAGTAACCTGTTAATCTTACTACATAAACACAATCTGCTACTTACAACTATAAGCTCTAGATTCATTTAACTCCTTACTACTATTTCTCTTGGAACATTTAACTACGTACTACAAACTGATTAGCTACGTACATTTTCTTTTTAAACATGTAACTCCTATAAATTCATCCTATTCAGTTCTGTTAATAAAATTCTAGTTTAAACCTACAAACGAAACAACTATATTCTTCCACATTTCAATCTTCTGATAATTATGATGTTTCTAATAAATCCTAATTTAAAGGGAGTTCGGTTATGTTTGACATAAGGCCAATTTGATAAACATTAAACTATTACCCTACTACAACTTCTTTAAAGAAGTTGTAGTAGGGTAATAGTGGCGGCGAGATTCAAACTCACAGCCAGACACTATTTTCAAAACGTACAACAGTAGCAATTACGGATTTGAACAACTTACGTTGAAAATACTCAGTAAAATTACACAACAAAACTGGCTGAATTGACTAAAGCATTACACACTAGTTTGCAGTTATAACAACAATTGCAGCAACAGTTGTTACAGTAACAAGAAAAATCAGAAAAATCACAAAACATTTTCAACATGAACTGGCGCAATTACGAAAACAACAGGCAGAAGACACTAAGCTATTACGCGAAACCGTAATATCTAAAACAAGAGAAAAACTGGGCTACAAATTATTTTCCCCTAAAGGAATATCGAATTCGTCATCAGAATTCATGTATGACCCAGACAACTGAGTAATCCTGCCTATTTTCGGAGGTAGGAGAAAATTACGTTGTTAGTCCAAAAATTAGTTTCAGCGGAGAACACTAAATACACGAACCTAATTTTACTTAAAGTCGAAAGAAATCTGGTTCGCGGAGACAATAATGATTTTGTCAGGATTGTTCTACGAAAGAGACAGTTTGTTTCATACTCGATATAAGTGTTTAAACATTATAAAACAAGAGAATGAAGATTTTCTAACTTGTCCAGTCAATATAAATTCACAAAGCGAATTGTTTAAATCAGGCGACATGTTTAAATGTTTAATCTTCGTCCAGGGACTTACAGCAGCGAAGGACAATGATATCAGATCAAGGATTCTGACAATTATGGAACAAGACCATCAAATTACGCTACAGAAGGTGACTGAGGAATGTCGGAGGTTAATAAATGTAAAAAGAGACAATATGCGGATCGAAAAATAAAACATTTCTCGAATCCAAGTGCTATGACAACCAAAATTTGCAAAATATAAGCCAAAAATATCCCAGTGTGATGTCTAGGGGTCGCATTTAAAAAAGGACTTTTTTTTTTTTAAGAATAAGATTTGCTTCGAGTGTAGATATGTCGGTCACAAAAGCTCCCACTGTTGATATAAATAGAAAAGAAAGCAACAAAAATTTAAATCAAACGTAAATTGAAAAAGTTTAAAAAAGGAGATACATAAATACGAAAATAAATTGTCATACGGTGAAGTTATTGTTGGATACTGGAAGTGACATTTCTATTGTGAATGAAAATACGTTGTCTATCACTGACGAACACCAAAAAATAGCTAGAGGAGTATCTGAGAAAAAGCGAATTTACCTGCAATGTATCATATATGGAGAGGACTTTCAAATCAAAAGTTCTTTCAGGTATGACGAATTTATTTGGTACGGATTGGATCATGCTTTTCAATTTATAGATATTACCTGTAAATTCATTTTGAAAAAAAAGGGACGTGTCAGTAAAGGAAAAATCTCAAGAAGTTGAAAAATTTATTTCTGATTTGAAAAACGAATTTCCATGCGTGTTTTCTGAAAGGCTCGGACAAGGCACGAAAACCGAGGTCGAGTTCGAACTTAAAGACAACATAAGACCAGTATTCAAAGGCGTGTACCATTTTCAGCTTTAGATTACGTAAATCAAGAACTGGGGCGGTTAGAGAAAAGGGGTGTAATTTCTAAAGTTGACTACTCAGATTGGGGTGCGCCTACAGTGTATTTATGAAAAAAGAACAAAAAGAACCTTGTTTGTGTAGATTTTTCAACCGGATTAAATGACTGCCTGAAGGACCACACACACCCGTTACCTTCATCGGAAGATATTTTTTAAAGCTGAATGGGGGTAAAGTGTTTTCTAAAATAGATCTGTCTGACGCATATCTACAAGTGAAAGTAGATCAACAGTGCTTGAAGTTATTAGCAATTAATACACACAAGGGACTCTACCATCTAAATCGTCTCCCGTTTGAGTTAAATGTGACACCATGTTAGCCGGACTAGAATTTGACAGAGCGTACTTGGACGACATCCCGCTAAAGAGCGAAAACAACGAAGAGCACAAAAAACATATCAAGGCAGTGTTCCATAAGAATAATGATTATGGCTTTAAGCTAAGTTCAGATAAATGCGAGTTCTTTATAAAGCATATTTAAAGCTTTCTGGTATCAGATTTATTGTTAGCGCATTTTAACCCAAAAAAAATAATTGTAGAATCTGACGCTAGCAACTATGGGATCGTAGCGGTAATTCTACATAAGTTTGAAGATGTAACGACAAAGCCCATACTTCTAGAACTTTGCTTCCTGCAGAAAGAAGTTATAGCTAGATCGAGAAACAAAGCCTGTCCATTTTACATAATTTACGCGGTTAAAAAATTTCACAGATTCATCCATGGAAGGAAATTTGCACTACAGACGGATCATAGACTGTCGTTAACGATTTTTAGATCAAGAAAGAGTATACACACACACACACTGCTAACAGGTTACAGCGCTTACCATGTTAAACTACGACTTTAAAATGGAATACTTACCCTCGAAAAAATTGAACACTCCGACGGTTTGTCAAGGTTGATTCCAAAATTTGCAGAACCGTTAGAAAACACGGGGATAGCTACTTTAAGGGATAAAAAAGAATTATGCAATACAATTCGGGAATTACCTGTGACTCTAGAAGATATAAAAAAAACGCAGCTAAGAAGGACGTATTCATTAAAAATGAAGAAACAGGTATGGCTGAAAAAAAATTTAAAAAAAAAGAATCTAAAATATCATCTTTCTCAGTCTGCTATTATATGCAGATAGAGTGGTAATGTTATATACACTGCAAAAGAAAATCTTGAAGGAATTTCATATAGGTCATCAAGGCATGTCAAGAATAAAATCATTAATGCCAAAGATGGACCAGGAAATCGAAAAAATGGTAAAAGAGTGTAGAGGTTGTTAACTTGCGGCAATAAAAATCCAGCCATGACCTAAAACGGATGTTCCGTGGACAAGGTTACACATCAACTACGCTGGACCATTAAATATTTACTACTACCTAATAATCGTGGGCAGTTTCTCCAAGTGGCCGGAAATATTCAACTGCAGACAACGGACATCCACAAATATTATGAATGTATTAAACGAAATTTTTAGTCGTTTCGGGGTACAAAAAAAAATAGTTAATGACAACCGGTCACAGTTTACCAGCAGAGAATTTAAGAATTTCTGCACATCTTTGTCCATAGACCACATTACGACCTCTGTTTACCATCCGAGGTCAAATGAACAAGCAGAAAGATTCTTAAACACTTTTAAAAGAGCTCTAAGAAAGAATCAAACATAGACACTGATGAGAAGAGTATGTAAAAGTCCTTAGCGGTTCACATAATTACTCTCAATCCGAACATAGATTTAGGCTTATCACCAGTCGAACTGATGTACGCGAGAAAAAATCGGTCAGTGTTTGACAGGCTGTCACTTAGTGCAACGAAAAGAGTGGTAGAAAAAAATCTTTGCGACCAAATTTTACAAACCAGGAGACAGAAGTTTTCTTCAGAAATTATAAAGGTGGAAAAAAACTTCTGGGAAGACGGAATTACCACCAAAAGTACGTGGAAGACATGCTCAAAGGAAGATTTGAATGTAAGCGGCTAATACATACGAAAGATGTCACACCTAGTGAAGAATTACCAATACGCATTATAATACGCATTCGAAATACCAGTTCCCATATCTTCACCAGTACCGATGGAAAATCTCCAACCCCGTGTCAACTTCTCGAAAATCGCTGATGCCTCAAACCTCAATAGCACAAAAATTGGTGAAACGTAAAACTACTAGGAAGAGGAAAAACGTCAAAATGTCCTGACCCCAAAAAGAAAAGTTATTGAGTAAAATTTCTTGGAAAAATTAGCTCGGGGTGGGGTGGAATGTCCCACACTTTATATCGCTTATATGGACTGACTATATTAGTAGCCATATATAGTGAGAACAGGAGATACTTGTGACTTGCTTCGGCAAATACTAGCCTGCCACCAAATTCCCTGTCTTTTACAATAAACCTCTCTTCTTTCATCTACGCACATGTTGCTGTTCTTTTACTCGAGTACCACCTTGTCTGTTTATAACCGCTTTGAAGGATATAACAATATTTTAAAAAGCAATTAAAAGCTTATCTAATTAAATAATCATAGTTTTATTGCATTTTTACTATACGGAACAGATTTTCGGAAAAACGGCCAACTGTTTGGAAAAAAAAATCAGATGATTTACATTCCCCAAGGAGTCCTGCGTTTAACTAATAAAACAAATTCTCAAAAAAGAAAATTAATTCTTTTAAATTTCATGAGCTTACATGGAGTATTTTTACCAAAATTTTCTAACAGTAATAATTTAAAAAATAATTTTATTCATTTATCTAAATGTTTCACTAAAATCTGACAATTACTTAATTTTTGCAAGAATTTCCAAATTAATGTTTTTCACCGGAAAAATGAGTTGTGTAATATTACATCATCCAAAGTAAATTATGATAATGATTTGGCTACTCGCTAACGAAAAAAAGCACAAGGTCTTTTACCAAAATTTCGAACGTGTTAGCTGATTTTCTAAGCCCCACTCTGCCATCCATTTGCTCAAGCCCATCAAGTATGTTACTCGTTGCTTTTCCCTGTCTCTCTTTCTCTCTACCTGACAGGTAAATGTCAGATTCTCCAAGCCCCCCTTCCTCATTGAATATCCCACGAACTTCAGCTGTCTTTTCCTTATGTTAAGTGTTAGTTTCCTTTTCTTTTCCATCCTCTCCAAAACCTCATCATTGCTCACACATTCGGTCCATGGTATTCTCGGCATCCTTCTGTAGAAACACATATCTCTTGCTTTAAGTCTTCTTTGGTGAGATTGTCCAGTATTTACTGCCATATTGAAGGACAGACGTCACATAACAATCCAGTACTCTCTTCTTTGTTTCCAGCGAATTTTTTCTGTCTCTCAATAATCTACTCAATTTCTGGAATGCATCTTTGGACATGCTAATTCTCCTTTGGATCTCGGTGTCACACTTTCCATTCACTGCTAGAACACTTCCTAGTTATTTAAATTTATGTACCTGCTTGGTTTTAGTATCCTCGGCCTGTTGTTGTCTTTTTTGGCTCCTCCTTTTGACTGATTACCATGTATTCATTTTTCTTGTAGTTTATATGAAGTCTTTTCTTTCCGCTTTATTCAGTTTACCTTCTCTAAGAGATCTTGTTTTCTTTCCGTGTCTGTTATCAGCACTGTATCATCTGTGAATCTTATATTGTTTAGATTATGGCTGCCAATGATGAATATTGGCATAACTTCTAGGGCTCTCAAAATTGTCTTGTTGTATAGATTGAATGGATCTGGTGATAAGACACATCCTTTCTTACACCCCTTTCTGTTTTTGTATATCTGCTGAAATCGTTTCCTGTCTGTATGCAGGTGGTTTGCTGCCAGCAGAGGTTCTTGATTACTCTAATGCCTTTCCCGAATATGTCAAGGTTGCCGAGCATCTCTGTCAAGTCTTTGTGGCGTACTTTGTCGAACACCTTTGCGTAGTCTATAAAACACAGGTACACTTCCTTCTGTATTTGTGTTGCCCTTTCTGATAATATTATAAGCATAAATATTGCGTTAATTGTTCCAGTGACCTTGACGAAATCACACTGTTCTTGTCTTAACTCTGGCCTGATTCTACTGCGTGCGCTATTCATCAGGATTCGAATGATGAGTTTTGTTATGTGGCTCATTAAGTTGATTGCTTGGTGGAGTTCACATTCTTTCCACCTAGCTTCTTAGGCAGTGCTATGAAAATCGATCTTCAGGTATATCACTACTGTTGTAGATTTCATTTATTATTTCTGTAATTTTGTCTGCGCTGAAATCATCTACAGCTGTCAGCATCTCTATTACAATGCCGTCTGGTGCAGCTGCTTTGTTTCTATTCAGTTTAGCCATTGCAAATTCCACTTCGGATTTTAATATTTTCAGCTTTTCGGTAGAAATCTCTTTTATATTCTTCACGTTGCTGAAGTATTTCCTCTTTCCCTAAGATAAGCGTTCCGGCTTTGAATTTTATACATCCTATTGAGGAGCATGTCTTTTGTCCTATTAGTTCCATTATTAGTAGTGCTCAATCTCTCTATTTCTGCACATTCCTTTTTAGCCTCTCTGCATTTACTCCTCATTTCCTTGTGTAGTTTTCTGCATTCCGTTCCATGCATGTCTTGTCATTGTTTTCTGTTTCCTTTGCATCATGACGAGAATCTCATCAGTTATCCATCCATTTTTTCTTTTACGTCTGTTTTCCTTTGGGATAATGGTGTTTGCTGATGTCACAAGCGCTTCCTTTAGTGTGTCCCATTTCTGGTTTCTGTTTCCAATCTGTTCCTCGTGTTTACTGTCTGTATTTTTCCCGCAGGTTGAGGTCGTTCACAAGTGTGTTGTGTTGCAGTCTGGGTGCTTCACTAGGCTTTTTCAGTCTCCGAGGTTTCATCCTTAATTTTCATGACTGGGAGGTGGTCACTTCCACAGTCAGCACTTGGATAAGTTTTGCAATGAACAACTGCATTCCTGAATCTCCTCTTTGTAGTTATATAATCGATTTAGCTTTTTGTGTCACCTCCTGGGCTTCTCCATGTCCATGATCGTCTTGGGCGTTCTTGAAACCAGGTGTTGGTTATGACCTGGTCATTCGCTGTGCACCATTGAACCCATTTTTCTTCTCAGTCATTGCGGGTTCTAGTCCAAAGCTGCCAACTGTTACCCCTTCCCTCTCCTTACCTACCTTGACATTCAAGTCTTCCATGATGACTCTAATTTCTTGGATTTTACACTGGGCATAGGCATTATCCAGTATGGACTAGAAAGATTCTAGTCCATACTAGACTCCACAGTGCTTTGTATTGTCGGTGCATTCACTACTATACTAGCTATGTTGAAGGGTTTTCTGTTCAGTTTGACCATGAAAACTCTTTCGGATAGCTGGCAGTATCCCAGAACGCATTTCTTCTTCCAGTTTTAAGCCGACTCCTTTTTCGTTATTCTTGCTGCCTGTGTATATCATCCTGTAATTGTCACTGATGAAATCTCCATTGATTGGCCATCTAGTTTCAGAGATTCCCAGAATATTGATATTCAATCTGTCCATCTCCAGCTTGACGTTCTTTAGCTGTCCACAGTTATTTAACGTTCTGTCATTCCATGTTTACGAACATGGAATGACAGAGTAAATTTTTGTTTAGTGTGAACAGTCGCAGGTAACGGTCCGGTGACACCTGTTGCTCATGTCGTTGCTTTCCGGGCGAAGAATCAGTTCCGAGGAGTTGTGTCCCCTTACGCCGTTGGCGCTAACAGTCGCTGGGTGACGGTTGGGTGACATCTATTGCTCATGTCAGTCCTTACCGGGCGAGGAGTTAGTTCCTCCTTCAAGCCATTGGATTTTATATATTGATTTGTAAAGGCCATGATTTTTTGAGGGAGTAATAGTGAAGTGGTTTCCCATTGCCTCCTCAATTTTTTTTTTAAATGAAGAAACTAGTAATTAAAAAAAAATCACTTTAAATTTTGAAGGGATGATTTGCAAAGCCCGTTGAATGTTGAAATGTACACACGAAACACGGAAGTGAAATGAAAGAATTGCAGATAGCCGAAAAAGTTTACATAAGTTTTTTCTTCTTTTTTTTTTTCTGTAAGGGACGCAACCCTTGAAATACGTGACTTTTTAATGATATGGCACTTATGAGATACCATACTTAGAAAAGGAGAACATTTTGCGTAAAAAATAAATTTTAAAATTATTTTAAAAATCTTAATGTGAATTTATTTTGAATTATTAAGCTGTTCAGTTTTCGATTTGTAATAACTTAATAACCGAATACACATAGTGACTAGAAGAAATTTTAAAAGATTTTTGAAACTTTATAAATTATTCTTATTCAAAAAAGGATGGAAACATTCTTGTAAAAATGTACTATTCATCGAAAACATTTTTCTCTTCAGAATATGATATCGTTAATATATATTACTTATAAAAGCAATAAAAAGCTTATGTAAATAAAAATAGTGTAGTTGTAATGCATTTTTTAATTATAATGTTTAGAGCAGATTTTCGTATACACAACTTCTTTTTGAAAAAAAATTTAGATGATTTACATTCCCCAAGGAATCCTGCTAACTAACTAAAACAAAATTTGTGGACAGTATTAAATTTTTACAAAGTTAATTAAATTAATTAGAGTGGGGGGATAATAGAGTAAAAATCTATTTTTAACAAGATTTTCTAAAAATAATGATTGCAAAAATAACTTCATTAATTTGTGAATAAGTTCTGAAAGTTTCATTAAATCAGACAATTATTTGATTTTTGCAAGAATTTCTAAATTAATGTATCTTTCTCTGTGAGTATTAGATTTTCCAAGCCCTCTTTCCTCATTACATGTCTCAGGAAGTTTAGTTGTCTTTTTCTGATGCTCGGTATTAATTTCCTTTTTGTTTCCATCCTTTCCAAAACCTCATCGTGCTCGATCCATGATATGCGCAGCTTCCTTCTGTAGAACCACATTTCAGTTGCTTCTAGTTTTTCCTTCATTTTTGATGAGATTGTCTAGCATTTATTACCATATTGAAGAACTGACATCACATAGCAATCCAGTACACTCTTCTTTGTTTCTAGCGAAATTTTCCTGTCTCTTAATACTCTACTCAGCTTCTAGAATGCGTTCTTCACCATGCCAATTAGCCTTCGGGTCTTTGTGTCGCACATTTCATCTTCTGTTAGAAGACTCCCCAAGTATTTAAATTTTTGTACCTGTTTGATTTTAGTATCCTCTACCTGCATTTGGCATTTAGGGTTGTCTTTTTGCTGCTGACTATGCATTCGGTTTTCTCATAGTTTATTTGTAGTCCTTTCATTTCACTTTCTTCAGCTACCTTCTGTAAGAGGTCTTGCAGTTTTGTTTTGTTTTTGATTTTTGGTTTTGTTTTTGTTTTTTTTTTCGTGTCTGCTTTCAGCTCTGTATCATCTGCGTACCTTATGTTGTTCAGATTGTGGCCTCCGACGACAAATCCTGGCATAACTTCTGGAGTCCTCAGAATAGTCTCGCTGTACAGGTTAAATAGATTCGGTGAAAAGATACCTCTTTGCCTTACGCCCCTTTCTATCTTTGTATATCTGCTGAAATCGTTTCCTGTCCGTATACAGGCGGATGACTGCCAGTAGAGAATCTTGATTACTCTAATGTCTTTCCCAATCTGCAATGTTTAAAAAAATACAGGGTACTATACTTGAAAAAAAATGCATTACTGTATATAGACTGATATATCTTCTTCTTCTTCTTCTTCTTCTTCTTCTTCTTCATGTGCCATGTCACTTCAAGATGTAGACGATCATGGCCTTCTACTTCTCCTATCCCTTACACGCTTTCTCCTGTTACCCCATCCAAACCCCGTTCTGTCATCCATCTGCTCAGGTCCTTCATCGTTGATGACATTGTCAAGCATTCACTGCCATATTGAAGAACAGACAATCCAGTAGCAATCCAGTACTCTCTTCTTTGGTTTTAGTAAAATTTTCCTGTCTCTTAATACTCTGCTCAGCTTCGGATCTCAGTATCGCATTTTCCGTCTTCCATTAGTACACTTTCCAAGTACCTAAATTTTTGTACTTGCTTGATTTTAGTATCCCCAACTTGTAATTGGCATTTTGGACTCCTCTGTTTGCTGATGACCATACTGTTGAAATTATCAATAACTGTCAGTCAGTTACCTAACTCTTCCCTCTTTTTCTAATGTAAATAAAGGCTCGCTTTGTGCGTGCGTCTGTCCGCTCTAAAACAAATGTCTCTGTCATTATTTTTACGGCAATAAGTATGCAACACAGTTGAAGCTCCTTTATACGAGGTATGTAATAATTACCTAACAAAGGTTATGGGCCCAGGCTACGTCAACGTCTTGGAGATATTTGTCCATGTCCACGTGTGAACTTTTTTTGTTTTATCCCGTTCGGCCATCTTGAATTTTTTTTTTTGTATTGAAAGTTTTTGTGTTGCTTGTATAAAGTACAATGGCAATGGAAACAAAACTTAGTAACCTGGTACCACTAAATGGTACAAATTATAATACTTGGAAGGTTCAGTGTAAAATGGCTTTAATTAGGGATGGTTTATGGAACATTGTTAACGAACCAGAGATAGTTCCTGATAAACGAACAGATTCTGCATCACACGTAAAATATTTATCAAGAAGGGACCGTGCATTAGCGACGATTGTACTGTCGGTGGAAACTTCACTGCTATATTTAATATTAAGACCCTACGCACTGATAATGGTGGGGAGTACACTTCAAGAGAATTTGAAGATTACTTAAAAAAGGAAGGCATTCGACATGAATATACTGTTCCTAAAACCCCAGAGCAAAATGGAGTAGCTGAAGGAATGAATCGAACATTAGTAGAAACAGTGCGGGCAATGTTGTCAGATGCAAAACTGCCTAAGAAATTTTGGGCAGAAACTTTATCCACAGCTTCATATATTCGAAACCGGAGCCCAACAAATTCTGTGAAAGGTATGACACCCTATGAAGTATTGAAGGAGCATAAACCCAATGTAAAACATTTACGCATCTTTGGGTGTGATGCTTTTGTTCATGTACCAAAGGATGAAAGGTTTAAAATGGATTCTAAGTCCAAGAAGAGCATATTTCTTGGTTATGGCATTAGTGTAAAGGGTTATAGACTTTATGACACCAGAAAGTCTAGAGTATTTCATAGCAGGGATGTGATCTTCAATGAATCAGGCTCCATAACTGACCAAGAGGAAAAAGAAGTAGTGAAGCCACCTCCAGTTGAAATCGAATACCAGGAGAGCTCCGAGGATAATGACAACTTGCAGGAGGGACCGGGACTCCGAAGATCACCAAGGACTAAGAAGGCTCCAGACCAGTACGGTGAATGGGTTTACATGGCCCATAATTTAAGTGATCCACTGACAATGGAAGAAGCACTCTCCAGTCCTGAGAGGAATGAGTGGATGAAAGCAATGGAAGGTGAAATTTCTTCCTTGCATACTAACAAAGTATGGGATCTCACCGAGTTGCCGAGTGAACGAAAAGCTATTGGTAGCAAATGGGTTTTTAAACGCAAGTACGATGCTGACGGAAAAATGGAACAGTATAAAGCTCGACTGGTAGCCCAAGGTTTTCTTCAGAAGCAAGGTATTGATTATGACGAGACCTTTTGCCCAGTTGTGAGATTTGAATCAATGCCAACTGTTGTTGCGTTAGCAGCACAGAATGACCTGAAGCTACATCAGTTGGACATCACCACTGCATTCTTAAATGGTGAGCTAAAGGAGGAGATCTACATGAAGCAGCCAGAGGGATTTGTAGTTGAAGGCAAGGAACATCTTGTCTGCAAACTGCAGCGAAGCATTTATGGCTTAAAGCAGTCACCAAAATGTTGGAATGAAGTGCTTGATTGTCAACTAAAAAAGATGAACTTCAAGCAGTTGGAGAACGATCCCTGTATTTACATACAATCCTCTGGAGGAGAAATATTCATCACTGCGGTTTATGTTGATGATATAATTGTGGGAAGCAAATCCCAGAATCAAATTCAAGATTTTGTAAAGAATATTTCAAAATTTTTCAAAATCAAGGATTTGGGAAGACTAAAACACTTTTTAGGTGTTAAAGTTGTTTATCCCGAACCAGGGAAAATATGGATTGGACAATCTGCATATACAGCAGAAGTTTTAAGAAAATTTCAAATGGAAAACTCCAAACCGGTATCAACCCCAATTGATGTTGGAGTAAAATTAACAAAGGCAACTGAAGTGAGCAAGCTGGTCAACAAAGAGTTGTACCAATCAGCCGTTGGAAGCTTACTGTATCTGTCATTGTTGACACGACCTGACATTGCATATGCTGTTGGCAATGTTGCAATATTCTGCTCTCAGCCTACAATGGAACACTGGAAGTGCGTTAAACATATTTTCCGTTATCTAAATGGTACTCAAGGGTATGGTCTATTGTATGACAAGGAAAAAACTCTAACCTCCTGGGATATTCAGATGCAGACTGGGCTGGTAATTTAGATGATCGCAGATCGACATCTGGTTACTTGTTTAAATTAAGTGGAGCAGCTGTCAGCTGGAGAAGCAAAAGACAAACCTGTGTTGCATTATCAACAGCTGAAGCTGAATACATGGCATTGGCAAGTGCGGCTCAAGAGGCTGTTTGAATGCAGCGCCTTCTGGCTGCCTTATCAGGATCACCAGTTTCCCCGACACTGATCTACGAAGACAACCAGTCAACAATGTGTATGGCAAAGAACCCACAGCATCATGGAAGGGCCAAACATGTTGACATTAAGTTCCACTATATCCGAGAACAGGTGGAAAAGAAGACAGTCAAGTTGGAGTACTGTCCGAGCAAAGAAATGGTAGCGGATATTCTAACAAAAGGACTTGTGAGCTCACAGTTTGTGAAGCTCAGGGACCTGTTAGGTCTTGAAGAACTGATTATTTAGACTGTCAGCAATTGAGGAGGAGTGTTGAAATTATCAATAACTGTCAGTCAGTTGCCTAACTCTTCCCTCTTTTTCTAATGTAAATAAAGGCTCGCTTTGTGCGTGCGTCTGTCCGCTCTAAAACAAATGTCTCTGTCATTATTTTTACGACAATAAGTATGCAACACTGTTGAAGCTCCTTTATACGAGGTATGTAATAATTACCTAACACATACATTCGGTTTTCTTATAGTTTATATGCAGTCCATTCTTTCTACTTTCTTCATTTACCTTTTTAAGAGGTCTTGTAGTTTTCTTTCCGTGTAAGCTATCAATGAAAATGACCGCCAATGAAAAATTACCTATTCACTATTCAGTATACAATTCATTCATTAATGAATAATTAATAAATATTTCGCTTTAAAAAAAATCAAATAATTCCTTGATTGTTTTTTTTTCAGATTCCTAAAAGGTGGGTAGCAATATTTTACTTTTACTTTACTTTCGGAAAACATGTCAATTTTATATCGACAGAAGATGTTAGACATCTGCGAGATTATAATTACTTTGGTTTAAAAATCACTTAAATTTTCAACGATACGATTGCTTGACAACAAATAATGAACTGCAGGAGTGAATGTGATCAACTGTCTATTTAGCAGACAAGTGACTTGTTGTAAAGGTTATTACAAATTTGTTGTAGATAATCAGAAAAATGAATAACCCCCTATAGGTTAAATTGGGTACATGTATTGTTCCTCCACAAACAATGTGTATTCTTACATTAAAGAAGCAAGAATTAAGATGAAAAATTCACTGACAAAAAAACTTAATCATTTAACGAATGAACAACAACTTTCATATCAAACCTATATGTGTGAAAGGTAAATATGATATGAAATATGAAATAAAAGTCTTTTACAATAAAGTTCTTGGAAAATATGTCGTCACGAGTTCTCAACCTTTGAACGTATATGAAGATTTGTCCTTATCTTGAGGTTTAGATTCAGGATTCAAAATCAGACGATAGTGAGAATATTTCGTTCAAGAAGTCTCACTACTAAGAATTACTGAAGTCTTTCAAGTAATTGAATTTTTATGGATTATCATTTTTAAACGAGGGCCCATTTGTCAAAATTGAGGTTCTATAGCGCGTCTTCCTTTTTTATATCGTCTGGCCACGCGTCAATTGCGTGGGCTGATTGGGCGCGAATTATTCAAATTCTAGGAAAAGATCGTTCCAAGAAATTGTATAATTCACGCTGACCAATCAGCATAGCATACTGTCTCCTACAGCATGCATAGCAATAAGCTGGAGGCTTGTTGCCGCTTGTTCTCAATCGGAAAAGGTTTAAAAGTGCACAACAGACTCACCCGGAATAGACTTCGTTGACAGTTCCAGATTAAAATGTCTCTGTTTAGAGTTAAGTGACTCCTAATAAAAATTGTTGTGATAGTACTTAAAACACTTGCGGGGAAATAAAAACATAAGACTATGTTTTAGTCAGAAAGATCTTTCATCAGGTTTTTATTTACACACATTTCCAATGCCCCCTACCACCACCTCCGACTCGGTAAACCTTCACCGAGCTTCAATTTCACCAACAGTAACCTTAACTCCTCCCTGTAACAGAGTAGAGTTATTCCCCTTAAACCACTTCCTGATCAAGGCAACACTATTTATGATCTTGTGTACTTGCATATTTGTAGTATCACCATTACCCTCTGGACTGCTCATTGGAATCAAGTGATGCCTATTTTGACTTCCTATCCCATTTGTGTCAGGTTTGAGATTAATGTTTATAAGATTGCTGTCTGTTAGGATATTTGTTCTTAAGAGTATCCAGGTCAATATTGTTGACTCGCAACATCAGATCCAATTTAGTGATTGTTGGTCTGCCTCATAAAGTTGTGTGCAATTTCTTGATTATATATACCAGTTCCTTTCTGGAGAGTAATGTTCATAAAACCTAGGACATTCAGTGGAGTATATCCATGGTTAAGTATTACTATCTTTGTTTTATTGTTATAAGATATTACTTTTTTCACCTTCAACTCATTCTGCCTACATAGTCAGTATTATGCTGACATTTGAATTTGTAAATTACAGAACATGATAAGTATGCAGAGCATCCTTCTCGACCAGTCTTAACATATGCCAGGCACCAAAAGCAATATGTGGATAGTTAGAAAAATAATTTCACCAAACAAGATTGTAGTTAAGAAATCAGTTTTTTGCTCAGCTACTTTATAATCTGTTACATTCTCACATATTCTTTCCTAATCCTCCTTATAATATTATACAGACATACAGTCAATAAACTATCACTCTTTCTTTCTCTCTCTGGTAACCTCTCAAAATCAGCAGTCAAATTAATATAGACCAGACAATGAGCCTTAGAAACAGGATTGGCTGATGGCTAAAAATAGCACATCATACACATGTAGAACCACATGACTCAGTATAAAAGATTGCACAGAAAAATCACTTGAGAACCAATTGGACAGCAAACTTCAAGAAATAGAAACACTGCTTTTTTTATTATGAGCAGATTGCTTAATGAAGAAATCAAACATTGCATTCAACTCACTAACATTAATCCCATACTACATAAGAAGATTTACTTGATTGACTAAATAGCCACAAACCAAAAAAGCAAAGGTGAATTTCTAAATGTTTTAATCACTGAATGTAATGTGTGGTTCTTCCAGTTAAGGAATACTGGAACATATCAGTTAACTCAACATTAAATCTTTATGACAAAAAGAAAACATATATGCTGTCTAGACTGCAAAAAGAAAACAAATACCATTTAGCAACAGAAGCTTGCAACTTTGAAAATAATGTAGAGAAGTGAATTAAAGGGAAAGAAAAAATATACAAAAGAGAAAATAAAAGAAAAAAAGAGTATATCTTTTATTTCAGACTACAGACAAAAGTTAAGTATTTTCTTTATACTCATATTGCATACATTGCACACACCTTTCAATACAAACAAGAATCCCCATATTATTGTTGCTTATATTAAGTTTTGTTAAGTTAAAATCCCAGCTTTTGTCGGTCATTTTTCTTATCCATGTATGACTCTGCAAGAGAGCCATCCTCAACCGGAGTGGAAACCTTGGCCATACTTCTTGACAATAAATTCTTTTTTTCTTTTTTCTATATTTTATGCTGTGGCAATCAGACCTTACAACCTCTGCAAATGGCCCAAGGTAAGTGACTGGGTCAATTTACAATAATATAAAATTATATTACAATAATATATAATGCAAAACTGAACTCTCACCTTGTCAGTTTTTGTTACACTCAATATTTAATGTACAATATAAATATGTGAACACTAACTTTGTGAATTGATGACCCATCTTAGAACTGATTCACTCACTTTCCCCAAGAAACACTTTCCTAAAGAAACAAAGGTTAGATTATTCAGTCAGTTTATTTTAACACCAGCACTCCATTCTTTTCCTAACTTTTGAACTTATATTTTTTTCACTGATTCTAACCTTTAATAATCTAATCACATGAGTATTGCTTTTTTTCTTATTTCAGTTTCTTAAGTGTACAGTAATTAAAAGAAAGTTTGAAAATTATTATGCTAATCACAATATCTTATTGTTTCATTATTTAAAGATGTATAACAATCACCTACTGGAATTCAAAATCATTGTGCTCAGTTTGAATTCCAGTCGAATTCGTTTCATTCACTTATGCACCAATACCTTTGGGAAAAGTATTAATCCATCTCTTCTCCCTCCAGCTATGGGGTGAATAGCAGGACAGATTGGATTCTATAGCCTTCGTAGGCAACCGGCCTATTACAAAGTAATGGCAACCTCTTGCCAGAAATCTTTCTGCCTAGTCAGTTATGTTTCAAAAGAGATATGATTGCCTAAGCGTGTATCACTAAACAATCTTTTATGCTTTTGATTTTTTACAAATCCTGTCTTTACATATATTAGCAGCATAAATAAGTTTTGTTAACATAAAATTTTTAAGTTGTGAAAAGTTTATAATTATTACAGGATTATGAATCTCAAAACTTCCTGAAGTTGTAGCAGCAGTAAGGTTTCATGAGACTAGTTCGAATTCAGTTTTCCATCTTTTCCCGGTGTGACACTATCTCCCGATAGCATATTTTTTGTTTGGTTTAATACAACGGAGAGAGAGAAATTAATATTAGTAGTATTATTAACTGTGCTCTGTTGTAATTCGCTATATGAGCTTATGTAAAAAACTATTTTAATACTATCATATACTTGTAAAATCCGGGGAATAGAAAAATTAACTATTTTAATAGATGGGAAAGAAAGGTAGAAATATAATTATTCTTCTTTTGTGTTCGAAGCGGATTATTTTGGACAAGCTAAGATTTTATAAGTAGTCAAAACAAAATGTCAGGTTTGATGGGGTCAGGCTGGGTTAAAGTCCCCAATAGTTGTTCCTGAGAACAGAAATTTGTGGGAAGTGAAAAATCTAAATATGATGTAATCGAAAGGAAGTGAGCTGATCATATTTCATTCGTCAAGCCACAGCAGCCCCCCTCCCCACAAATCGAGTGGGTGGAAAACAATCTCATTGGTCTAAGGCTTCAAGTCAGCTAGATCTCTCGAGAGGATTGGAAAGGGTTATAAAAACAGAGACTCGGTGGGAAAAATCAGTAACTTTGCATAGCTGTGAGTTGTTGAGTAGTTGTTGGCTGGAGAATAGTTTTTGTGAGTTGAAATGTAACGACCGTGGAAAAGGGTTCCCAATTGGGGGAGCCATGACCCACAGCCAGTCACCACAGAACTTATGGCTAAACAGTTAATGTCGAATGAAGCCTGCCGCCGATTAACTTAGAGTCAATTTTTAATAATGCACCTTCGATATTAATCCCGAAAGAATATTATTGTTTTTTTTGTTTTTTTTTTAAATCATGAGAGAATCGAAATTTCTGATTCCTCATTTGCTCTACTTCGGTCAACCCTGTTAAACTCCGATAAGAACCCGAAAGGACATCGTTATTTTAGAAGTTGCATAGAGAATTGACAGCCCTGATTATAGAGAATATGTGAAACGACTTTCATGAAAATTTAATGAATACGTGAAAATTCAGTGAAAATTTGAAGAATTTAACGAAACTTAGAAAAGACATTTTTATTTAAGGATTGAAAGCTCTGATATTTTTAAATGAACTCTCTCTCTCCGTTGTAAACTGGCATTCCAACAACTGTATTATCATTCTGACAACTGCAATATCTGCTCCTGTGGCTAGTAATTGTTTTTTTTTTTATATATAAAGACATTCTTTGTAACTCTCCACGTGTGTTCGACCTTATTCATTTAATTTTTATTTTTATTTTTATTTTTTTTTGTGGTGCTGTGTTTATTTTTAATCACAAGTGTACACCAGTGTCCGGTTTGGTTCTGGTGGAGAGACGACTACTGAAATTGCACAATGCGACTTTCTGAGATCATCACGACCAGCAACAGCGGCGAAAAAGCATCGACACAGTGGGTACCATTTCAACCTCACCGCAGCGGGATCTGTTCCCGAACCAGCGAGGGACCAAACCAACCAGCCAGCCAGCCGGGTGGCAGTGTTACAACTGGTGCCGTCATGACCGTCGACAAGAACAAGCATCACTACAAGCCAGCCCAGGGCGAAGTTGTTACACTGGTTGCTTGCTACCTAAGTCTATAGGACCCAGTCTGTCCTGCTATTTTATCCATAGTTGGGGGAAGATGGATTCTTACCTTTACCAAGGTTATTAACATATAAGTGAATGTAGTAAAAGTTGAACTCAGCTCTCCAAAATCTTAAGGTGAACCACTAACCATTACTCTGATGTGCCTCCACCAATTTTTAAGCCAAGTTAAAAAAAAACATATTTTTAAATTTCTTTTATCTGTTAAATATATATTACAGATAAATTTTAATCAGTTACTGCATTGAAGATGACACTTTTGGAACAATATCTATGGAATTTTATTGAAGAATATTCATTGTACATACAAGTACCAAAAAGCAGTCTGCTATACACTCATTCAACTTTACAAACTTTTGTCACTAAATATTTCAATATTTTTATTAACTAGCTTGAGACTGAATGCATATGAAAGGTTGCTTCATGATTCTTTTGCTGAACACACTTTCCAAGATTTGACCAAACATTAGGTTTTGTCTTGGAAAGGCTTTTAAGTCAAGACTTTTCAGTATCCTATCATAAAGTAAATGATAAACTAAAACTGATATCTAGATGAGAACTATTTACAATCAAACTTAAATAAAAAGTTTTCGGACTTGCACTATAATTAACAATAACAATTTTTAGTAAATAAAAGATTAAATTAGCAAATACATTAGGTATTACTATTAAATGGAAGAATTATGATTTTATTGATTCAAAAGTATATTTTGTAAACTGCAATTGGTATCTAAAAATATTTTTTAAAATATAAATCTAAAATTGAACATAATTTTTTTAAATGAAGGATAGTTCATATTTACTGTTAACAATATATACAGAGTACAGAAGAGTTTGGAAGTCTACACTGGAAATAGAGCATTTTTTTCTTTTAAATTTGATGCTATTTTAAAATGTTTTTCCTTTTTGTGAATGCAGGAAATGAATATTTGTTAAAATAAATCAACAGATAATTTTAAAAGATGTTAAACATAAAACAATTATAAAAATTGCAAGTGTTCATTTTTCAAAAGAACTGAAGATCTGATTAAACAATACTGCAAAAGTGTTTTCAAAGATTGCAAATCCCTGACATAGATTTAAAGTTATCCAGTAATAAATCTCACTAATTTTGCAATATACTAGATATATATTGTCAGTTAAGCCCCATACGTGATACATGCTTGAGCGATCATGACTCAAAAGATTATCCTGCAGAAAGTAATGGCAACCTAAAGGTAGTAGATTGGGTTCTATAGCCTGGCTGGCAACCAATGTCCTTTTATTTAACTCCTAACTGGAGGGAAGAGACAGATTAATATCTTTTCCCACAGGTATTTGCATGTAAGTTAAATTACATCCTCCAAGTTATATATTACATTTTTTTAAGTAAAAAATGTCCACAAATGTATTTTCCTCACTTGTAAGCAATGCTTGATGTTGATTGTGGAATGAAATGGTAGCTGCTACTTATAAATTTTACAATGCCTCAATTTCTATTGGCACAAAAGTCATTTGCATCGCATGGATTACAAAAATTCCAATATTTTTTAAATCAAGAACTTCATTATACAGATTATTTGATAACTTTTGACTGAACTACTAATATAGGTACTTCCACTCATTTTCAACAGCTAAATTCAAATTGAATTCTTAAAAATAAAAATGTTTCTTGAAGTTTTAATTTTAGCTTTAATTGAAAGCCAAGAGATTAAATTTACTAATTCCAGTAAGCAAAATACTCTGGTGTATTTAAAACTGAAATTATATTGATTGGAATCTAAAATTTTTCAGATTAATAAAATAAAAAAATCAATTTTCCAGCAACTTTTGATCAATTGACACATTTTGTAAACAGAAGCCATTTCTCAGTTTTAAAAAATCTTCCAAAAATGAAACGTTATCTATTTCAAATTAGCAAATTTAAACTTACCTTAATTTGATTTGAAACAAGTATTACTTGCTTACTGTCTGAAATGTACTGTAAGTGTTTCTTAATTACAGTAGCCTTTTTATCAGGGTTATCATCATGTTATCAGAGGCGATAATTGACATGACATACACAAGCCTCAAAAAATAAAAAAACTAAGTCCAAATTTGATATAATTTCATGGAGATTAATCGTGTCTTCGTTTTAGGGCTTTTAACTATATTGTAAAATTAAAAATTTAACATATTTTACAGTAATTATCTAATATTTTACAGAATTTTAGTTTAGTTTTATAACCTTATGTTTGAAGATGTTTTATGAAAAATAAGAATTAAAATAATATAAAACTATCTTTTGAAATAATTTTACAATTTAATAACAATGAAATTATATAACATGACAGAGGTAACTCAATAATTTATGAAATGTTATGGCATTTATTAATTTTAATATCTATTTTCATATTCTTTTTAGGTACCTCCAAAAATTGAGAATTTCACAATTACTTTTTAACAAAATTTGGAAACTAGGAATTAAAATATAAAACTTGCTTTAAATTTTGAAGGAATGATTTACAGAGCTTGTTAAATGTTGAAACGTAGGACACAGGAAACACCGAAGCGAGATAAAACAATAGTACACTGCCAGAAATGTTTAGTTTTTGTTTTTTTCCTGGAAGAAGCACAATCTTTGAAATAAGACCCCATCCACCCCCAGTATCATGGTGCATGTTGCATACAAGTTAGTTGCACCTGAGTCTGCAGCTGTTCTCTTCCATTTCGCCCCCAGGTGATCGAAGATGTCAAACGATCGGTCAAAATCTTCCACTTCCTCTGCCACATTGTGATTTCTGATCTCAGAGAAAGCTATGGACCTGAGAAGCAGTGGTCGTCTTTGTGCTGCACTTCTCGGCAACTGAAAGTCAAGAGGCAGTTAGGTGCATAATGCAGAAATAAGAGAAACAGACAAGAACAACAAAAAAAATTAACAAGACAGTAGTGAAGGCCAGTCTATGTGGACTAATGATTATATTGTATCTCATTGTACAGCAGAAAAGAGAGAGTAAAAAAAAAATTTAAAAAAAAGGAATTAAAAGAAAATACAATCCTTTTTTCAGAGTCCACAAATTACTTGCTGCTACTATGTCTACTTGTCATTCAAGGGCATAGTCTTTATGCTCCCCTCCACTTGGGTTCTGCTTAGAAGCAGTGTACATGCTTTCACTAGCATGATGGGAGAATCTTTCCATGTCTTCACTCCACACATTCCTGGCGAGTCTTTCTCACTCATCTTGCTGTCATATCTCAGATGTTCTCACTTGATTTTCAAATCCATTGTCTTTTTGTTGAAACTGTTGGGGTGTAGGTGATCAGAATGTTTATCCATAAGTATCTGGCTTAAATCACCTGCTTCGGTTTTCATTCGGATGTCTGCCATTCTGGAAGTTTGGAGACAAGATTCTGTCAAATTATGCATTCACCTGTCAGCGTTAATTACAATTACATTCTTATATGGGGGGTCTTTTTCAAAACCAACTGATAATTCTGCTTTCAGCTGATCCTTTATTTTCCTCTCCTCTTGGAGAGGAAAATAACAAGGAAGAAAGTAACAGAATTCTCTCCCTTCACAGGACCTGCTGGTCTTTGTTAAATTGTTATATTGGTCGGTATCATTTTCATGAATACCTTGTGTTTCGCCTTTGTTCTATTTCCTGGCCACTACAGCACTTATTTCTTTTCTCCTCTTTCTCAAACCTTCCTAAAAGAAAGAAAAAAATTACACACACAGCTATTCTCTAAATATCTATTCAGGGGTTCAAATCCAGGGTCCATTGATACTTGGTTTAATGTGTCAAGCTTATCAATTTTCAATTATCAGTTTTCACATATTAACTTAACCTAACATGAACAATGATGGTGGAAATTCGAAAAGATCTTTGAAACTTTATAATAAAAAATAAAGAAATGAAAACAATTCTTGTAAAAATATGAATTTTTACAAGAAGTGTTTTCATTTTTTTTTTTAATTATAATTATAAAGTTTCAATGATTCATGGAAAAATTTTCTCTTCAAAATATAACCTTAATATATATTGTTTTCAAGCCAATTAAAAGTTATCTTAAAGAAAATAGCAGTTATATTGCATTTTTGTTTTCACAATTCAGAGCAGATTATCTGAAAAAGAGCTATTTTAGAAAGAGAAAAAAAAAACATACACACAATTAACATTGCCCAATGAATCTTGCATTTAATTAAGAGAAATTAAGAAAAGGGGGGGGGTTTACATAGGGTTAAAAAAAAATAAATTTCCTTTACCAAGATTTTTTTTTTAAAAATTACTTAAAAACTATTTCACTCATTTGTGAATAAATCCTGAATGTTTCATGAAAATCTGACCACTATTTGATTTCAAATTAATTTCCAAATTAATGTCTTTTTCACACCAGTAACAAAGTGAGTTGTATATTACTTTTACTGTAGTAAATCCTTGTAAAATTGCAGCACTCGCTGATTTACGGAAAAAAGATTTTTTACCAAAATTTTGAACATGTTAGAAAGAATTAAAAAATATTTTGATCTATTATCTTGATAACAAACATTTTGCCAATAAAACTTCTTTTTCACTAGGTTTGGGGTCTTTTTTTTCTTTCAGCAAATTCGTAGAGGTACCAACACTAATGACACTACTTAGTTATTATTTTATTATTGTATAGCTGGTAGCAAAAACATATCAATCCTGCATCCAAAAATCATGCTTATGGTGATGTAAATAAAAAAGATTTTGTAATTTCTGTACTGTCAAACACAGCCCCTTGAACAGTATAGTCTATTAATACGATTAAGTAACAACTTTGGTTTGAAGATTAATTGTGCTTGAAATTTAAAATTAGTGAGTTAAAACAATGAAAGAGTTAAGACAACATAAGAAAATGTCTAAAAATATTAAGGATATAATGAAGACTAGAGAAGGTATCAAAGTAATTTGAAACAGAGCCTATAAATTTTCAGCATTTGAATAACATGATTCATCTATTTATCAAATTGGAAAATGCTTATCAAAGCAGCTAGAGAAATTTGAAAAGATTCATGTCACTACCATTCCTTCAAAATGCATTCATTTCTTACAACCTAAGAGCACCTTAATGACAATGTAATACAGGGGGAAAAATAAGTAAACTTCAAACTGGTTAGGTACTGGCAACAATAGTAACACTAGACAAATGCTAAGATTGGGAAACATTTGTCAGATCAGAGGCGGTGTTAAATTTCTCATAAATCAGTAACTCTAAGCAAGAATGGTTTGTGACAATGGTCTGTCATCCAGTCAAATACACAAAGCTCTCCTCACACATAGCTGCTGTTTCAACTCACCTGAACTCATGCTTTAAGTTCTTTATTGATGTATTTTTTTTGACAAGAATAAATTATACTCCAGTGTTGATAATAATTGCCAAGAAATATTTTGCAGCTTAAATTTCCAGTGATGTTCAACAACAACAGAGACATTGCTTAGTGGGAATCTCAGATTCTTCTTAAGTACACAAGAATCACTTGACTCTACCTAAGTACTGTCCAGAAACAGCTCTGAGAATCAACCATGCAACTGTCAAATTGCCATGAAGCAGTTATGTATTCACTAAATACTAACTGTATGTTAAGAGAGATCATTTTTCCTTAATTACTGTTTGGATGTGATACACAACACAATCTTTTCAGATTTCTTTTTATTGTACCACTATATATAAAAAAAACAAAAAAAACAAAAAAAAAAAAACACATTATCTCTGGTTTTAAACAAGATCTAAGATTTAGTCAGGGTGGAGAAATTAAATTTTTTTTTTTTTTAGTCTATTAAAAGGGAATTTCCAAGGCCCAAGGCGACACGGTCGCACACAGATGGACCAACAAGGTCGCCAAAGTTCCCATGGCTGGAGTAAAAATAAATATACACATTCAGCTCAAAGCAGCCCAGGATTACTCTTAAGACTGTTGTTGCTAAAAAGCACACTTAAAATTCCTATGGCTGGAGTGAAAACACATGACAGAAAAATTGAGGAAGAGTCCACTAGCTGGTTATTACTTTAGCATTTGTGATTAGATTTCCCACATCACCATTCTGCAGTAGCAAAATTGATTTTGCAGTAGATAATAGACATTTTATTCAAAGTTTTTTTTCTGCCTGAATTCAAAGCTGTCCTTCAAATGTAAGAAACAAAAGCTTTACTTCTTAACTCTAGCACACAATTTACACAGAGTTCCACAAAAGGATTTGCTGCTAATCTAAATATTGTAAGATTTTGGGAAACTCAAATCAACTCCTTCAAGACAACACACCAGCATCAACCACAGAAGAAAAAAAACCAGATGAGCCATAAGGTCAGTATTACTTAACAAAACTAGCAACTAAGAGGAAGGTGGAGAGACAGTGATGGAAGAGGCGGGTAGAGAGGGTAGTGGTTACATATAGCAAATACACCCCACACTGAACAATACAATGGTCTTTACTTCAGTGGTAACTACAAATTTTCATCTTGAATTATAAATTGGCCCTGTTGGTTGACATTTGGCTAAGTATAAATAATATAAATATGTCCAAACCTAATTTGTTCAATTCTATTTATGAATGAACAAAAAGATTTTTTTTTTCGAAAATATTTCTATTATAATTATGAGATTATTCCTTATACATCATAATTTTAATTATTTAAAAAACACGTTTAAGATTATATATATATATATATATAATCTGAGTGAGTACAGAACGAAGAAAGAATTTTTTTCGCCATCCAAAACAGTAATTTAAAACAGTGCTCGATATATGATGTATAGAGCTGTGAATATTTATTATGAATTATGTTTTAGAACAGGTACATAATTTTTTTTCTATATATGTCCTCTACAATGATATGGTTGTTTCGACATTGGGTGTCCAACGTCTCATCAGGAGGAAAGGGCAAGAACTAAAATCATTCACTGTCTATATTTGGTTCATTGTTGTTGTGGAGTTGGTTGGGGTTATTGATAATGAAGGGAATGTGTCTTCCATGTCGACCGTTAGACTTTTGAAGAACTTGGTGTGTAAATGCTAAATGGTTGATTAATGGCATTATCTGTTGGAATGTACATTTTTATTGATCGGGAATATCTTTTGGTTAGAATTTCTAAGAACGTGGTGTGGGGGGTTGATTACTTGGTCAGTTTTGTGCATGTGTGTGGGTGTTTTTTTTTTTTTTTTTGTGATTGGGGAACCCACCTTGTTTGTTGACCTTAAGAATTTTTAGGACAGCATCGTGGTTAGCTAGTGTTTGATTAATTGTCTGTTGTTACCAGACAGATTTTATGTATTCTCTCTTATCTAGTGGCAAGGCTGTCTTCCTCGGGGTTCCTTAAGATGGATGTGGTGGTGGTGGGGTGTTTTTTCCTTTTAATTTTGATTTTTTCAATACGGAATATTTTTGTATTTAAGTAAGGTTTTTATGGGTAGGTTTCTCATCTAATTCGGAATGTTGAACTTTGCTTGAGAATTTAGCAGTTTGATCTTTTCCATAGAATTGTTTATTTTTATTTTTATATTTTTATTTTAGCGGGATAGCGGTGTTTATTCAAGTGTGGAGTATTATTGTATTTAGGCGAAGTTATTTCCAAAAACTCTAAACTTGTATTTTTTAGAAGGTAAATGCAAATTTCAGTTTTTTATAATTTATCTAAATTTGTATATTTAATCTTAATTTTGAATTTAGAGGATCGGTTTTTTTCTTTTAATTTTATTTATTTAGATATTTTTGTGGGTATTAGACCTTACTTTAAGGATTTATTAGATCGATTTTTTTCTATAGCATTTTTAATCTTTTATAATAAAAATATCTAATCAAATTCCTAGTATTTTTTAGCATGATTGTAGGGTTAGATCTTTAATGTGCTTACAGTTTATTTTTGTATATGATATAATTTAATTTTGAATATAGGAAGTTAATTCTTTTTTGAGTTTGGGAGCCATTTTTTTCATTTAATTTTGATTTTTCCAGTATGGAAAATTTTTGTATTTAAGTAAAGTTTTTATGGGTAGATTTTTAATCTAATTTATATATATATATATATATATATATATATATATATATCAAAAATTTTAGAATGTCAATATAAAAAGGTAAATATCTGGAAGCAATCTTACAAATGCTATAATATTCTGAGTTTCTGGAACACATGTATACCTCACCTTACATCAATAAGTTGCCTATTTTGGGGCAAATTAAGTAGAATTTACTAGTCACCAAATTTGTCACTAGGCTAAACCACAAATGACCATTTCCAATTCTGTATTATATTTATAAATGCATTTTTAATATATGATCAATAAGAATCTATTTCAAGCTTACAAACAAATGAAATTTAGTTCTTAAACTACAGAAAAAAAGAAAAAAAAAAAACTAAATTAACAAATATATGTACATATATACTTGTAGAAGTTTACAATCTTTACAGTACATTGAACTCTTTATTTTTTAATGTGGTTTGCTCTAAGACATAAAATAAAATGATTTTGTAAAGTTAAATAACAAAAACAGTTATTAAAATTATTTTGTGATAGGAGAAATCTAATTTATGTTAAAATTGACCAATATTTACATTCAATTAATTTACATCGCCAATATAGATGACTGGGGATCGTTAGCATCAGCAGCTGATTCTGGCTGTTTGATACGTTTTTTAAGAAACTGGTTGAGAGTATTTCAAAAAATAAGAATTAAACCTTTGAATTTTCAGGATTTTCTTATAATTGGTGTAAAAACTCAATGAAATCCAGAAGGAATGGGTAATAGTCTGGATGATTTTATGTGGAATTTCCAATCATGTTTGTTATACTTTTTGCTCATTCTGCTCTTTTCAAATGTATAATATTTGGTAAACTTCTTGAAATTTTGAACCAAACCAAAATCTAAAACTGCACTACTATTATGGGTGAGAGAGACATGGCCTATTGGATTAAAGTGCTGGAAAGTTAAATATTCTCATCTAATGAAAGAAATAGACAAGCTACACAAAGATGAGTAAGACTAGTAATAACAGATATGAAATATTCCTTACTATAGAAGATGGAATGAGATCAATATTTCATATCTCATGTAGAAATATTGTACATAGATTGAATAAAGAGTTTAAATCAAACTTCTGAAAAGGTTACAGAATGTGACAACAGATACCTGAAGAAGATTGGTGGGAACAACAGTTAAAAACTAATGAATAAGCCAATCTGAATAGCAGGGCATGTAATCCCTCATCCCAGAAATTCTAACAAAATTACTCCCTCTACAGAGTCTATGTTGGATTCTTCCACCTACTATAAGATACTAGTAGGTGAGGGGCCTTAGGGAACAGTTGAATTGATTGAACGCTGGACAACCGATACACGCACTAGTCGTGTAATACTCTTGTTATATTTACTGTTAAATATACAATATTTCTACATGTTTTGCTATTTCTTAAACCTTTCGCTTGGTCACAACATCTTGTCAAGGAAGAATTCAAAGAAACAAATACAAAATTATTTTTGCCAGTGTCTACAACAATGATGAAAGAAGAAATTCTAATCAGACTAGGACAAAAGGGTATCCAGTGTAATTACAACTCTTTACTGTAGGGGTCAGAACTCTTCAAAACAATAGGATTTCTACAAGTTCAATTCAGTGGTTAGGAACAAGGTTGGTGAACCTTATTTTTTTTCCCGTTCCAACAAGTCACTAAAAGAACTGTACAAGTCAAACAGACTTATTGTTGTTTAACAGGGTAAAGAGAAAAAATTTCTCCCTTTTCCTCTATGTACCACCACAGTAAACAGGATGAATTTAAAGGTGCAATGCTAGAGCTGATGAAACACTAACAGGAACAACTACTGTTGGAACAGAAATATTTGGAAAGACAAAAGAAATTTTTAGAACAAGCAGAATACCAAAAGAAATTTGAGAAATAGACAACAGAAACTTGAAGAAATGCTCCTTCAAACATAGAATGAGCAAAGAGGCTTGTATCCATCAAAAGCCAAAATGAGGACAGCAAAAACACATTCTCTCAAAATGCTTTGAAAACTTCACATTTACACCTGAAGAGGAAATTACATTCACTTCCTACTTTAAACAGATTGTGCAAGTTGGGCTGATCATAAAAAGGTTCACCAACTGCTAAGGAAATTATGCACAGCAGAATATATTAAGTTTGTTAACTATATTTTGCCTAAGAAAAACAGCAACTTGAAATTTAAAGAGACAGTTCAATCATTAACAGAACTCTTCAGTCCCAAAACATCACTGTTCCACAAGCATTGGAGATGCATGAATCTCACCTGCAAAGAAGACAAAGGTTATACTACTTTCGCGAATGTAATTAATAAACACTGATGACTTCAAGTGCCAATAATTTTAAATGCCTGATTTTCATCCATGGTTTGATTTCAGTGAAAAATGCCAAAATATGTTGTAGGGTACTCAACAAGCTTGAAAATGTGATCAACATTACTTTACAGCAATTTGCCAAAGATTGCCAACATTTTGTGAGCATCAGAGAGGATTCAAAAAACATCAGAGTCATGTGGCTCACATTAAAAAAAAAAAATATGCCAAAAAAATTAAAAAGAGTCAACCAAAGTTACTTTGCCATCAAAACCATGTTTCTGGTGTGGTCAATTACATTGGTAGAGAGATTTTTCTTTTAAAGATAAAAAATGTTTTAATTGTGATAAATTGGGACACAAAAGTTACCACTGCAGACAAGACAAAAAAAAAAAAAAAAAAAAAAGTTTTGTAAAAATTACCAAGTCTGATGAACTACAAAGCCATAACATCAGGAAATATAATGAAGTACAAATATTTAACAAAAATATAAAGCTACAGCTTGATTCGGGTTCAGACTTATCCATAGTTATCAAACATGGAAAAAAAAAAAAACTAGGTAAGCCGACTTTGTTAAGAACAAACCGAATAGCTGAAAGTGTAACTGGCGACCCTATTAAGTTTACAGGCGAACTCATAATGAATGTGTTATTCAAAGGTAAAACTTTAAAACTAAAGGCATATATTATGAAGAATATGAGTAATTTGTTCAGGACTGATTGGTTAGAACAGTTTCAACTTTGTGATATGCCTATCAACTCATTATGTCAAAAAAGTTGAAAATTTAACTAACAAAGCAGAAAAGTTGAATGGTGAACTTAAAAAATAATTTTCCCAATGTTTTCAGTGGAGGACTAGTAAAATGCACAAAAATGTCTGCTAAATTTGAGTTAAAGCCAGACATAAACCCAGTTTTTAAGAAAAAAAATGTAACATTACATTTGCCTTGTTCAATCAAATTGACAAGGAGTTGAATCAACTTGAGGAAATGGGAGTTCTGGAGAAGGTTGAATATAGTGAATAGGCATCTTCCACAGTTTATATTAAAAAAAGAGCAAAGAAAGTTGTATATGTGCTGACTTCACTACGGGGCTGAACAGCACCATTATTCCCTTCCAAGTCTGAAGGAGGTAGTCACTAAGCTCAGTGGAGGAAAATATTTTTCTAAGATTGAAGTGACACATATCTGCAAATACCCGTGGACGAGTAATACTCAATGCTTCTTTGCATAAACACACACAAAGGTTTATACAAATTTTTGAGACTTCCAGTCAAGGGTTAATTATCACTTTTTCTTTACTAAAAAGATGGCAGTACTAATATTGAATCTCAAACTGGATATCCAAAAGTAAAATATCTTTAAAAGCCTAAAATATAAAAATCTATATTTGATTTCTGACCAAAAAAGTAAAGATTCTTATTAAGTAACTTTTATATCTGGTCCATGTTCATAAAATTAACAAATGTACTTTAATATATTTTATTCAAGCTAACACAAAATGATTAAGAATCTTTTATCCAAAATACTAATGACCAAATGTCCAATTTTAAAAAACCCATATCCATTCAACCATCATTAGAAATATAAATGCAAACTCATTAAATACTAAGTAAAATCAAAAATTTAAAATATTAATTTTGAATGTTCATTCAATATTTTCATAAAAATATGGAATGTTATCAAAGCATTATGAAAATATTTTTTTTTAATTTGAATCTTATGAAAAAGTATTCTAAAACTAAATGGAATTCTAAAACTATATGGAATAATACATACTGAAAAAAATGGCAGCTATTTTGACTAAGGTATTTATTTGTATCCAAAAATACTGAATTTTTATGTTGAAGCAAAGTAGTTTAAATTCAAAATTTCAAAATAAATAAAAAATTAAGAAGTGGTTAAGGAGTACAACAAAAAAAAAAAAAAAAAAAAAAACCTGGTTTTAAAAACACTCAAATACATCAGTTGTAAGTATACATTTTGTTATTTTATTATGTTAAATCAATATTTCATTTGAAGAAATCTTAAACCATTGAGTTAGGTTCAAGTGACATTCCGAGGGTGGAAAAGAGTCTGGTGTAAAAGCAAACAATTTTTTTTTTTTTTTTTAAATTACAGATAATTTTATTTACATTGATGAATTATCAAAATTCTTCCATCTGAACTAATGCTAACACAAAATTTACAGCATTTTTCTTTGAAAAATTGGTATTTTGAATACTGTACAATGAAGTAATTTCAATATTTTACACATCAAAAGATCTTTTTATTTAAACAAAATCTTTTAAAAAAAAATAATAAAATAATAAAATAAATAAATAAAAAATTAAAAAATAATGAAAAAATAAATTAAAAAGATAATACAAAGATTAGGGCAAAAACTGGCTAACAGAGTAAAATAGTTTCAGTCATTTTTGTTCCTAATCAGAATAAATGAAAAATAAGTTAATATTTTATAACTAATAATAACAGTAATAATTCTGTGCAATTTACATACTTACAAAGAAACTACTAGAAAGCTGATTGAGAAATATTAATACACAAATGAATAATGATATACATTCCATTATGTATTATGATGTGTTAATATACATTAATTTGGCATGCTAGTGATTGACAATAAAATAGGGACCAAAACAGAAAAGTCAGCAAAATACCAAACATTTTCTACTGAATGGTAATTTACTTATTCAACCTTATTGGCACTAAAAAAAATTTAAAAAAAAAAATTACAAAAGTATATAAACCAACAAATGGAAACTTTTGGCTAATTAAAAATAAGTGATACTAGTTTTCTTGAGACAAAAATATTGTCTTTAGTAAAAATTGAGAGGTTTATGATTTTTTTTAAATTCAGGAAAGAATAAATCAATGCCTTTCTATATGTATTTAAGATTAGAATAGGTTTGATTTTATTAAAACACTAAAGCTAGACCAAATTAATAAGTTGGGATGCAAAGTATTTTTTTTTTTAAATTATATCAGAAAAAAATCTACTTGTAATTAATATTCATAATATACTACCTGGCAAATTAAAACTAAAACAATTTTACTCTTTCATAATTTTAAACCTTGAATAATTGACAGATTTAGAAATATGTCATAATTAAAAAGAAATTAATAAACAAAACCTTGAAAATGCTGAAACTTTTCTTTTACTCTATTAACCAGATATTTGAATTAGAAAATATACAATTTTTTTTAACACTTAAAAAATTTAGGAACAGAAATTAGAAAATGGATAAGAATGTATTTGCTATTGAATTCGTGTTTTCTTAAAACTGAAAGGATAGCCATCAGTTTTCATCTTAGTCCTTTGCAACTTCCATCGATGACCGCCCACTTTCTCATCATCAACTACGTTGCGGCCCATATCAAGATCTAATGGATTTCTTGGAAGTGGATAAGGTTCTCTTGTTTCAAACATATTTCCTTTTTTGTCAACCCGCACCACGTGCACACGTGGCATGTCACACAGGTGACTAGCAGAACTGTGTGATGTAGGGCGTAAGCAATCAATAATAGGCATAACAGGCATCACTCCAGGAGGTAAGGCTTGATAGTCAGATGCCTTGCTGTATGTTCGTCCAACACGAATCCTGGATGGTGGAGACTGCGTTCGAGAATAAGTCCTAATCGGAGGAGTGACACCTGTGCCAAGAAGTTCATCATCCGCAGTAGCAGATGATGAAAAAGGTGAAGACGCAGGAGACGATGACATAGAAAGGTGGGATGTGTGCAGTGATGAGGGTGTTGATACTTTTATGTCCATAGACGCAACTAAATTAGTGGTTGATGTGGTAGTTATATCAGATGCACTGACTGTACATTCATCATCATCAGGCATTGAGTGCGCCCGTCCACCAGTCTCAGATTCTTCCAAATCCCACTTGAATGGGCCAAGCTTTACTCGTTGCCTTAACTCTTTTAAAGCACGATTACCAACAAATTTTTTGGCAACATTTTCAGTAAAAGTATTGCAACATGACAAAGAAACATTTGTTTTGGTTTCTACACTGATGTTCTGTGAAAGTTTATAGTTAATTAGAGTCCCATTTGCATTATCAACTGACAATAATTCAGTTTGCTTTTTAGAAAGGTCACCAGTACAAGAATCCAATCTCTGTTCAGATTTTGAGCGCCTTAATTGTCTTATTACAGGTGTAGTTTCATCTAATGACTTACGACTACGAAGTGTTCGCCGTGTTGCCAAGTTACTGACATTTTTTGTATCTTGTAAAGCATCTGAAGACCCTGATTTCAAAGAGATAATAGGACTTTCTTTTGAAAATTCTTCAGTGAGATTTTTATCAGAAGATAAGTCAAACTGCTTCTGTTTACGATATTCATTGGATAATTTCTTTAAATTGACTCCTGTCATTTTCTTATGAGAACCAGTAAGTGATTTTTTATGTGGAGAACCAACAACACTTTTATGAGGAGAATTGGATATTTTTTTTTTAAATGGCACATTGGAAAGTTTTTTCAATCGCGTATTACTTGATGTCTTCTGATTTGAAACAGAAGATGATCTCAGAGGACTGTGAATGTTGCTACGCCGCCTGATGGGTTTGGGGCTTGGTGAACGCTTACGTTTACTCACTCTACTAGCACGTTTGTTATTGCTATGACAATTTAAACACATCGTGCTATTGGACAATGCTACTTTCTGCATGCTACTAAGCTGGCTTTCAGTCAAGTTGCAACGGCATGCAGAAGTGCCTTCAGCAATGCAACTCTTGCATTTGTTCTGCACACAGCTCATTTGGCACCGCTTCTTACAACAACAATATCTGCATTTTGCAGCTTTTAAAGTAGGACGGTCTTTTCGAAGACGGAAATTTATTATATTTCCTGGATTCAATAATTTTTGTCTTGATGCAACTGAAGAAAGGAGTAGTTCTGTGTTTGTTTTGCGTGGTCGCCCTCGAGGTCGACGCAGCTGTTTAGTATGTGTATGTACCTTTTCTTTATCTTGGCATTTCGTTTTAGTACTTCCTTTACTGTCATCATCTTCAGATAATAATTCTGAAGGTACTTTAACAGGCCACTGCTTTTTACATGGTTTATCAGTATCATTTGTTGAATTTTGGCTTTTTAAGATTGTGACTTCCTTATATCCAGCTGTCTTGTTATCTATGGAGGAATATGTATCAGAGATTTCATCTTCATTAATAACTTCTCTTGAACACAGAGATAAACCTTCATTACTTCTAGAACTTTTAATGATTTTGTAGGTAAGACCTTTAATTCCATCAATGCTAGATGAATAACTATCACTTGAGTTTACAAAAGCTTCTTTATACTTAACTCTTACATCATTAAAATATAAGGACTCTTTTTCACAGCTTTCTGTATTTTCTTGATTACAGTCAAATTTGCAATCACCACTTACAGAAACTGGGTTATCCTTATAGGTCTCAGTGACTTCTTCACATGTTGGATTCATTAAATCACAGGATATATTTTCATAAGCAGTAGATAGTTTCACATCACAATTATCTGTTTCTGCTCCCTTGTTACAGGAAAAGTGCTCAAAAGCACTATTTGTTGTATAATTAACATAGTTTGAAGATGTCTTTACATTAGACAGAGGTGATGGATCAATATTTTTAGAATCAATTTCACATTTAGGAGTTACTACAGTATTACTGCAAAAATCTTCAGCATTACTTATTAAATGCTTAAGAGTTGGAGAACAATGTAAAGAAGTTCTACTTTGGCAGGAAATATTAGGTTCTAATACTTTTTCTTCAATATCTGGCATCCCACTACATTGAGAAGTAATCATGAGTTTACTATCATTCATTGGTCTTGTGTTCGATTTATCTTCTTCAGATATACAAACAATTTTGGTGCAATCGTCAACTGATTCAGATACAGAATCAACACCAGAACAAGGAACAGTTTCCGTTTCATTTTCTGAGGTTTCTTTTCTTAAAGGCTGCATTGATTTATTTACCTGAGAAGAAATATTAATTGCAGCTAAATTTGGCATATCTGTAATTGGTGCAATAATTTGGTCATTATCAAACTTATGCACACTTTGTTTAATGGCAGATGTTGAGGAAGAAACAGTGGCTGTAATAGTAGAGGTAACATAGGTAACAGTAGTAGTATTTGATAATGAAGTAGTAGTAGTAGTAGTAAAAGTGCTGTGAGAGGAAGAAGTAGGAGAGTTAAAACCAGCATTGCTCAGTGCTGTAGTAGTTTCTGGTGTAGATGGAGTGGAAAATGAAGATACAATTGATTCTGTTGAGTCTATTTCAATAGTTGAACTTTTATGAGCCTTTTCAGTTGCAGTAATATGGCCGAATGCTGCACAATTTTCTTGCAAAGACTTTTGAGTATAATACATAAGAGGGCTTTCATTTGAAGATTTTGTTGCTTCACTACAATTTACAAGTACACCTGAAGAGCAAGAGCTTTCAGAATTGTTTACAGTCGGTGATTTGGATACTGAAGTGAAGATTGTGCTTACAGAAAAGGAAGGTGCAGTAGAAATTCTGGGAGTAGTTTTTGATACAATATTAGAAATTTTGCTTTTATAAATAGTTGAAAGTTTTAATGCATCAGTTGCAGTGATACCAACAGAAACAGTAGAAGTAATCTTTGGTACTATAGTTGTGCTGACAGGAGTGAAGGTTTTACTTATAGCAACTGCAGAAGCACATTTTGATACTGCAGTAATGATATTGCTTGGAGTAATACCTGGACTAACTTTTAATGCTGAATGAGAGTGTTTTGTAGTAGAAATTATTGTAACAGGTTTAGATGATGCAGTTAAAGCAATACTTGCTACAATAGGTGTACTACTTTTTGATGTTGCACTGAAAGTTTTGATTGAAGAAAGAATTGAAGTAGATTTTGATGTAACAGTTTTACTTGCCAAGAAAGAATTAGACACTGACTCTGGATCACTGGTTTTCTTTACAGAAATAGTTGAAGATTTTGAGTCTTCTATAGTGGAAGTACTTGAAGCATATACTTTTGATGTTGCAGTCGTAGACATACTGGAAGATATGGCTGTAGGTTTTTCTAAGCTCACACAAGTTTTGATTGTACAAACACTTGATGCTGGTTTTGATACTGTAATAGTAGATGTGTTTGCAGAAACAGTAATTACTGATGACTTATATACTGCAGGAAATGCTAAATTTGCAGAAACAATACTCAACATAGGATCCATCGATACAGATGAACTTACACAAGGGTTCATCTGAAAACACGCGGTAGAATTTGTACATGCAGAACCAGTTAAATTATTACCCAATAATGCCAAGGAGGAACTTTTAGAAACATCTGATGTAGGGAGTTTGGAGGTTGGGAGTGTGAAGGCTGTATTTGCAGAAACATTTGATGATAGAGCTTTTACAACAGAAGTCAAACTTGCAGAAATTACTGCATTAGAATTTACTGCAGAAGATAGAACTAAATTGTTAATTGAGCAATTATCACTAACAGAAATACTGGGAGGCTGAACTGTTGTGCTTGGTATATCTGATGACAGTGCAGTGCTGTGTAGACTTAAGTCTGTAGTATTAGATTGCATTGTGGTCATATTAAAAGGCTGTGTAGATACCATATTTGGGACGGTAGAAGATTGCAAGGAAATTATACCAGCATTAGATGATTGCATCATAGGGCAAACAGGAGAAATTGTTTTAAATGTAGTGTTCAAATCAGAAGATTTTATTATTGCAGTAGTTTTCAGGCTTGTGGTTGCTTCTGTTGAAACCATATTTAATGTTGAAGTTGATTTTGATACTGTAGTAGCAATTAAGTTGTTACACATTTCTGTAATAGAAGAGCCTAAGATTGCAGATGCAGTTTGCTTTGTTGTTTCAGTAGTATTAACATTTGCTATTGTACTGGAGCCTAAATTTAACTGATTTTCTGTTATTTTACTGATATCTGCTGACAGTGTCTTGGATTTTAAACTTGGAGAAAGATTTGTTTCAGATATAAATGATTTTGAACTAAGTGCTTCTGTTTTATTATCAATAGAATGCAAGTTCTGACAGGTAACATTTGGAGTAGAAGATGCAACAGAAACATTTGCTGGTTTAAAAGATGAACTAGTAGATAAAATAGGAGCTTTAATAGAAGAAACTGATATTGTTGAAAGATTTATTGTAGTAACAGGTAGAGTAAAAGACATTGATGCCATATTAACAGCCCCAGAAGATATAGGAACCACAGAATTAGCATTTAAAGTAGAAACTGGATCTCTTATTGTTGAATGTGGATTAGCAATGGTTATACAGGTTGAGGGAGTTGTGCCTGTTGTAAAAGTTTGGCACTTTTGAATAGGAGTAGCTGAAGAAAGATTTTCTGTACAAACACAGATTGAATAAGAAGGGACACTATTTGCAGTTATTGAGGAAAGAACATTTGTACTAGTAAAAGGAGAATTTGGACAAAGTGGCAAATGGGGAGAAATACAGTTTTCAAAAGTAGGGGTAGTAGTAGGAGTAGTAATAGTAGCAGTAGTTTGTACAAAAGTAAAAGACTGTAAAGTAGCAAATGATGTAATGGATGGCGAAGAAGTATTGGCAAAAGCAGAGCTTGAATCAAAAGAAACAGATTTATAGGTAACAGTAGGATGTGACCTACTGGAAGATACAGTGCAAGATGAAGTATTTATAACTGGTTCAGGAATGCAAGTGCACATTGGCAATAGAGCAGTGCTAGAAGGAATGGCTCTAGCAGAGGAAGTGAATAACACCACAGAGCTTGATGCTGATTTTGATATTGTCACTGGAGCAGATTCTGACATAGGAATAGAGGTAGCATGTGGAGTAGTAACTGGTAGAGTTAAGGAAACAGATGCTGGACTAGTGAACTTATCTGATATAAAAGCAGGATCTGGCATAAGCAGAGATGCAGAGGTGGTATCTGATGCAGATAGTGAAGGGGAGACACAACTGAAATGAGGAAAAGAGGGTTTGCATAAAATAGGGAGAAACAAGCTAGAGTGTAAACAGGAAGACTCCAACTTATCTTGCACCATTTTTGTAGCAGCAGCACTAAAATCGTTTTTTTTAACTGCATCCATATGTTGACTGATCAAACTAACTTCTTCACTTTTAACACTACATTTATTTTCTAAATTTTCAAGTTTTGTATTACAAGTCTTTAAATTAGAACAGCCATTTTTTCTTTTATCATCAGAAGGTTTAACAGAATTTCTGTCTTGATCTTTATCTTGAATTGAGACATTTTTACTGCAAGACTCAAAACTGGCTTTTAGTATAGAATCTTTCAAGTTTACATCTTTATTAAAAGAACAAATGCTTTCATTTTTTTCAAGGACATTTACAGATGTCAGACAAGACTGTATACTGGCACTGTTCTTTGAAGAATTAGGAGAAACACTGCATGCTGAAATTTTTCCTCCAGACATTTTCGGCAAAGAACAGCATAGAGAGGAAGCAACAGCTGAGAGTTCACCCTTTTGCAGAGTTTTAATAACTTTTTCATTAACTATTACAGGTGTCTCATTGAGTACTGCAGATGCTAAAGTTTTGGCATTGTAACTAGTCACATCTTTATTGCAAGACTGATCAATAGTATGAGAGTTAGAAAATGGAACAGCAGCAGATGCAGCAACATTACTTATTGGATTAGATCTAGGACAATTTGAGGATATACTATGTACAGGCAAAGAAACAGTTTTCCTCTTTTCTGTAACACTTTTAGGCATACTTCCTACATCCATTATATTGTGATCCTGTTCATTGGAACCTACTATTTTCTGCAATAAGTCATTCATCACTTGTAGGATTTCTTTCTTTGTGCTATCATCAGCATCACTGGAGGTTTGAGTAAAATTCATAATCGTTGTTTTCGATAGATTACCAAGACTCGGATTTGGATGAGGAATACTATGACGAGCTGTTCGCCGACTTTTATGTGTTCCTCTACGACGTTTTCGCTTAAAGAAAGTACTTATATCTTCCTCTGGAGGAGGCCAGACCAATTTTAAATGCGTCTTCTTCAAAGGACTCTTACTGTGATTGGCCTTTTCATTATTATCTGCATAGCCTGTTAGATCAATGCTGGATGTAACAGGTTTCTCATCTGCAATGCTGTAGGTTTCTTCAACCAATTTACAATTCAAACGCTCAAGAATTAAAGCTGAATGGTTTGGAATGTGATTAATATACTTGAACCAGACCTGAAAAGCCCCCTGACAAAAATTACAATGAAATATCACTGTATTAGAATCTGAATCAGGAATTTTTTCTTTTGTATATGGCTGAAGGTGAGTGATTGCAAGATGTTTAACAAAATCGGAACGATTACGGAATTTTAAGTCACACTTCCGACAATATGGCGAAGCACTGCCAACAGACCTTTTTCTTAAGTGTCCCTTTACAAATGATCCTATCTTGCAATTGGCCATGTCACTATTTTGTGTTGCATTAGAAACATTACAACCTGAATTTACAATCAACTTATTCTTAGAATAAGTCTCTCTGAGAACAGATGATGTCGGTAATAAATTTGATACAGAGTTTGAAGTTCTGCAGTGCTGGGATTCTACTTTTTTCTTCATTAATTGTTTATTTTCCATCTCAGACTTAATCTGAAGCATTGTTCTTTTGATGCATTCATCAGTGTTCATATCATTAACTGCCTGGGTATTTGTGGTTTCCATTTGAAGATCAGCTGCAACAACTGCAGCAGTGGCTGCTGCATCAACCTCAGATTCAGACATTACAAGATGACTTTCGTTGTTGCTTTGTTTTGAGGAGGGATGCAAAACTTGTGTTTGCCTATTAGAGGTTTCTTGGGGTTCAGTTTTTATCAGCATTTTCTCACTAATTCCTAACTGTTGAGAAACTTTACGTAATTTAATAATACGCTCACAATCTGGACAGTGTTTAGGTTTCTCTGGTTGTGGTATTAAAGGTTTTGGTTTAATTTCATTTTTTGTTTCAACTACATTACTGTGTACATTATTGTTAGATAAATTGTCTTTACTAGTTCTAATATTCATTTTATTTATCTCACTCATTGGCAACTCCTTAATAGTAGCATTATTCGTAATGGTGGTGCCAAGATTTGTGGCTAACGAAGATGTAATTGGTATTTCTTTCTTGATTAATGAACGAGCTTTCTCTGAGGGTTTTGCCAAGCTCATCCTTTTTAATCGACGATCCTTTCTCCACTCACGCTTTTTGCATGCTTCTAGATGAAGCCGGTGTCTGTGAGGACCAAGCAAAAGGCGACCACACATTTGACACTTGAAATATTCTTCATTAGTAACTTTCGGTTTAGTATTCTTGTCAACATTTTCTTCGGGACATTTTACTTTAGAATTTATCTCTATATTAGGAGGATCCAGTTTCTTACAATTATTCTCGGCAGACATGCCTTCTTCATCACACAAAAGTATTTTAGTAGAATCATTTATAGATGGTAACACTTCCGAAATAGGTTCATTTTCTGTTTTTACAAGAGATACATTATTATTATTATTATTATTATTATTATTATTCTCAACCATTTGCAGAGAATCTGTTGATGTGAATGGATTGCCAAGGGACGGTTTATGCAATTCAACTTTATGCACCGGGCTGGCTATATCTGCAGTCTTGGAGGTCTTTTTTGCAAGAGGAACACCACACAATCTCAAATGATCATCCATTTCTCTACGAGTGCAAGTATACTGCAAACATTTAAGGCATTTGAAAAACTTAATTTTGCTAAGCACAGAATCTTTGGTACAAAAAATAGAAGCTGCTTCTGTTAAGTTTTTCATATCCATTACAGCAGCTTTACAAATGGATTGAATATGTTCTTTTAAATCAGATACCTGATCAAAAAATTCACAACATATTCCACATCGATACACAACAAGATAATTCCACTTTTGCTTAGTAGATGGTTTACAACTTTTCTGTGTCAGCATTGCTATTTCAAACTGTCTAACAGTCTTTAAAAACTGACAATACCTGTCTATATAAGACTTTTCCATTTTTGATAATGTAAACTTTTCATTCACATTACAAGAGTCACTTCCTGTTTGAGCAGAAATGCAAGACTTCAGTTTTTCTAACAGTTTATCATTGGAAGTAAAATCTTCAGCTGGAACTTTATGGCTTGAAAATTTAGACTGACTGTCATTGCTATTGCTTTCAGGCACTTGCTGAAGCTTTTTATCACATTTTAAAGACTTATCAGATTTCTTACTTGACTTTCCTTTAATTTTACACATGCATTTCAAAGAGGTAGGCAGATGTACAGTATTACCATCATTAACAGTGCTTGGAAGACTATTAGAACAACAGTGATCATCTCTTACTCTCATTTTGTGTAATTTAGAAGTAATGCTAGATGAGGATTTTTCCATACCATGTAAAGTATGAGGAGCAGATGGTATTGGAACATTATCCATCATATTGGCAAAATCTATTTGGCTGTCAAATGACAAACATGTATGAACACTTAGCGACTTATCACACTTGCAGCTTCCAGGAGGAGATGTTCCACAGCTTGGAAATCTAGCAGTTTTCTCAGATATATTTGCATAACAGCCTACTTCTTTATCTAATGTATTTGATGTTTTTGTCACATCAACTGTTAAGTGATACTGCTCTTCCTGTTGGGAACTGCAGGCTTTAGAAGATAAATCTCTATTGAAAGCATCAAATAAATTTCTTGAGGAAACACTATTTGGACAAGTTTGGTTTGAATAGCATGCCATTTTAGTGGTACTATATTTGACGTTATTGGTTTCAAATAAAGATTGGCAAGACTTCTGACTAACTGCATCAAGTGGTGGACCGCACATGCATTTAGTATCACCAACTTCCTGTTCATATTCTGGGACAACACAACCATCAAGCTTCTGAGTGCTGTTATCAATATCTAAAGGCAACTCACTAGCAGCATTATCAGACAAGTCAATAAGGTCTCCACTGAGATGAGCTCGGTCAAGCTTGTTCATCATCAAAGCTGGAATATTCACTGCACTCATCAGTGCTCTCTTCATGTAATACCATCAACATTTCTTGGTGTCTGGTCAGATGTTCCATACATATATTTCGCAAATCTGTGAAATTTATTTCAATATCCAAGTGAAATGGGCAAATATTATTAAGAAGACGTTCTACTTCATATAATGTAGCTGGATTTACAGATAGGCCACAATATTCAACATTATCCACCGTCCTATGAGACATTGAATGTCGATTTCGCTCAGCTTTTGTCTTTGGTCGTAGGCGTTTTGTCTCCTTAGTGGGACTCACATGAAGGCTATCTAACATATTGGTTAATTTGTTAACAAATTTGTTGGGGCTGTTACTGTCAAGCAGGTTATCTTCATGCTGACTTGTTATGCTATTAGATGATAATGAGCCATGATTCGTGAAATGAAAAATAGTGTATACAATCTCAAAATTTTCTTCACTGGGATCAAGAGCAAATGCAGTAACTGCTGATAGCTTAGCAAGTTTGGGACACAGGCCATGATAAAGATTCATAATCATCTGGCTGGTCTTGGAGAGGGCAACATTACGACAGAGAATGAGTTCCATATCCTTATCAGCAACAGCTTGCTCTAGACACCCCTTATCAAGATTAAAGGCATAAATACATAAATTTGTATTGAGCTGTAAGAATGTGTCTCCAGCCTAAAAGGAGAGAAGAAAAAAAAAAAAAAAAAAAAAAAAATCACACTTTTAATAAAGATAAAAAGTGAAATATTAAAGTTAGAATACATTTAAAATGCAAGAAAAACCTTTAAAAAAAAAAAAAAAAAAAAAAAAAAGTAATCTCGGAAAGTTTTATCAGACAAAAACATTTTAACATTGTATGCAATTATTAGTTTGCATAATAAATATTTTAACAATTTTCAGATGATTTTTTCATACATTTTATTTTACAGAAATTTTTTATTACTCCAACCACCTGTTTTTGTCCATAAAGACACGAGCATATTAAAAATGTTAAAAGTACATAAAAATTATTAGAAAATATATAATGAGCAAATGAAGTTATTTTTATCTGTATTAAAACAGTCTTTATATATATATATATATATATATATATATATATATATATATATTTTCTAAACATATGCTGTTAAATATAAGAGACAATGAATGTATATTATATTTAATCATGAGCCGTTCTAAATTTCATATTTTTGCTTTAATTTCAGTTGAAAATAAAGACAAAAATTCTCCAACATTTGGATAATTGTTTATTGATTTTCTTCTAAGCTTTCGGCTCACATGAGCCATCTTCAGAGAGGTTGTTTAAACTGAAATATTATAACATCCACCATCACCGACGATTTTATTTTGTGTTGACATAAAACTCCGCTTGGCAACGGCAATAGTTACCAAAAATAATAAACGCAGTTGTTAAATTTGCGATGTGGCTTTATGACGTCACATCAACTTTAAAACCGGAAATAACATATTACATTGCATTTGACTACATGGTTTTGTTCTCATTTCGCACTATCATGGTGTGACGTCAAAAATACGATGTTAGAACAGCTCATGATTAAACATAATAGACATTCATTGTCTCTTATATTTAACAGCATATGTTTTGAAAATTACTTGCTGTTTCGATATATATATATATATATATATATATATAATTAGTATATGACACAAATAGGGGTTGTTCTTACAAGAGAAATTGGTATATAAGAAAAAAAAAAGCAAAAGAAAAGGGGGAGAGAAACTGAAGGTTCTGTTTAAAGTGTAGATTTATTGTTATTAATATTACTTGCCTTTTGTATGATATATTAAGTGTCAATAATGGTATTTGTGTTGCTTCACATGTTTGAGTCAAAAGTTAACTCTTCAGGCGAATAAACTTGTGACTTCACATACTGAGATCTGTGTTTTTCTGATGATATTATGTATATATTGATAAGTGGTCAGTGAGCAGGTCAGAAAATTTATATGCATGCATGTTTGTTCGTTGTTTTTTTTTTTTTATCTTTTTATCTCTCACACTTGCTCATTAAATCTCTTCCGTTTTGAGAACCGTTCACCTTTCATTGACCAGGAAATTTTTTTTTTTTTACACTGACTTGCAAAATTTGATTTTATTTTTATACTTCAAAATTGTTTTCAGTGATTTTGATTCAATTCTACAGGTTATCTAGTTCTTTTTGTTTTTTGGAATACTATTTTTTTTGCAATGGTTTGCGAAATTTTTTTTTTTTTTTAGTGAGTTTGAATTTAACGTGTGTGTGTGTGTGTGTGTGTGTGTGTGTGTGTGTGTGTGTGGTTAGGTATTTCATGTTTTGTTGAAGGAAGGCTTGTATTTTTTTTATAAATATTTCTTCCTGCATCATGAGCATGTCATAGTCTGCATCTTGGTAGAGAGGCATTACTCTGAATTTACCTCACCACATTCGTGTATTGTGAAATGTACAATTTCCTGTTATTGGCTAGTTTAATGTTACTCCTGTGCAGGGCTACTCTTTTATTCAGCCCTTGTGTCGCCCCCACCCTACATATTTTTCCGCATTCATCGCATTTTCGAGCATAAATTACGTTTTTAGAGTTGCATCTCAGATTTGTTTTTATTTAGGATGTAGATGTGTTTTCGAACTCAAAGTGGTTTCCTTCTATTATTATGTTGTATACCCCACATCTTTTTTGTTGCATTTTGTTGTGTTGCTCAAATTTTGATGAGGTTAGTATGTTTTATTTTTAAGTTTTGGGGTTGGCATTTGTTTTTAACTATTTTAGTTGTCTTTAAGATTTTTTTATTTTATTATTTTGTGTCTTTATCTCTGTAAATAATTCTGGGTTGCTTTTGTTGTGTGTGGAGACATATGCAAGAATGTTTTGTTTTTCATGTTTCTTTTGTTTTTTGATTCCTGAGAGATTCTAATGGTATTTCTTCTGCCAGTTGGAAACCCTTGTTTATTAGTGGAGTGGGGTATCCTATTATTGTAGTGTTTTCTGTAGTTCTTCTAGGCATATTTTATTAAGGGTTTCATCAGCTACTATTGTGCAAATTCATCATACTGAGGAGTAGGGGATGGATTTTAGATAGCTTTTAAGGTGGTGACTCTTGAAATGGAGGTATTGTTGAGTATCTGCGGGTTTATGGTAAATGTCTGTGATAATGTAATTTTTTTTTTCATGAGTATGTCTAGAAATGACAATTCATTATAGCTATATTCTAGTGTTAATTTTGGGGTACAAGTTTTGAAGTAGAGTGAGTAGTTTATTTATATGTCTCCATATGTTGTTCTCTAAAAAAAAACAATCTGGATATCTTTTCCATGATTTAGAGAATTGTTTTTTATGTCTTCCCCATTGCAGTACCTGTATGAATATAATTTTGCTTGTTAAATTGTAATGAATTGTCTAAAATTAGTTCTATACTCTATAATAAATTGTGCAAAGCCTGTGGAAGTATTTCTGGGTGTTTTCCCAATTCAAAATGTAATGGCCTGTTTACCTAGTTCATGGGTATGTTGCTGTACAGGCAGTTCACGTCAAATGTTACTATGAGTGTACCTGAGTCTACTTTTTGTGGCATGACGCTTAGGAAATGTATGCTGTCTCTAATGTAGCTTTTTATTTTTGTTGTGTATGGTTGTAATATTTTATCTTTTAGGTTGTTCAGTCTGCTTGCTTGGCAGGCTGGCCCTGATACAATTGGGTCTCAATTTGAGATGTGAATATATTCAAATTTTTTGTTCCTGGATAGCTGCTTTAATTGTGTTTGATTTATGTATCTTTGGGAGTCTGTAAAAATGATTAGTTTCTGAAAAAGTCTGTCAGAAAATATTTCCTTTTTTTTTTGTTAGCATTCTACTGTGTGTAAGGCAGTTTTTTTTTTTGTTTTGTTTTTTTGATGTGATGTTTTTATTTATATTATGGTTGATTAAACTGTAGTTATTTTTGTCCCCTAGCATATCTTGAATATTTGTTTTATAGTAAGTTTATTCCATAACTACAGCACTGCCCTTGTCTGCTTCCTTTATTGTGTCATTGTTCTCACGGATGTTTTCTAAGCTAGTTTTTGTTTGTGTGTGAGACTTATGAGGGTTTTAATTGTTTTGAAAATGTCTCCCAGAATTTTTCAAAGAATATGTTCGTTTCATTCAAATTATTTTTCTTTGGGAAATATTTAGATTTGTTTTTTACTATTGTGTTATTGATAATATTGTTGTGTAATGTTTCATTGGCCAAAGAAATAACTGATGAGTAAGATTAATGTATTTTAAATAACTTTTAGCTATAACAGGAATGGTGTGCTGGTATGTAGCACATGGATATGTTTTATTAACTCTACTTGGGTGGTCACAGCAACTGTTTGAAAAAGGGTTAGTACATAGTTTGATAAAGGTGGCGAAATTAATTTGAAGCTGAGGACTAGAGAAATGAGATATAGTTTTTTCTGCAACAATTGTCTGTAAATTTTATAATTATTTTGATTTTTCTAGCAAAATGACAGTCAGCAAATATTAACAAATTACCTAATCCACCTGGTATAATTGAGTGTTGTGACAAAGAGCTAACCACATATTTATCTCAAAAGATTTAACAAATATTCTCACTTTCAGTATGTCAGGCTAACCATGGAATCTTGGAAAGGTGACACCAGAATGGAGTAGTTTGGTACTGCATGATGTCATGTACTGGGTTATCTCTTCATTCAACTGATGATTCCAAAAGAAAACCATCTACTATATACAATTTCTTAAGCTTTAATATATCTACAAAACATGCATAACAAATGCATAAAAAAAAAAAAAAAAAAAAAGGCTAAATATAGTAGGATATTATAAGTTTTTAAAAGTCCAGCGAGACTGAAAACTGAAGATACATATTAGGTATGTTTGAAAATCTTCACTGGATAATATACATTTTTACGTCTTATTGTACAATAAAGCACTGTTTTATTAGTACCAATACTCAAAGTGCAAGACTAAAAAGCATTAGGAAATTCAATTTCATGCAACACGTCTCACCCTTTAGGAATTCAGACTAAAGTATTATTTATGTTGATGTGATTATTCATGTACACAGAGGGGTGATGCAAAAAATTTCAAGTTTTAAAATTTTTTATTTTTCTTTCACTTGGTTTCTTTCTGTTTATGGTTTTTAATAACTGCTCTTATTAAATATCCTCATAACACATCTGCCCAATAGAGGGTGAAATGAAAAAAACCAGAAAGCAAATTTACTCTGGATGACTTTTCTGTATTAGCAAATTGTTCAAAAGTTAAGGTATGCTGTGCCTACCTTTATTTATACATATATCCTTTAAAATAGTTTGCTATTTTAGTTAATAAAAATTTTGAACATGAAAGCTTTGTTGATTGGCCAGGAATAGTTGGTGAGTACACAAATAGTAAGAACCTACTAAATTCAAATTTTTAAAGTCAAATGTACATCATTATGGTCTTTAACTTACCTCTTCCCGTAGGGCTTCAACAAGGAATGTTATCTGCTCTGTATGTTGAGACAATTTAGCTATGGCCCAAATGCTATCTGAGAATTTATCCAGATCTCCATCCACCAAATACTGTAACCGTATCCATAATTTAAGTAATGTCTACAAGAACATAAAAATTTGTAAGCCATAATAATGTCAGAGGAATGTTCTTTTCAAAGATAATGAAATTTTTTAATAAACATTAAAAATAGATATGAAAATAGACATGGAATACTGCTACTAAAAAAAAAAAAAAAATATAATATTCATATAAACATAGAAAAATGAAAAATTTCATTATTATAATTAACATTAACAATGGAGCAATAGTTAACAAGCTGGTCTTGCAATCCATTGTGTTATGTTTTAAATTCTCACTAGGTGCTCCACATTGAAATTGAGCTAAGCAAATCTAAATAAACACAAGTAAATAATGAAAATTATATAAATCCATTAATTCAGTTTTACTTTGAACAAAGTACAAGAACTCTATATAAAGTTTCATTTTTGTACATAATTATAATTGCAACTTACCTTTGTACCAGAATCTGCAGAGAGACCACGCACCCAATTCTGTACAAGAAAAGTCTGTGCTATCATCACACAAAAACTTTGTTGAGCCTCACATTCTTGTAAGTTTTTTATAATTTGTACAGCCATTTCAGAAGGGATTTTGGCACACTGATTAAAAGAGAAAATGTGTATATTATAATTAAAATTCTGCTCTAATTTAAATCAAGATTATATGCATAACTTAAGAAAAAGCTATCAACTAGTATTAATGTCAAAGTACACCTGTAATAAATTTACTAAATATACATATCAAAATTGAGATACAGCATAATGAATGCTAATTGATCATGTAGCATACAAGAAACTTCATGAATCTGAAATAGAACAAAAACTTATCTAACCTCTTCTTGCATTTTGTCCACATTACCAGTACGATAAAGCATGAACAACTGGGTTTCACGAATCTCAACATTATCTACCAATGCAGGATGTAAGCAACACCATTTGCATAAGTTCAATGCAAATTCCTCACAATTCTCATCCAGTAACATTTCCACTCTGACCTTTAATACAATGGGATCTTCTTCTGCAAAATACTCCATCACTGAGAGGGAAAAGAAAGAAAAACTTGTTAGTTATAAAAATTTTAACTCTGAAAACATAGGCTGAAATATTGTGTTGGAATAAAAGTTAGTAGCATTACCCATATCTGGTTTTCGAACACGTTTTTTTTTTTTTAATTTACACCCACTGAAATTTATGACATACACAATAAAAGGTAACATTTTTTGCATTAAAAGTGAAAAATGGAAGAAAATGAGACATTTTCATTATTTGATGCTCCTTTATTTCCAGGAAAAATGCTGTATAAACAGCAAAACAAAAATATTTGCCATTGAGATGATGCTATAGGTGAAAGTACTGTTTATAAGTGATTCGCTAGGTTCAGAAGTAGAAATTTTGATCTAGAAGATCAAGAATGCTCTAACAGGACTTATGCCATTGATGATTGAATCAAAACATTGATCAAAAATAATCTTGGTCAGGTGACATAGGACATTACAGAAACTCAACATCTTATGAGCATTGTAAAGCATGTGAAAATCCTTGGATATATGAATGACTACAATGTTTAAGTGTTTCATAATTTAATGCAAAAAAATTTGATGGAACCACTTTTTCAATCAGTAATTCTCTGATCAAACAAATTACCTATTTTTTTTTTTTAAAGAATGATCAGAGGCAACAAAAAATGAATTGTTTAAAACAATGTGGAGTTAAAAAAAAAAAAAAAAAAAAAAAAGGTCCTGAGGGTAAATGAAAAACGAATCAGCATTCAAAGAAAATGATCCTGTGTGTATCTGGTAAGATTTGAAGGGTGTGGTATATTATGCATTGCTTCTTAAAATCTAATATAGAATTCAAATAAGTACTGTTCTCAATTGGACCATCTGAAAGTAGCAATCCAGAAAAATCCAAGATTGCTGCATCAAAAAAGTTTTGTCTTTCATCAAGAACACCAGACCTCATGTCTCTTTGCAGAACTAGCAGAAACTGGTACTGCTTGACTAGGATGTCCTACTGCACCTGCCATACTCACCGGACTTTGCATCTTCAGATTCACTTAATTCCTACAAAATTCTCATAAGAAAATCTTTTATTCTCTGGAAACCTAGGTCAATTAGGCACCCAAATAGAAAGTCTAGGTAACAAAATGGCACACGTATGTGATTGAATAGAATTATGTATAAAGATAAATAATTTCTTTGAATTTCACTTAAGAAAATAAAAAATAAAAATAAAAAATAAAAATAAAAAATAAAAATAAAAAATAAAATAATTTTTTTTAATGTTTTCAAAATTAATAACTAATGAAATTTAGTGATTGGATGTTCATATAAGATTTGATATAAGCCACAAGAAAAAAAATTAAGTAAAATTATGACAGTATTTAACATGGCATACAAACGAAGGAGGGTTAATGAAAATTATTTTATTTCTTTCTACGGACGAAAAAGAGTTAACTAAAACCATTTTAATTTTTACGGATGGAAAAGTATTAGAGAAAACAATTTTATTCGGACGAGAAAGGGCTAAAGAACAGTAAGTTTTTTTTTTGTTTTTTTTGTCAGAAAGATTTATTTTCCCCAAGATTGCAAACTGGTTAAAATAGAAATGAAACAGAATCACACAATGTGATTGTTATGACCCAGCGAAACATAGCTGGGCTATTGGAGGTCAAATGTCAAGTGGGCTTGTTGAAAAAAGTGAAATAAGACTAACATTGTGTGCGGCCAAAAAGAATGGGAAAGAGAAATTTTTTTTTTTTTTTAATTCATAAATTTTCAGGTGGAACTCGGCAAAACACAGCTGAGACAATTAGGTCAAATGACACAAACACCTTGTTGAAATAAGTGTAACAGACTAGCATTACATAGAAGAAAGCAATTGAAGAAAAATTATAATTCATAAATTTTCAGGTGGAACTCGGCGTAACACAGCTGCCTTGTTGAAAAACATAGACAAAAATGATTTAAAATTTTTTTATTCATATTTGCCCAGATGGAAATTTGCCGAATCACAACTGACACGATTAGAGAGCATAAATTGATCTTGTTAAGAGAAGAGAAGAACCAATTGTTAATGGTTAGGAAAATTATTCTAAATTTCCCTAAAAGAGATTATCATCATGTAATAGCTCCTCCCAAAGAAGAGAGGGAATCTTCCAGAATTGGAAGTGTGAAACAGACAAAGAGGACTGGTTGAATTTTAGGATATTTGCATAAAACCCCTTATGCGTCATCACCTCACCAGTAAAAAGGGATACCCATAAATACGATAACCCACAATGGCTAAAGACAGTTCTAAGTTCCCTCTTGGAAATGAAGTGAGTTAGAGTTCCCATTCCAGTGCTGCCTGGAGTTTGAAGTTGCCAACCATTATCTGTTGAAGAAAAACTTCAACAATATTCTTGTTGCCAACCTGATGATAATAAAAAGAGAAAACACCGACAAACATTTTTGCAAAGTACAAACAATAGTATTTGAATTTACCAGTTACCTAATTACCAAGTCTGGCCCATCTTAGAGAAACTAGCCGAAATTTTCGTTTTGTCATCAATTATTAGGAACGGGTTGGGAAAAAGAATGTAGTTATTTTTTTTTAATTTTTTGTGTATAAATACCATCTAATGATTTAGTCAGGCGGCGTCCATTTTATTTTCAAAATTGGTGCCGTTTTATTTCTACCATTGTGTGTGTATCCAGCTTGGCTGAGATATTCAGCTCGACACTCTTAAGATGAAAATCACAACGTGGGTAAAAGAGATTACAGTTGAAGAGGTCAACCAGCTGCTTTGTCAACGCCATCAATGACCAACAAGTGTGGTTTGATGGCTTGTTCTCAGACCAGGATCAATCCTGACAAAAGGGACAACAGGCCATGGAGCCAATAAACTGGGACAAATAAGTAAATTATGTTTTTTGCAATAATTTGCAATAAAATTTTTTTTGCAATAAAAAACAATTGTCTGAAATAACATTTTAAATGTTTAATGACAAATGCATTCAAAGTTACAGTGGGGAAAAAATATATGAACAATTTTCTACAGTATGTTTTTTTTTTTTTTATTAATAACAGCAACTATATATAATATTCACCTGACCCAAAGTATTAAATCAGAAAAATAAATTTCCCAAAGGAAATTTTTTTTTTTTTTTTAGAGTTGTATGTTTATGATAATTTCTTAATAGGACTATCTAGGGAGCATATTAGATAAAACTAATACTTAACAAAAGCTTTTAGTATATGAACAATATCTGTACATTGTAGTGAAGGAAAATAATTCTTTAGAGTTACCTATTACTGGATGCTTTCATGTCCATATGATTCTCACTAGTTATATACAATAACAGATACCTCCTCTTCTACCAGAGACTCATCTCTTTGTTGATGAAATCCAGGTAATCTAGCTGATATGTGAATGTTTGTCATACTAGATTCATCTCTCATCATGATAGGTATAACAAAAAGAAAACTATTTTTGAATCTAATGAAAGAATTGAAAGACATGAGATTTATTGCAGTTTAGTTCAAATTTGTAAGGTACCCCTTTGTTTAATTTATATCTTTTTCTGGTGTGATGTGATAAAGATTGAAGCAGATTGTCTAAATACAAAGTGCATCATCATGAAGACTCATTTTCTGTTGATCCTCCACCACCAACCACTTAAGAAATACTAACATCAAACATACATGCTTTACAAGCTGTTGCTACTACTTTCATTCAGAACTTAAATATGTACAGTAGAAAAGTTTCGTAATTAACTTCTCCATTGCCATATTGATTTCACTACTATAGATACTCTTCTGAAAATTATTTGGGAATAACTGACATGTGAGTGCGTGTGATTATGGACTGTTGTCATTTGAAGAAATTACCTTTATCATTTTTAAAAAGTTAAAAATGAAAAAGAAAAAAAAAATGCATATGTTTTTACTTCCACAATAATTTCAGAATCTGGTACATTCACCACCACATAAATTAAACTGAGATTGCAAGTGGAAATTAGCATTTCTAGAACATTTCCCAATATGTTTTCTAGTTTGAAAGTAGACAGTTTCAAGATTTTAGAATTAGTCTTTGTGGTGCAAAGGATATCGGCTCAGAATGAGAAATCAGGGAGCAGAGTTCAAATTCCAGTGGAATTCCTTGCATTCAATTACACGCAAATACCCTTAGGAAAGGTATTAATCCATCTATTCCCTCCAGTTATGGGTTAAATAACAGGACAGATTGGGTCCTATAGCTTTGGCTGGCAACCAGTCTACCACAGAAAGTAATGGCAACCTTCTGTCCAATCAATCATGTCTCTTTCGAGACCTGATCGCCCAAGCATGTATGGAACTTAACTGACTGACTTTGCTCTAACTTCAAATATCCATCAAGTTATTTTGAAGTTGATTTTCAAAAAAAAAAAATAAAATAAAATAAATGCATGTTTTGATTATTTCACCACAAGCAATGCAATTAAGTCACTAAAAATCAAGGGGTTACTGTGTGTTATAGAATATGAGGAGAGGACAAAAAAAAGAAGAGAGAGCGTAAAATCAAAAACAACAATTACGACAGAAAATAATGATTGAATTTGCATTTAAAATTTTGAAAATCAAAAACTGACTAGAAAACAATAATCTGGAGAGTTCCACAAAACAAGAAGTGCAATAGAAGAAACTATTAGCATAGAACTTATGGTTATATCAAGCTATTTCAACTGTAAAATTACAAAATATTGTCACCAATATCTGTGCTGAAATTCATAAAGTTTAGATACCAAAGTGGAAAGTGCATCAGAACAATTACTATGAAAGTAGCAATATAAAAAGCACAAGGAAGCTACTTTGTGGTGGTAGAAAAGTGACTGAAGCTGAGATGCCAGGTCATAACCAATAATATTGTAGATTATTTGGATTTTATCAAGAATCTCTAAATACATAGAAGCACCAGATCAAATATGATAGCAATATTCAAAGCCTGGGCAAATGAGAGACTTATAAATATGCAAGAAAGATTCTAGTGAGAAAAAATTAGTGAACCAACATTTTATAATTTTTCCACTTCATGTCAGTGGAAAAACATTAATCCAAGGCAGTGCAATGAGACTCATGGAGGTTAGCATCAGCCAAGCAGATGGAAGGTAAAAAGGTTTTCTCAATTAAAAGAGAGCAATTTAGTTTGAAATGTTAGAATTAACAAGCCATTATTTGCCCCAGTTAACAGAGTGAAGATCATTTTTTTAGAGAAACTGCCAATTTGACCTTATTGAACCAATCAAATTTACTTTTGACAGGAGTAAACAGATGTGTCATCAGTGTAGATACAGAGTTGAGAACTGATACCAGGAAGGTAATTTATGAAAATTAAGAACAATGTAAGTTCAAGGATAGGGCCCTTGGCAACAGTTGAATTAAGCAAAAAGATTTTAGAAGAGTGGCCATTCAAGTAACTTTCATTTTGCAATTTGATAAGGACTGATTCAGTTAAAAAGTGTCCAGAAATGGCATAACCCATCAATTTGTGAAAACCAGTATGCCAAATACCTTCAAGATATCCAAAGCAACAACCCAAGCTTCACCATTTTTGATAAACTCTTTCAGCAATAATCATTAATACATCAGCAGTTGACAGAGAAGTAAAGCCATATTACTTATTCACAAGTTAAGATGCTTAACAAATCTAGAGTTAGTCTCTAGAGGTAGAAGGCCAATAGAAGGATCAGGCAGTTTTCCAGAGTCCTTAACTGGAACTACAGGAAAGAATTTCCAACAAGTTGAAAAGCAAAAAACAGCAAGGTATTTATTATAGTGTTTAGAGAGAACAGGAGCCAGTTCAGAAGTACATTTCTTCAGGACAGTTGCAGGGACAGCCATCAAAGTTCACATGCTTTGTTTAGAGATGATAGCAGAAACCATGAATGGAGTTATATGCATATCACTCAATAGAGACTCGGTTCTCAGTGGAAAGTCAGGCAAAGGTTACTCTAGAGTCATAAGTAGAATTTAAAGAGAATTTATAAGCCAAACCTTTTGCTTTATCAGCATATGTTAACACCATAAATTGTGTGAAGAAAGGAGGAATAAAAAATACTTTTACTTCTATAAGCAAACAAAGACTTAGCATTTTTGAAGACATTTACAATTACTGTAAGAAGACACAAATAGGCATCTGATCAGAATTATCATGCTGGTACATTTGGAAAAAGTGACAGGCTGGTGTGAACCAAGAAGTTTGTATTTTCACCTCATATTTGCAAGAAGGTACAAAAGTATCAATTCTCAATAGGAAGGTTAAGAATATCAAAGGAGCATCTCAAAATCACAAAAAGAATCCCAATCAGTATGCTGTTAACAGAAAGAAGTCTTGAGTTTCCTTTTCTTTATGGATAGTTGCTTTTCTGTTTCATTTTTGAGAAATATCATTGAAATCTTGTTGAAATGAATGCTGTACCTACTTTAATTTTCCAAAAGCTAAAATTTACAAATGTGAATCTTAAATTCCTGTGTCCTGAGTTTCCTAAATCAGTCTCTAAAAAGAGGACAAATTACAGTATTCATAAAAATCTTGGACTTGTTCAAGCAGCACTACAACCAAAACTTTTTTAAAAATATTATAGATTAACATTCCAGGCTGCAGATATATAAAATTAAATACATTAATGCTTTAGAAAAAAAAAGGAAACTCAACACTAGTTTAGAACACTCAGTTAAAAACAAGGTATGCAGAAATAAGCAGAAATCACATTAATGCAACATTATTTGGTTTAATCCATTCTTCAAACATAATATCCAAACTAACATTGGTAAGCTCTTCCTTAAATTAATTCAAACATTTCTACCATTCACCCTAACTAAAAAAAGCAGCAAAAGCAATGTTAAAGTCAGTTATACTTGTGTTAAAAACAGATAAATATATTTCACAATATACTATGATATCAAATAAATATTTGGCCCATTCATCACCCATCAATGACCCTTCTAAAAATAATTACAACTGTTGAAAAGAAATGAAACCTGCTCATTGAATGGCCAATATATGTCCAAAAGTATTGTTGATAGAGTGCAAATTCATTCAGATTATAATGTTAAATTTTACTTTGGAAGCACTTCTAACAAGTGGAAGATAAGATTTAACAACCACGTCTTTAAAAAACAGTAAATACAGCAAAAGTACTGCTTTATCCATACATTATTGTAAATTAAAAATTAACAAGAACCCAATTATTACTTGGAATATCGTAGCTAAATCCAAACCTAACAGAAAAGGAGATAGATGTAATCTATGTCTTTTATAAAATTTGTTATATTAATCTGTTTGCTCCTTTCTTTCATTCTCCTGCAATATTACTTTTAACAATTATGAATTAAACCCCTCTAACTTTTACTTTCTAAATTTTATTTAAAATGAGAATTCTTTATCTACATGTAATATGAGAATTTTTACATTTTATGATTCACACCCCTTTGATTTCTTCTCCCTGCATTTTATTATTTTAATTATAAATTTTTATCTATTTAAATTTTTAACCTTAAAAAAAAAAAAAAAAAAAAAAAAAAAAAAAAAAAAGGCAGTAACTTTTAAATAAGATTTAATTCCCATGGACATTGAGTGAACTTAAATTCAAATCTATTAAGCCGGCAGTTTGAAATATACACCTGATGACTGCAAAACACATGAAACTGAGTCATGGCATAGATGTAGGATATTATATATATATATATAACAGTGATGATCCACGTATACTGTCTTAATATGTATAGGAAAGAATATTAATAAAAAGTTTTGAATTTAAAAAATGTACTTTTTTTGGACAGTATTTGTTTATTTTTATTATTGTATTTTATATTTCAGACCACCCTCGGTCCTTCATCAGAAATGAGTGATTTTTAAATTTGAATTAGAAACGTATTTCACGATAGCGTTTGTTTTGTTTTTTTTACATCACGTGGTATGTGTTCACAACATGCAGTACGTCCGTACACAAAGTCGGTTTGTTTTAGATAAAAATTTCTTGGAATATCTGAAAAGAAATTTTTAGCTATTGAAATATTTGTAAAGATTCAACACACCTAAGTCCCTATTTAACCCTAGCTTGTGTGTATTTAATTTTAAAATCCAGTATTTTTCTTTCTTTCTGCGTGTGTATGTAGAACTAAAATTGGAGTCTATTAGTAAACATTTGCAATTTTCTAAAGTATGATCAGGTTGATTAAAATGGGCTGCAATTGGGGAGTATACATTTTTTTGTCGTATATTTAGTTTGTGATTATTGAAGCGAAATCTAAAGCTATTACCGGATCCGCCGATATATCCACTGTTGGGGCAAATTGAGCAGAAGAGAAAGTATATGATGTTTTCGCTGTCACAAGTAAGGTTTGGTGGGTGTAATTTTATTTTGGTGTTGGGTACAGAGAATGTTTTGTCTGTTATTAAATGTTTACAAATTAAACAGCGAGGCTTCCCACATTTTAAATTCCCTGATAGGTTTGTATTATTTAAATATTTGTTAGAAGTGAGGATAGTTGATAGGTTGGGTGTTTGTTTCTTTGAATTTATGGGTGGTTTATCGAAAATGTCATTGATGTTTTTGTTTGATTGGAGGTTCCTGTAATCATTTTTTAAATTTTTGATAAGTGTGTAGGAATATTGATTATGGTTAAAAACCATGGGAATTCGGTTGTTATCTTTTTGGTTTTTGTATGTGAGAAGTGTGCTATGATCTATGTGGATGGTTTTTTTTCAGATATTCCAAGAAATTTTTATCTAAAACAAACCGACTTTCTCTACGGACGTGCTGCATATTTGTGAACAAACACACCACGTAATGTAAAAAAAACACGGACGCTATCGTGAAATACGTTTCTAATTCAAATTTAAAAATCACTTGTTTCTGATGAAGGACCGAGGGTGGTCTGAAATATAAAATACAATAATAAAAATAAACAAATACTGTCCCAAAAAAGTACATTTTTAAATTCAAAACTTTTTATTAATATTCTTTCCTATATATATATATATATATATATATATATATATATATAGAGAGAGAGAGATGTGTGTTCATACATTGAGCAGTTTTATTAACTGCCTGAATAATACATATGTGCACCCATATATATATATATATATATATATATATATGTTTTAAGGTATGCTTTATTTATAATATCAGAGTTATTGGAAAGATGTTCGAGTGGAACTTATGAATAGAACACAAAGGGAATGAGGATGATTCATCCTTGTGTATATGGCATGGCAGTTCTCAGTTGGTGACACCAGGAATGTAGCTTGTCAGAAAATATGCAATAAAAGAGTAGTGAAAGGCTCATATTTCATTTCTGCCATTATTCAGGCAAGTGAAGATCCACTCATTATCAAGCAGCTTTTCAAACCTTTTTCAGCACATACACATTACAAATGACATTTCAAAACCTGAAACAAAAATTTACAAAATAGACTGAAAAATTGTCCCCCAAAATACTTAAGTAAAACATCTTGGAATGTAAATAAAATAACACAAAAAGGGATATTTTACAAAACAATACACTCAATGTATTAGTCATTCATTGTAGTAGATTTGACTATAATTTCAACTTACTTTTTCTTTTAATTAAAACTAAGGTGAAAACATTGAAAGTGCACTAATTTTGAAAACTTCTATGGTAAATTTTTATCCAGGATCATACAACATATCTCCTTTCATCAGAAAACTACTGCCATTGCAATGAATGTGGAATAATTAAAAATGAGAAAAATACAAATAAAGACAAAAGTGATACAAAGCAGAATGAAGTTGGCAAATAAATACCGAAATACAGAGACACTTAATTAGGTACCTCCAGTTTTGCACGGAAAAACAGCAATAGCGTAATGCAAAACGCCACAAACTTCACTAAAATAAAGTTTTATCGTCAAAATGTTTAAACTATTATTAAGAAGAAAGATCAAAGTAGTTTTTAATTATTTTAAAAATTTTTAATCCTTTCTAACATTTTCGAAATATTGTCAAAGTTTTGTTTCGATTGATTTTAGCGGCTAAGAAACGTTTACTACTGTTTTACAATAGACGCCAATTTTTTGCATTTGCCACTTTTTTAGGTTGAAAACACATTAATTTGGAAATTCTCTCAAAAATCAAATAATTGTCGGATTTTAACGAAACTTTCAGTATTCATTCACGAATGAATGAAATTACTTCTGAAATTTTTATTTTTTTAAAATCTTGGTAAAAATATTTTTTTTTTACCTCTGTTAACCCCACTTCACGTAAATCCCTGACTGTTAAAAAATTTTAAATAGTGGCAAACTTTTGTTTAATTACTTCAACGCAGGACTCATTGGGAAATATAAATCACCTTATCCGAAGAGTAAAATAAAAAATGCAATAAAACTCCGACATAATTAATTTTGATAATCTTTTTAATTACTGGAATAAGTCACAACTACTGAGGACATTATACTCTGAAGAAGAAAATTTTTTTCCGATTAATATTAAAATTTTAAAATAATAGTTTTATTTTTTTTTAAGTTTTTTACATTAAAATAATTTAAAAACTTTTTAAAATATGTTTTAAATCTCCAAAGACTTGATTGCGAGTTTTCTTTATAGTTAATAGCTGAGTATCATATTGCCTATCTAAAATTGAAAAATATAATAAAAATCGCTAAGCCATTTTTTTTTTTTTTTAATTAATTTTTAAAAAAAAATTTTCTGTGTAAATATGTTCATTTACGTTCCCCTTTTTGAGTAAGTACGGTGTTCCATAAGAGTCATAACATGTTTACATAATTCTAACATCTGCAGTAATTCAGAAAGCATATTCAAATGTCTGGCTATAAATGTAAACTAAAATTCTATTAAATATTATAAAATTGCTGAAATTATTATTTTAAATTTTACTATTTAGTTAAAAACCAAAAAGAAGAAATTAAAATTTTGTGTTTTTTTGGCGCGTATGTTCGCAATACTTTCTGTCTGACAACTTCCGGAGCTCGTAAATCTTTTAACACCCTGCCATTGCGTCATCGAGGTGATGACAGGTAGGGCTACCGCAGTTAAAAAGTAGTTGTTTTTTCTAAATTTCTGGCAGTAAGGAATTATTACTTGATTGAAATCAGATAAAGGTAAGTTTCAATTTTAAAAATTGACTTAAATGATGTGTTAGCAAGGTATATTTTATTTTTGCAAGATTTTTAAAACAGAAATTGGGCTACTGTTGACAGTGTTGACAGAATGTGTCAAATAAAAAATGGTGGGAAACTAACTTTTTTCTTTCGATTTCAAAAAAAAAAAAATTAGATTAAAATCAATATAATTTCGGGTTAAATAATACCAGTGTATTTTTCTTTGGGGAATTAAAATTTAATCTTATGGCTTTCAATTAAAGCTAATTTTAAAGTTGAAGATTACTTATTTATTTTTAAAATTTAAATTTAAATTTAGGTATCAAAAAATGAGTGGAGGTACCTACACTTAATGCCTGGTCTAACTTGAACATTTACTTATAAAATGTATATTCTCGGACTAACAATTTCTGCCAATATGAAGTGAGATGATTATATTGAACTGCTTGGTCCACTGCTAGGAAAGGTGGTTCACTATAACATACTAGATGATTTTTTCTCACCAGACATATCTATAAGTCTACCATTTGTTCATACTTTGAATATTGCTGTCACACTTGGTCTGGTGCTTTTATGTATTTAGAGATTCTTGATAAAATCCAAATAATCTGCAATGTTATTGGTTCTGACCTGGCATTTCAGCTTCAGTCACTTTTCTACCACCACAATGTAGCTTCCTTGTGCTTTTTATATTGCTACTTTCATAGTAATTGTTCTGATGAACTTTCTATTTTTGTACCTTACTTTATGAATTTAAGCACAGTACTCTATTGGCAGCAAGGTCACATTTTACAATTGAAATGGCTAGATGTAACTAAGTTACAATTCTTTTTTATAATCATTTCACCCCAAACAAAGCAGTACTGCCACTGGTGTGCAGGGGGTTACATAAGAGGAGAGTGATGAGAAAGAGGAACAAGTTACAGGGGGTGTCAGAGAATAGATTAGTGTGCATAAAAGCTGCATAAGAGTAGAGTGGAAAAGAGAGAACATGATACAAGGGTGGTCAGGGAAAGGATGCAAGTCAAGATAAGAGATGGCAATTGACATTTTATTTAAATTCTTGGAGATTGTATCTGTCAGGGAAGCAAGTATATGGTAATGTGAGAAAAGACGCTCTAGAGTAGAAGTTGCACTATAAAATTGTAGGAACTAGTTGTTCGTTTAGTAGCTCAAATAAATCCATGCAGAGGGGGCACCAGGGAGCTAAGCTCATTGGAGCAGAAGCTGTAAAAGTATTTACAGAAGAGACAAAAGGAAGCTACATTACATCAGTGAGAAAGTGACAAGTTAAGATACCGGGTCGGAATCAATTACATTTCAGATTCTCAGTTGAATTTTGTCAAGAACCCTGATATGAACAGCAGGGGCATCCAACCAGATGTGACAGCAATATTCAATGCACGGACAGATGGTAGCTTTATGGTGCAAGATGGATTCAGACGAGAAAAAACTTCCTGGCCCTACACAATGAACTGATCTTCCTAGCAGCAGTTTCTTCGTTTACCCTTGTGGAACTCTTCTATCAACTGATCTTAAAAAAAATTTCAGTGGAACAATTATAACTGGAATTTGTTTTATTTCTTCACCATAAATATATATCTCAAAAACACTATTAGTCTGAAGTAGTTGCTTTTGAGGAGGAAGTTTTTCCCCCATTTTGCTATTTGCTTATCCAAATTTTGATATGTAAATTTATAAATCAGGTCTTCCATATATATATCAAATTAAATGCATTTACATGAAATACTTTTAAGAATATAGTAACCATTAAAACAGCAAATGGTTTTTAATTATACATATACAGTAATGAATATATGTAATAAAATTGAGATAGTACAGGTAGAATAATAATTACTGACATGGAAAATGGGATCAATATGCTGAGTTCAAATTTCAGTCATGTCTGTAGCATTTACTTTCATGCTAATAACCTAAGAAAAGGTATGAGTCTCTTTTCTTCCTTTAAATATAGATTAAATAGCAGGTAGACTGGATAGCCTTGTGTAGTAACCAGTATAGAAGGATGCTGAACTAAATTGTGGAAAAGATGATGTCCATTATCTTTTCAAAGTCGTGGTAATTCAGAGATGATAAAGAGAAGTAATCTATGAAACACACTGATCACCTATGTCTTGAAGGGGCATGGCATTAAAAAACAATTTAAAACTAATAAATATAATTTTATTTCTTATCTTAAACTGAATAAAATCAGACCAGAAAATAAAAATTATTTGATTTTCCAGCCAAGTTAGTTGTCAATTACTTATCCATTAGCAGTTTATAGAATCCATTATATCTCAGAAAAGGTAGGATTTATTTAACAAATACATCAAAACTTTTTTCTTATGACACAAATGAAAAAAAACATCAAGCAATGATTGCTGCTATAATTTTATACTATATTTATATGAAAAGTTCACCCAATACAAAGCTCGAAAGCCACTCAGTGTAATAGACTGCAGACAACAAAGTGACAATGTTAAAGGAGGGGTGTGATGTGAATGGCAATAAGAAATGCAGAATTATAAGGAAAGATGATAACAAGATGGGCCAGCCTGTGTCATGATTTGCAAGCACATCCCAATGTGCCCACAGACTGGGATTGTTTGTTTGTTTCGAGGTTTAATGACTTATCAATCCTTATGGGATCATTTAAGGTCATAAATGATTTTGGGTAAGGTTATATTATTTTTACAGAATTTTGGAAGATGTCTTGCTTTTTAAACTTTTCCGTTGCTTTCAAGTTGCATAACTTTTAAAAATTTTCACCTGGTGAGGGTCGGATCTATTTTTGATCTTCGGATCTTTACTTAGATTATATTTTGTTGTATATTCTGATCTTTTTGAGGTTAAAATAGTATTAGAGTTTATTTTTTTCGAAAAGATCTTTCAGGATGTTAACATTGTAGAGGGATTGCCAGATATATGTAAAGTCACTGCAGTCAAGTAGAATATGTTTTACTGTATAGGGTTCTTGACATGCAATGCATTCGGGAGGTTCTTCATTTTTTAATAGATAAGAGTGAGTTATGTGTGTATGTCCTATTCGAATATGGGATATAATCACTTCTTTGCGTGATTTACTGGGTTCTGGTAGTTGTTTCTTTAGGATGGGTTTGATTTTAAATAATTTGTTATTTTGACAGTTGTTCCAGGTTTCTTGCCATTTCTTTAAAATATAGTTCTTGATTAGGGGTTTATAGTCAGTGTATGGAACCTTTATGTTACTTGGGTCACGTTTTGAGTTTTTTGCAGCCACATCAGCTTTCTCATTTCCATGAAATCCAGAGTGATTGGGAATCCAACAGAAAATGATAGTTTTGTTTTGTGAGATTACATGTATTTTATATAAAAGTTTGATGACAAAGGATTGTTTAATTTTTGGTTCTTTATTGCTTCAAGCACTGCTAAAGAATCCGAGAATATAATAACTTTGTTTGAGGTAAGTTTAAGGATGAGATCCAGGGCTAAGTCAATGGCAATAACTTCTGCACTAAATATTAATTGTCAGGTAATCGTTTTTGTAGGACGGTATTTTTACAAATAGCAGCACATCCTACTTTTTTTATTGACTTTGGAGCCATTGGTATATATGTGGGTCCAATTTGGGTATTGATTCAATATATAATTTAGTTTTTCGATATAATGTAAGGGATGTGTGCCAGCTTTTATATGATCAGCCAGTTCTAAAATGACTTTGGATTGTTCCAGAAGCCAGGGTGGATGTTCGAGGACATTGAATTCATGTATACTGGTTTCATCTATCAAACTGTCATTAATTGGTTTTATTTTTTTCATGTGAAGGCCAAAAGGTTTGATAACATTTTCTTTTTTGTCAAACAGGTGTTTATAGTTTGGGTTAAATGTGCATTGATAGGCAGGATTTGATGGGTTAGCTTTGAGTTTTAGATAATATTGCAGCGCTAATTTTTCACGTCTCAATTTCAATGGGGCCTCATGCACTTCTACATATAGGCTTTCTATGGGAGATGTTTTAAATGCACCAAGGGCAAGTCTTAGACCTGCGTGGTGGATGGGATCAAGAATTTTTAGGTAGGATTTCCTAGCCATACCATATATAAAACAACCATAATCCAGTATGGATAAAATTAGAGATCTGTATATTTTTAGGAGTGATATGCAATCTGCACCCCATTCTGTATTAGCTATGACCCGATTAAGTTGTAGTGTTTTGAAACATATTTGTTTTAAGTATTTCAAATGGGGAATGAATGTAAGTTTTTTATCAAAAATTATTCCCAGAAATTTGTGTTGGTCTGTTATTTCAATTTCTGTTCCTTCTAATTTGAGTGTTGGGTCATTGTGCATTTTTCTTTGGTTATAAAAATGCACACCCTTGGTTGATGAAAATTTGAAACCATTTTCGGTGGTCCATTGGTTTAATTTATTTATGCATATCTGCAGTTGACGTTCTGAGGGATGCATATTTTTGGATCTATGGCAAATCAGGAGATCATCCACATATAAGGAGCCATTAACTTCATTGTTCAGGCAGTTTACAATGTTATTGATTTTTATATTAAAATGGGTAACCAACAAGATGCATCCTTGTGGAACTCCTTGCATTTTTGAATCAGAGAGTAGATCCAATTCTTACTTTGAAGCTTCTGTTGGATAAAAAATCTTTTATCAACAAGGGTAGTCTACCTTTTAGACCCAGATTGAATAAATCTTTCATAATTCCTTGCCGCCATGTGGTCTCAAACCTTTTCTGAGTCAAAGAAAATGGCTATTGCATGAGTTAAAAGTTTTTTGGGTCTGATTTGTCTTTTTCCGGTTTTGCTATGGGAATCACGATGGCCTGTTTCCAGCTCTTTGGCAGTTTTCCCTTGAACCATATTTTGTTAAAGATGTCTAACAAATATTTTATACAATGGTGGAGGAGTTGTTTTAAGAATTCATAATGAATTTCATCAGGGCCAGTAGCAGTATTGTGCAATTCATTTATGGCATTTCTAAGTTCCATTAATCATAAGAGGCTGATTGTAATCTTTGTTATTAGAATTAAAATTTGGTTTATTTTTCGTTTTTTCTGTGTTCTGCTTAATTTTTTGGAAAGGTTGTCTGTAGTTTTTGTTAGAGGAATTGTTTTTAAAGGTTTCCACAAGTAGGTTTGTTATATCTTTTGTCTTTGTTATCTTTTCGTTATTTAGAGTGAGGTGATTTAGAGGAGGAGAAATTCTTTCCGGAAATTTTCCTTATGTTCCAAACTTTTTTTTGGTTTCGTGTTATAATTTATTTTGTTTACATAGTCTTTCCAGGATTCTCTTTTGGCTTCCTTGATCACTCTACGTGCTACTGCTCTTTTTTGCTTGAAAAGATCTAGATTATGAGTTGCGGATTGAGAATTAAATTTCCGTACTGCTTCTTTTAATCTGATAGCTTTTTTGCATTCGTCATTGAACCATGGTCTTTGTTGTTTGTTTAGTCCATTGCTTTTTGGTATGCATACCTTCGCAATGGCTATTAAGGTTTCTGTGAAGTATTCGATGGATTTACTGTTGTCATCTTTGTCTGAAAGCTTTTGGTAGCATTTTTTTTTCATATTCTCTCCAATTTGCTTTATTTAGCTTCCATCGAGCCGGGTGGTTTTGAATTTCTTTTGAGCATGTCAGAACAACTGGGAAATGGTCACTACCACACGAGTCATCTAGAACTTTCCAATCATAGTCCAAAAGTGTAGAGGGATCACAAAGGGATAGGTCCAGCACTGAGTAAGTACCTGATGCTGGATGTAAATGGGTGTTGGACTTGTTATTTAGTAAGCATAAGTCATTGAGATTAATGATTTTCTCTAGATTTTTGCCTTTTTTTTATCTGAGTATTTAGATCCCCATATAACATTGTGACAATTTTAAGTCACCTAATAATAAAAATGGTCTTGGAAGTTGTTCAATTAGATTGTTTAGTTCAGATTCATTTATGGGATCTTGAGGAGGGATGTAAATAGAGCAAATGTTAATGGTTCTGTGTATAGTGGCTTTTGCAGCAACAGCTTGTATATCGGACTTTAATTGTATTTTACTTTGTGGGATATCATTTCTAATTAGAATCGATACACCCACCGATGCCTTCTGATTGAGGTTATGTATATAATTATATTGTGTATAATTTTTTATTTCATCTTCAGCTTTTAAAAAGGTTTCTTGTAGACAGATGATAGTGGGGTGATAAGTCATTATAAGAAGAAGTAGCTCATTTATGTTTGGTTTTAAACCCCAACAGTTCCATTGTAAGATTTTTGATCCATGCTTATATAGTGAGATTTCAAGAGAGTTTACTTGTCTATATTATATTTTGTAGTAGAGGTGTCCATCTCTTCTATGCTTTCTCTCATTTGCATTTTGATTCTTATGCTGTTCCTTGAATTTCTTTTGGTTCTGATTGTTTATCAGTGGATGTTCCTTTGGTTTTTTTTTTCCTTTGGTTCATATGTTATTCTTTGTCTGGAAGTAGACCATTCCCGTGTTTGAGATGAACTGGTTATTTTTGGTTTGGTTTTGTGTGGACTTTTTAAGCTTGTCTGTCTTGATCGTCTTTCTTGTCTGTTTCCATCAGTTCATATTTGTTTTCCTTTTCAATTAGAACAATTTCAGTTTTCAGTTTGTAGTGTTGATTCTTTGAAAGTGGATTCATTTTTGGAGGCAAAGCGTTATTAACTTTGGTAGTGGTGATAGGGAGGATTGGTTTTTGCTATTGTTTGGATTGCAACTTTCTTTCAATTGTAGCACCTTAGGTTTCCTTGATCTGGAATTTTGGTTTTTCTTTTAGATCTGGTTCCATATCGAATCTAGGTGTTAAACTGGTCAAATTTTTCTTTAGAGATCTTAGTTCTTTCACAACTTCTGATATAGATTGTCTTGTGTTGTTTCTTGTCCTTGCATTGTGTTTGACGTTCTAGCTATATTTGCATATGTTGGTGCACTCAGTGAGTGTTCGACTATCCTTCTTGCCTCCAGATATGGTATATTATTAGTGTGTTTAATTTCAGATGCTATTTTTTTGCTTTTTTTCCAGACTTCACATTCTTTAGAGTTTGCTGCATGTTTTAAGGTACAGTTTTCACATTTTAAAGGGAGTTCGCAGTTAATGTGATCCCCAATTTCTCCACAAACTTTACATCTTGGTGATCTGAAACATCTCTCCTTGTGGTGTCCGAACTTGTGACAATTGCGACATCTCAGAGGGTCTGGTATGTATACCTCTACTTTTTCTATCAAGTATCCAATTTTTATTTCAGTAGGAAGTTTTGGGGTGTTAAAATTGAGAATGTAAGTGTTTGTTGGAGTCATTTGATTTATTTTTTTTTATCATTATTCTTTGAGTGTCTGTGACCCCTTGTTTCCTTAGATTGTTCTTTATTTCCTCTAGCATGCAGAGAGAGAGAGAGAGATCTGAGCTTCTCACCACACCCTTTGAGGAGTTCAAGGAGTTGTGTGGGTAGGCTTTTATCTTCAGATTAGAAAACAGGTTTTGCTTCAGTAACTTTTTTGCTGAAGTTTTACTTGTAACTTCTAACATGGTGTTATTCTTCAGTTTTTTTTTAATTGTTAATGTTTTTATTAAAGATCTCATTGTTTTTTCGACAATGAAGGGGGACCAATTGGTGATTGGAGTGTTCTCCATTGACTCCAAGACAATGAATCTCGGAAACTGCTTTTGTTCAAATTCGTTGTCTGACTCAGGTTCGGAGGCTAGGCTCTACCAGCTGTATTCGGTATGGGGTCTTTTATTTTTATTTGATGCCATGAGTTATTTTTTTTTAAATTTCTCCTTCCTTGCTTCCCACCCTCCTTGGAGCCCAACAGCGGGAGATATTAGGGGGAAAATCCATTTGCCCTATTATCCCAGGGATACAAGGAAGGTATACTCACACTAGTAAGAGGCAGTTAGCATTTCAGGTTTCTCTTTGTTTTCCAGACCCATTTTTGATGAAAAATTCAGATTGAAAACCTTCTGTGTAACAGCTTTTCCTTACTAGTAGATTGATGCTTGCCACCGCCTTCTAATACTTACACGTGGTCTATCTCTTGTTTGTAGTTGAGAATCAGTCAGTTTTAGTGACACATCTATTGAGTTATGTCTTGATGTGACTAGCCGATTGATCGGATCGGGCCTCTCCGACCGCCCGTCTAGCCCAGGTAAGGGCCAAAGTGATGTGTTGCAGGAACATGGCCTCTCTGCACTCGGGTCATGACCTGCTCAACCACCAGGATCCCATCCCCAGACATCACGGGTTGCCACCCACGGCCAACAGGTGGCCCCATTGAGGGACTTATCCTCTGCAGAGGTGCAGTTGACGTATTTTAAAACCCCGCCAACAGGGCTCAGACTGGGATTGTATCCCTTAGACTATTCTTAAGGAGCCACCTCTTTAAACAATACTTGTTGGAATGTATAGGTTTTTTTTTAAGCACAGTTTAGATGTGGCACAATGCCAAAAGTAAAGGGTACCCAGTGCACTCACTACTCAATTGTAATGAGTCTTACAAGACAAACTTGCTAACACGTCAAGGTGCCCAAATACTTTTTGGAATGTATTGGTTACAATTTCTCAAAATGAAAAAACTCCTCTCCCGAAATTTATAGACTAATCTTACTGATGCATGGTAGAATTTCTTTCTAGACAATGAAGAGATAATTCTCAGTCTTATCCCAACATTGTTTTTCTTTCCTGCCCCAAAATCAAAACTATAAATACTTGACTGTATCCTTTTTGCATGAGAATGAATTCTATTTTGTAAACTTTTTACTTTGTTACAGTCTTATAGTCGTTTTGCATTGGACTTACTTTATATATTGCTATGTCTTGTATTATTTCACACTCCACCCACGTCTATTGAACAGGTGTAGAAGCTCATCCCTTGTTCCCTGTTTAGGATGTGGCTTCCAGCTTTCTCTTTTCCAATCTTTTCACTCTTATATAGCCCCCGGCACATCAGTGGCGTTACCGCCTTGCTCTGGGTGATATGATTAAAAAAAAAAATAAGATTATTTTGCCACGTTCTTCCTTACAATATTTGGAATTTTGTCAATTATGCTTAGCCATGCCTGCTTATTCTAAAGAATATATTTATTTATATTTATAACATAAATGTTATATCACTACAAAAGTAGCCATTTTGTTTCAATTATTCTATTATCCGTGTCTTATCAAGTGATAAATTCTAATTCAAGTTGAGTTTTAAAAAGGTTAAAAGACTAGCCAAACCCCCTAAATCAGGGAGGCATTGTTACATAGAATGGGCCAATCTTCAATCTGAAGAATACAAGATCAGAAATGGTATTAATGCATTGCATGAGTCCAATGGAGCATTTAATAAACTGACCGATCCTTTCTAAAATGGTAAATGCACCAATGGAAACATGCAATGGATTAATATTGCAGATGTTATTAACTGTTTTAAGAGTATCCAGAATAAAGACCTCTGTACCTTTATACAATTTGATATAAGGACTTTTATCCATCCATTTCTAAGGACCTTTTCACTCTGGCTTTAAAAATGGCACAGGAATACTCCAATATTTCTACCAGCGAGATGGATATTATACTAAAATGTAGAAGTCCTGTTTTGATTTATAATTAAGAACAATGGACTATATATAAAAAGAAAAACCTCTGATGGATATTTTGATACTGCAATGGGTTCCCTGGATTCGGCTGAAGCCTCAGGTCTTGTGGGATTATTTATTCTTTATAATTTAACTGCATACAATTATGTGGATACAGGTAGTACTGATCTCTACAAATATGATGGATTACTGATTGTTAAAGATTCCATTAAAATTAGAGTAAATCATATTAGGAAAATAGTACATATAGAATTAAAAATTTTAGGCCTTAAAGTAAAAATAACCACCAACATTAAGCAGGTAGACTTTTTAGATGTTACTCTGGACCTTAATTCTTTCCAACATTATATGAAGGTTAACTCCAACCCAATTTACATAAATCCTAATTCTAACCATCCCCCGTCAGTCATTAAGCATATACCATCTTCTATTGAATCTAGACTCAGCAATAACTCATCTAGCAAAGTAATTTTTGATCAGCATAGCAAATTTTGTAATTCTGCCCTTAGAAACAGTGGTTATAGGGCTACTGATATCAAATTCAGAAATCCTATGGGCAATAAGAAAAGATCTAGAAAAATCATCTGGTTTACTCCTCCTTACAATATGATGGTTAAAACTAAATTGGGGCAAAAATTCTTAAGCCTCATTAGCAAACACTTTCCTAAAACTAATCATTTTAGTAAAATATTCAATAATAATACTCTCAAGTTAAGCTACTGTTGCACAGATAATTTAGAAAAAAAAATAATTGAAAAACACAATAGCAAAGTCCTCAACAAGTACAGATACAAAAACACGGTGCATCACAATGCTCAAATAGATCATACCAAAGACAAGAGAATGAATACCAGCAGTTGTAATTGTAGAAATCCTAAGGAATGCCCATTGCATAATAATTGCTTAGTTAGTTTGTACTGTCTCTCCAATTGAAAATACCAATACTAAAAACACACCATCTTTGAACAATAGTTCCTATAAATACAGCACTTCATTATCCAAGTACTTTTGGTGTTAAAAAAAAAAAAAAAAAAAAAAAAAAACTACTGTTAAATGGAAAATTCTTACAAAGGCCTGTGAACTTGTAACCCTCTCCATGTACTTTGCTAACTTTGTCTCAATGAAAAGTTAGAAATTATCAAATTTAGGGACATGGTTAAACCAGAGAAATGAGCTCACTGTTCACTGTAAACATAGTTCAATATTTACATTAAAATCTGGGTTGTAATATTAAGAATTTATGTATAACCTTTTTAACCGCTGTCACTTATTTGCCTTTATATGATGGTTAATTTTATTTGACTTTCTAGTTAATTCTTGCTGGGTATCTCATTCAACATATTAATATTTACCGAGTGCTCAATCTAACATTGATCATCAAGTTATATAGTTCTGAGGTATTTTATCTAATATCAATTATTATGCCAATATTCAATAAACCTTATTTTATCACATCTTCCAGTAAATTTTTCACACATTTTTTTTTTATAGCACCAATTGTTAAACTAATATTTAGTAATTGTGTTTTTCAAAGCATCAATCTCATATTTTAATGTATTTGGTATGCATGTATATGTGTGTATACGTGTGTGGGAAAAGATATGTAGTACGTGAATGACAGGAATAGTCCAACTAAACCTACTTGATATAAAATGTTATGTGTCATATTTATACAGTGAACTCAATGGATGTTATCCAAAGTAATACAATAACTTTTTAAAAGGAAAACTCAACACATCTTTTAGATTGGTTATAGATAGATAAATTAATATTAATTCAGTTTATGAGCTATATTAGCCCATTTCATAAAACCACACTACATTCATTCCATTCAGTATTAATTTCTTTCCCCAAAATAAACATTCCAATAAATTGAAATATAAAAATGTTTCAAAGCAAAGGACTTTGCCTTATCTCAATTGGTTATCTCTAGACTGGTCAGAGAGGAGTCACCTTTCTTGGTTAGTGGCCATAAATTCATTATACACCCACATACACGTATGTCCGCACTCCCACATATATATATGTGGATCTCTATTTTACTCAAATATTTTTCTTAAGGCCCCAAGCAAATGAATTTTAGGGTCTATTCTTGTATTCTTCAGATCGAAGATTGATTTGTTTTGATTGGCCTATTCTGTCTATGTAACAACGCCTCCCTGATTAAGTGGGTTTGGCTGGTCATTTAACCTTTTAAAACCCTCCAACTTGAAATGGAATTTCATCACTTGATAAGACACGAATAGTGTTGAAACAAAATGGCTACTTCTATAGTGATATAACATATTTATGTTATGAATTCTAAATAAATATCATTCACTACTTAGTATTGAGCACTCTTAAGAACAGTGTTTCTTTCGATATGGAATATTATTCCATCCATACATAAATATAAGCATTCAAGTATAGTGTATTTATTTATATACTAGCAGTATAGCCCGGTGTTGCTCAGGTGTAATGAAAGCTTTAAAACTAATCCATCGTCCTGGAGCTCAGACTCTGGACATTGGCACAAAAGACTAAAAAAGCAATAGTTGTTTCCAGTTAAAGCGAAAACGTAGACTGAACGAAAAATGAATGGATATAAGTCAAATTTTGATTTCCTGGTATCAATATCAAATAAGTTTTTTTCATCATAAACTGAATTTTGAAGGCTAAATAAGTCCTCTGAGAAAATGGTATCATGGCTGAGACTAAGAACTACAATTATACCTACTTAAGAGCCAAACCCAAAGCAAAAACTAAAATAAAAGGGCTGAAAAGAAAAGAAATAATTAAAAAATTAAAAATAAAAATACGGACATATAAACAGACACACACAAACATCTTGCCTTTTATATATATATATATATAAAAATCGATTTTCTGCACTATTGTAAGAACTGCAACCTTGAAACTTCTGAATATCATTTCTTATGTCTTTGTCTATGAGTGTATCAGATTTGATGAAAATCAGACCACTCCTTCTATAACCTGATTTTTTCGATTATTGATTTTTATCGGGGGTACCTTGACACAAAACCTAGCTAAGAACACTCGCAGATGCTTATAGTACAAGCGTGTAAATTTTCAAGAAAATCGGTTCAGCCGTTTGAGTCTATAGGTAAATATAAGTTCCATTTATAAATAAGTTTAGATAGATTTAGATATATAAGGACCTTCAATAAGTTCTTCCCAATTTTTCATGAAAAGTAATGTTTTATTTACAAAACTTAGTAAGAAACATGTTGCTAAACGTCATTAGCCACTACTTTCTCCCATCTTTCTGGCAGCATGTTGGAAAAAAAACATCTTGAAGCTAACCCTGACTCAGCCCATGTGCCATCAACTGAAGCAAGTGATAATTGAACAGGGCAATGTTTGGGGAATACAGCAGGTGGGGTAGGACTTACTATTTAAGCATTTCCAAGTAGGTTTTCATCTGTTTTGCAACATGTGGCTTAGTGTTATCAGGTTACAAATTCACCTTGTCATGTCTGCTCATATAGCAGTAGTTTTTCCCCTCAATCAGTTAGTTAGGTGCCATACGTGATACACACTTTAGATGATCATGTCTCGAAAGAGACATGACTGAGCAGAAAGTTATCCCGCAGTAGGTGGCCATTACTTTCTACGGTAGACTGGTTGCCAACCAAGGCTATAGAACCCAATCTGTCCTATTATTTAACCCATAACTGGAGGAAAGAGACGGATTAATACTGTTAGGGCGCCGCTCCTATTTGACTACAAATGGACTGTTCCCATTGCTATATATAGCAATGGTGGATTCTCTACAGGAGAGTCGTAGGGAGTCACTTGAGAGTCTCTAATGAGTTACTGAAGAGTCAGTGCGAGTCAGTGAAGAGTTAGTCACACTTCCAGTGGCGTACCGGAAGTAATCACATATACACACGTCTTACGACGGATTGGACTCTTGTATCTTTCTATTGTAAATATTACTAATCACTTCTGTACATACTAACCGTTTTTCCGTGGAATACAGCTTACATTCTGATTCTGTTGTTGAGTTATTCATTTATATTTGGCAACATAACAGTGGCGACGAAGATGTTGGAAGGAAAAATCGTCCCACGACATTAACAGTGGCGACGAAGATGTTGGAAGGAAAAATCGTCCCACGACATTAACAGTGGCGACGAAGATGTTGGAAGGAAAAATCGTCCCACGACATTAACAGTGGCGACGAAGATGTTGGAAGGAAAAATCGTCCCACGACATTAACAGTGGCGACGAAGATGTTGGAAGGAAAAATCGTCCCACGACATTAACAGTGGCGACGAAGATGTTGGAAGGAAAAATCGTCCCACGCCCTTATGGCGACAGTTGGAAGGAAAAATTCGCCCACACAACAGTGGCGAACGAAGATGTTGGAAGGAAAAATCGTCCCACGACATTAACAGTGGCAACGAAGATACTTCGAATTTACGCGGAGGTGAAAACCAAAATTCGTCACACAACATAATAGTGGCAACAAAGTTACTTCAAATTGCTTCGAACTTATGCAGAAGTGGAAACAAAATTCGTCCCAAACATAATTGTGGTGACGAAGAGATCTCAAAGAAGAAGAAACCAAAACGCGTCCCACAATACAATAGCGGACAAAGAATTTCAAATTTACACAAAGATTTCAATTTGACGTAGAAAAAAGTTTCGCAGGTCATACGTGAAAGTACTTCTGAAAAACATACGTACTACACCATTAACTGTGTTGACGAGAATTATTACACAGCAAAGAAAGCGTAAGTTATATCTTTCTATTTTTGTCTGTGGTGAAATTTTTTTCTGTTGAGGAGGTTGAAATTTCGGTCTTTTCCCCTCGGTATAAAGAAATTGTAATAATGGAACAATTTCAAGTGTCCATGTTAGAACTGTTGAAATGTCAAATGCCACAGCAATTACAGATACAAGAAAGAACGGAGGAAAAATTCCAAAAACAGCAATTGGAACTACAGGAAAAACAACAAAAATGGCAAGAAGAACTCGGAGGGTTAATTCTAGAGAGGAATAAAAACTGAGATGAGAGTACGTTCTCCCAGAACACCATCTGGTTGACTATTGAAACTTTCAATTATAATCCAGACAAAGACAAAACTTTTGAAAGGTATTACCATAGATACCAGGACTTTTTTGAAATCGACTGTAAGTCATGGTCTTCAGAGAAAAAAATCAGGCACACATGAACATAACAAATTCACGGACTTCATCCTTCCGAAAAAAACAAGGGATCTAGAATTCAATGAGGCTGTAAAACTATTAAAAGAATTATTTAGCCCTAGGTTATCCTTGTTCCATAAAAGGTGGAGATGCCTAAATCTGCAAAAGAACGAGGCGGAAGATTACACCACATTCGCCTCGGTAGTTAACAAAAACTGCAACGATTTCAGACTTGCAGAACTAACTGCAAACAATTTTAAATGTTTAATTTTCGTCCAAGGTCTGGTGTCAGGGAAAGACAGTGAGATGAGGAGAAAAATTTTGACAAAGTTGGAGAACGAACAAGACATATCTCTGCAAAATCTGGCGGATTATTGCCAGAAATGTATAAGTATTAAAGAAGACGCAAAAAAAAAAAAAAATACAAGAATCCGCTGTAGCCAATGTAAAAAAGATAAATCGTAAGTCACACTTTCGGTCTCCGTCTCCAAGGCTAAGAAATCATTCGCCCTTGGGGGAAAAAAAAATTTTTTTTGAAAAAAGACCCCCCCCCCCCCCCCAGCTTGCTATGCTTGTGGAGAATGGCACTGGCGCAGTGACTGTCCGTTCAAATTTAAAAAATGCAGACACTGTAATAAGCTAGGTCACAAAATGTCTAAGTGTAGATTTAGACGTAAATCGCAGGTAAAATTAACCACATCATATAAGCAAAACCACGGCGTTAGAAAATATTTAGAAGTGAAAATATTTAAAAAACCGGTGAGAATGCAACTGGATAGTGGATCGGATATAAGTATCATAAATATGAAAACCTGGTACAAGTTAAATAAACCAAGGTTGATGAAGACTAGGAAAGTGGCTAAAACGGTGACTGGAAAGAGGATTAAATTTGAAGGTGAGCTAATTCTCAGCGTAAATTTTCACAACCAAACAAAAAGACTGAAAACGTTCGTTATGAAAGGAACGAATAATCTGTTTGGCACTGACTGGATGAGTGAATTTAATTTGTGGGATCTTCCCATAAATTCTTATTGTAAAAATATAAGAAAAGCCTCGCCTGACGTGACAACAATACTAAAGGAGGAGATAAAAAAAGATTTCCCGGAAGTATTCTCTGAAGGTTTGGGCAGATGTACCAAAACGTTGGCGATATCAAATTAAAAGAAAACGCGACTCCGGTGTTCAAAAAGAGAAACGCGGCTTATGCGGCTATTGATAAAATTGACGCTGAGCTTGAAAGACTAGAAAAAATAGGCGTACTAACAAAAGTCGACTATAGCGATTGGGCCGCACCTGCTGTTTACGTAAAAAAGAAGATGGGAGAGATTAGAATATGCGCTGATTTTTCGACCGGACTAAACAACACCATTGAGGATTATCACTACCCTCTACCAAGCCCGGAGGAGGTATTTTCTAAGCTGAATGGCGGGAAGGTTTTTTTTTCAAAAATAGACCTTAGCGACACATATCTCCAAATTCCAGTGGAGAATGAAAGTTCAAAGCTATTGTGCATAAATACTCACAAGGGGCTTTACAAATACAAACGGTTGGCGTTCAGAATAAAAACAGCACCGGCGGTGTTCCAGCAGACAATGGACACTATGCTGGCAGGATTAGATTTCGCGATCGCATATCTTGATGACATCCTAATAAAAAGCGAAACTGTTGAAGAACATAAGGGTCACCTACAGGAAGTTTTCAAAAGAATACAGAATTATGGCTTGAAGATAAAAGAAGGCAAATGTGATTTGTTGCTGGAAGAAATTAAATATCTGGGTCATATTATCAATAAAGATGGGAAAAAGCCAGACCCAAATCGCTCCCATGAGATTCGAAATATGCCAGATCCAAAAAACGTAAAGACATTGCAAAGTTTTCTAGGTTTGGTGAGCTACTATCAGGAGTTCATTCCATATCTGCACAAGTTGCGTGCGCCTTTAAATGAGCTACTAAAAAAAGATAAAGTATGGTATCTGAGGATTGCAAGAAAGCATTTAAGGAGATAAAAGATAGACTTACATCAGATTTATTTTTAGCTCACTACGATCCCAAATTAGACATCGTAATCGCTTGTGATGTTAGCACATATGGGATTGGTGCATGTATATTACACAAGTGGAAGGATGGACAAATAAAGCCGATTGCACATGCAAGCAGAACACTGCTCCCGGCTGAACAAAAATACTCACAAATTGAAAAGGAGGCACTGGCAATAGTGTTTGCAGTAACAAAGTTTCACAGATATATTCATGGAAGGAAATTCACATTGCAGATGGATCATAAACCGTTGTTGACCATTTACGGATCCAAAAAGGGACTCCCCACATATACTGCAAATAGACTACTGAGATGGGGTACTTTGCTTCTAAATTACAATTTTGACTTACAACACTTAGCATCAACAAAAATTGGACACGCGGATGGGTTGTCGAGACTCATTCCGAAGTCAAACGAACCTTTAGAGGACACCGTTATAGCAGCATTAAAATCTGAAGTGGAAGTGAAGAATACTCTCACTGGAGCTGTCAGAGATTTACCGGTGTCATTAGCAGATATAAAAAAGGAAGCGTCAAAAGACGATTACATCAAAGATGTAAAAAATAAATTACTGGAAAAAGACCAACGAATGGCAGAAACTTTTTCTACGTGCGACAACGTATTACTCTACAGCAAAAGAGTTGTAATTCCTAAAGTGTTACAGAGGAAAATACTGAAAGATTTTCATACGGGTCATCTCGGTGTGAATTGAATGAAAAGTTTAATGCGGTATTACGTGTTCTGGCCAGGCATGGACACGGACATTGCGGCCATGGTTGGAAAATGTGAGGGTTGTGCGCTAGCGGCGAAATCACCACAAGTACTACAAAAGCCTTGGCTGAAAACGGATAGACCGTGGTCGAGACTGCACATAAACTTTGCCGGTCCAATGGGTAAAACGTATTACTTAATTGTCATAGATAGCTACAGCAAGTGGCCGGAAGTTTTTCAGTTGAAACAACCCACAGCAAAAAATACTATAAACAGACTCCATGAGCTTTTTGCAAGATTTGGAGTAGTAGACAATTGTCAGTGACAACGGGTCACAATTTACATCAAAAGAGTTTAAGGAATTCTGCGATACATTTCAAGTGGAACATATAACCACTCCACCCTATCACCCACGTAGCAATGGTCTAGCTGAAAGATTCGTGGATACCCTAAAGAGAGCTTTAAGGAAGGCTATGGGGACACCCACGAAAACGGCCTTACAGTTATTCCTACAGGTATACAGAATTACACCAAACAAAGCAGCACCATCAGCGCTGTCGCCAGCTGAATTAATGTTCGCAAGAAAAGTACGTTCGGTTTTTGATAAGCTAATTCCATCAAAGAAAGCTGATACACCTAATGTAAGCACACCCAAAAGAAAATTTGTGCTGAATGAAAAAGTGTTTTTCAAGAACTATAAAAACAACACTACGTCCTGGATGAAAGGCAAAATTAAAGGACGTATAGGGAACATGCTCTATGTGGTGCAAGGACCGAAATTTGAACATAGAAGCCATGTAAATCAATCAAGAAAAAGATTTTCGGAAGAGACAACTGTTGCGCCTGAAGAGATGGATGAAAATGTGAAGGATCTTTTTGATACTTTCGAGTTACAAATGCCTCAGGTACAAGAAGATAGTACCAGGAAATCCACCCCCAAAAGGAAATTAACACACCAGTTGTCGGTAAACCCGAAAAAGAAAAAATACGATTGAAGCAAAGTCTTAGGAGGGGGGTGTTAGGGCGCCGCTCCTATATGACTACAAATGAACTGTTCCCATTGCTATATATAGCAATGGTGGATTCTCTACAGGAGAGTCATAGAGAGTCACTTGAGAGTCTCTAATGAGTTACTGAAGAATCAGTGCGAGTCAGTGAAGAGTTAGTCACACTTCCAGTGGCGTACCGGAAGTAATCACGTATACACATGTCTTACGACGGATTGGACTCTTGTATCTTTCTATTGTAAATATTACTAATCGCTTCTGTACATACTAACCGTTTTTCCGTGGAATACAACTTATATTCTGATTCTGTTGTTGAGTTATTCATTTATACTTGGCGACATAACAAATACCTTTCCCAAGGGTATTTGTGCATAAGTAAATGCACAGAATTCAACTAGAATTCGAACTCAGCTCCCCAAGTCATCGTTCAGAGTCGATATCCACTGCACCACAACGCACATTGCTCAGCTCAAATGCATTACCTGTAGTTGATAATCTTAATGGTTTCAGTTTGTTTAAGCAGCACATAAACTACACCAAGTTGATCCCATCAAATGCGGAGCAAAAGATTTGAACCACGGATATTCAAATGATGTTGATATATTGCCAAGCTAACCCCACAATCTTCTACGTTTCAGGTTATAGTGTATTCACTTTTCATCACCAGTCATGATACAATGCCAAAAAAACAAAAACACCTGTTCACACATGACAAGACTCTTATGCCATCCTATGTTCTTGCTTTTGAATCATTCTTTTAGGTACCTCCACTCATTTTCGATACATACATTTTAAATGAATTCAAATAAATAAAACAGCTTTCTTGAAGCTTTCAATTTAGCTTTAACTGAAATTTAAAAGTTTTTTGATATATTAACACATTTTGTAAACAGAAGCCAAATTTCGATTTTAAAAATCTGGCAAAAATAAGATATACCTTGCTGATATATTTAAGTCAGTTACTTGCTTATAGCATTTCTTAATCATGGTACTTCTCTATCAGGATCATCAGAAGTGACATGATTTACTGACAGATGGAAACCATCAAAAAACTAAAGTATAGCGGACAATAATCTTCTGCCCAGTCAGTCACGTCTCTTTCGAGACATGATCGCCCAAAGAATGTATAACGTATGGCACTTAACTGATAGCGGACAAACATGACAATTGCTAGTAGCTTAATTGCACATTTCGTTTTTAACTACATAGTAAAATTAAAATTATCTAATATTTCATAGAATTTTAATTTAGCTTTATAGCCTTACATTTGAAAATGCTTTCTGAAAAAATTAAAATATAAAACTTTGAAAGTAATTTTACAATCTAATAACAAATAATGAAATTGAAATAACCGAGCTAACTCTTCAAATACAGGTCCTGCATCACATAGTACCAACTTCATATTTGTTCAATTGATAGCTCTCACCTATATCATCCATATAGGAAACCCTATAAAATGGATTTACAAAATTCATGCTGCTGACATAATCATAGTTTAGACCATCAATTGTCCAAATGTTTTATAGTTTGGCCAACTATTTTGCCATTTAGGATTTCATGCAAGCCTTCTGCATATTCCAAAAACTCAGTAACAAAAAAAAAAAAAGAAACATGTTTGGGAATTAAAAGGATTGTGCCCTGCTTAAAAATGTTTATATGGGGTGTTTTCGGGGAGGGGGGAGATCCTTGAATCTTTTTAGTGATATATATATCACATACGACCACCCATGAAAATGAAATACAGGTCATCAGCATGAACACAAAAAAAAAAAAAAAAAAAAAAAAAAAAAAGTCATATTTTAAAAATCCAATGGCTCGATTATTTGTATTAAGCTTTTCAATTTTCCATTAGTAAATATAATCTTCACGTATTAACGGAACAACCTAAAGATAACAATGAAATGAAGAAATTAAGATTTTTGAAACTTTAGAAATTATGATAATAAAAATGAAAACTTTTGTTAATATTCATTATTAAGGATTGGTAAAACAAACATAATTTTTCTAAAAATAATTATTTCAAAAATGATTTCAGTCATTTGTGAATAAGTTCTGAAAGTTTTATCAAATCCAACCATTATTTGATTTTTGCAAGAATTTCAAAATTAACATGTTTTTCACCAGCACAAAAGCGAGTTGCCCTTCTAAAAATTGCGTCACTCACAGATGAGGAAAAAAAGTTTTTTTTACCAAAAAAATTTTTAAAGAAATAATTAAAATACTTTGATCTATCCTCTTAATAATAATCATTTTGCCGATAAAACTGTTTTTATTAAGTTTGGGACCCTTTTGTCTTAATACTATACATCCTCATCCACAGTAAATTTGTGCAGGTACCTGTTCTTAATGCTTTCAAATGTTTTGAAAATGTTGTGATCAATTCCTAATGATTCTGCAAATTCAGCTTGCACTTGACATGAGTTTTCATGAAGTAATGCCTCCAATTCTTAGTCTTCAAACTTTTTCAGTGCACCAGATCATGCCTTACATACAACATCAAAATCATTTTTTTTAACCAATCTCTGCATGTTGTTTCCAAACAGACCATGGTTGCTGTAAGTCTCAACAAGAATTTTGTATGCTTCAGCTGTAGATTTCTCTTGAATAAAGTAGTGCAGTAAATTCCCTGCAAATACATTTCTTTGGCATGAAATGCAACAAGTATAATGCTATGAAAAACTAAGTTTAAACTTCAGCAAAATGACACACACTGAATTTAAACTTACCAGATTTCCTTATAGATGCATTACCACCTGAAACTACACATACAGTTCTGTCAACACCAACCTCTTGAAAAAGAGCAAGAACTTATTCAAGGTTCTAATATATATTAGAATGAATAAGTCAGTGTAGAATAAATTTTTAAAACAAAAGAAAGCTTTCTTGAAGCTTTCATTTTAGCTTTAATTGAAAGCCATTTCCAGAAAGCAAAATGCTGATGTATTTCAAATAGAAATTATATTGATTGGAATCTCAATTTTGACTGCAAGAGCAAGTAGACATCTAGTTTGGTAAGCCCAGGCAAATCCTGGTGTGATCTCTACAGTTCTCCAACATGTCAGAATCAATGTGCCTAGAAAATTAGTCACTGGTTACAAAAAAAAAAAAAAAAAAAAAAAAAAAAAAAAAAAATGCACAAACAAGCTCAGCTCAACTATGTCATAGTTCATTAATAAAAAAATATTTTGGCAAAAAGTTTTATGGTTAAATAAGACCAAAATAAAGCTTTCTTTTGTTATAATGGTTCATTAGGCTGAAGTTCATTGATTTGCACCTGGTTTCTTAGGCAGTGTTATGAAAATGGGTGTACTTAAATCTTCCATTATATCACCACTGTCACATATTTCATTTATTATGCCTCATCTTGTCAATGCCTAAGTCATCTGTCTTGAGTCCCTAGATGATTCTTTCATAAGATTTCAACTTAGTTGCATTGTTAGCTATCTCTTATTCCATTATTGCTCTCCTTCTCAGGAGATAAAATACAATATAGAAATGGCTTTCTTTTGCTCTACATTCATTCTCAAAATTCTTTGTGTTTGGTGATTTTAATGCTAATCATGTCAAGTGGCTTTATCATTCTTATGTTACTAATGTTACCAGATTAATTTTTCTGTTGTCTCAGTCAAATAGTAAATTTCCCTAATCCTGATAAATATGCCCCTTTACTTGATTTGTTCTTTAACTTCTCTCCTTGCTCCTTGTTGAGCATCAGTCCTCTTTACTATCAAAATCACCCTATAATATCTGTGATATTTCTTTACAGTCATCTATTAGATGAACTCCCCCCCCATTCACAAGATTTTCTGTTATATCTCGTTTTCTATCAGTTATAATAATATTAGTCTTGCTTAGGTACTCACCCTGACATCTTTAAGAAATACTCTGAAGACTGACTCCAATGTAAATTTTTAGACTACTTATTTTGTTTAAGCATCTAGACTAATTCATTTTGTCACAGTATGTGTTATTTATGCCACAACATCCTTTTTGAGACTATTTTTAGGAACAAATATCTAGTTTTAATTGTTCACCCACTCCTCTTTCTGGCAAGTTCACAAATATAGGTAATATGTGTCAGCTGAGTGTACAGCAGCAGGCAAAGCCCTCCAAAGCGACCAAAGACAAACATCAGCAGGCATGGTTTTAGCCTCTGTATTTTTGGATGTGCAAGGTATTTTGTTCATCGATTACCTTGAGAAAGGAAGAACCACCAATAGCAAATACTATATAGCATTACTGATGCATTTGAAGAATGCACCAAAAGATGGCCACAATTGAAGAAAAAAGTGATCTTTCACCAAGACAACACAGTGTCACAAGTCGATTGCAACAATGGCAAAACTACATGAATTTCACTTCAAATTGCTATTCTCCAATTCCAGCCCCAAGCAACTACTGGCTGTTTGCAGACCTCAAAATAATGCTCCAGGGAAAGAGATTTAGCTCCAATGAAGAAGTGATATTGGAAACTGAGGCATATTTTGAGGCCAAAAACAAAGCTTTCTACAAAAATAAGGCATCGAATTGTTAGAGAAGCATTGGAATCGGTGTATCACCCTAGAAGGTGATTTTGTTGATGAATAAATTTGAATTTTTCCTAAAAGTTGTTTTATTAGTTAAGCCCAGAATTTATAAAGTAATGAGTTATATACATTTTTGCTTTCAATCTTTTTTTTTTCTTTGAATTGATATATAAATTTAAATATATTTAAAATTTGCATAACCTGAAATTGGTTCCTCAGTCTCTTAAAGGAAGGAAAGAAAGAAAAAAAAAAAAAGTTCAGTGATACAAATTTGGTGAAATGCTTTTTTCTTTAAAATTATGAATTTGTGGTCAATTTTATGTCCCTACAGACTGGCAATTATATACCTTAATGAATAAGAGACTAGTGTTACCTTCTTGTTCTTCAAGATCATCAGCTCCAGCCATGATTCTACTAAGTGTTGGATGATCCCAATGAGTCTCCATCAGGGTTTTGATGAGTTGAAACTGGTAGAAATCAAACCTTTCCAATTGAGTATGAACAGCATCAACTGTCTCACGAAATTTCTGTCGGCATGTGTTATCCTCGGACAGCTCTTTCCATTTAACATCCAATACAGCTTTGATACACAACCTGGAAAATCGTCAATTGTAAAGCCCTTTTCCTCAAATGATTAAATGTTCCCAATACTGAAATTACAGAACTCATCTAGAAGTGATATAACAAAACCACTGACAGATACAACTTTGCATACATTTTTAAAATGATTTCTCAAACATGGTAACAGTATTGTAAATTAAAAAGAAAAATAATCTTCAAGTTTAGATATAAACAAATAAATTGACTCGGTTAGCAAATAGTTGAATACCAAAAAGCATAAATAGATGAATACCAAAGATAATTACATTATTATTAACTGTTCTAATCAAATGAAAACAATGCACTTGTTCATAAAACATGTAATAATGAAAATAATTAAAAATATTACTCCTTTTAATAAGAAACCTATCATAGATAATGTAATAAACTAAATTCTGAAGGAACAAGTGTTGAGGGAAAAGCTTACCTGAAAAGTTGCTGACAGATCTTCTCTTTGGCATTATCAATTGCCAATTCTCCATAACTGGCAGCATAATGGCATAAGAAGATGCACAGTGAAAAGACATATTCTTCATAGCTGCCATTGTGTTTTTCTAGAAACTTTTGTAATATCTGAAAAACAAATTATTGATGTAATTAAACTGTACTAAGCAATACCATTTTTCATAATACCAATAATACCATTCTAACTAAAAATATGCATCAAAAAATTGAAGATGTTTTTTGTTTAGTATGCAAAGAAAGAGATAGGCAATAAAAAACAACTAGTAATGTAGTCACATCTAATAGGTACTTATATTTAGGTATAAAATATTGATACAAGTATATTATTAAACATCAGCTCTTTGCTTATTTCAGGCTATCCAAAATGTTTTGCATTAATTACATTAAGAGTATTGTTTGAACTAATAAAATAAAATAAGAAATCCCTCCTTATCTTATTGGAAGGGCTATAAAATCATACAATCAGTATGCATTTGGTGAGGCAGGGATCAAAATTAAGTTTTGTTTATTAGCCAAAAATATGATTCAAACAAACAAAAAAATTTTTTTTTAGTTCAAATGGAAAAATACTGCTAATAACTGAACATGACAAAACTAGTTAAATACTAAGTTAAATGAGCATCTGCTGAATAATTTTTTTTTTTTTAATCATATCACCCCGAGCAAGGCAGTCATGCCACTGATGTGCAGAGGGCTACAGAAGAGTGAAAAGATTGGAAAAGAGAAAGAAAGCCGGAAACCACATCCTAAACAGAAAACAAGGGATGAGCCTCTTCACCCGTTCAATAGACGTGGGTGGAGTGTGAACCAGACGATAGTTTAGTCTATCTACTCCAATTAAGTATTATAAATATAATTATTTACATTATTGTCCTCATTTTTGTTGCCATATTTACAATGCTTTGGCCATTATACACTCCAGCCTTCTTTAGATGATTAAAATTTTGAACCAAAGAATTTGTTTCGCTCACCAGAGTAGATTGTTCTAGTTCCATGAGTCATGCTTCTTCCAGATGCCCCAGTATCAGTTATCTCCCTTTAAAGTGACTAAGGTTTTTTTTTGTTTTTTTTTCTCTCTCATGTCCAATATGCCTGTGTTATGGAGGATCGATCATACAGCTGGTCTACTTGTGACAACCCTTCAAGTAAATAAGTTTTTACTAGGAATCTCCACAAAAAAAAAAAAAAAAAAAATGTGATACTGAAGGTTTAAAAGAATTTTGAAAAATCTTTTCTGAATCTTTTAGTTTTAATTTCAAACTAATATTTGAAATATCAAACTTAATTGAAGCAAAATCCTCAAAAGAGACAGGACTGACTGGGTAGAGGATTTTCCCACAGTAGGCCGTCATTATTTCTGCGGTAGACTGGCTACCAACCAAGGATATAAAACCCAATTCGTTCAGCTATTCAACCCTAGGTGAAGAGAGAAGCAATGGATTAATACCTTTCAAGTATATTTGTGTGTAAGTGAATGCAACAAATTCAACTGGAATTTGAACTATTCTCCAATTTCTTGTTCCAAGTACCTATTAACACACCAAAAACAGTCATTGGGTGGCGTTAGTTTGGTTCTGAAATGTCACTAAGTACCCAAGTACTAAAACGATGGTACTAAATAGTATCATTAACTATTTTGACTAAGTACCCGTGTACCAATTTCCTGGTACTTAATTAAATTAGTTCTTGGATGAAGATTGTGGCAGTTTCACTTCAAAACTGATTATTTACATTGAATTTATTTCCTTATTGGCAAACAATAAAGATTACAAACATGGAAAACATTGATATTTTAGTATACGTGTACCAAAATAATTTCAAAATTTTACCAGATAACACTATGGTACTAGATCTCATGTCTTGGATTTTGGTACTCCTCCACCCCACCCAGTATATGTTGTTTATAGATAAGTATTTTATAATGTAGAATTTCAGACAAGTTGTCAAAGAGGAAAAAACAATGTAGAAAAGATAGCCAACCTATTCAAAGGGTTAAAAATTATTTGTGCTAGCTTATATTTGTTTATTTAATGGCATATTAATGCCTAGTGAGTCCTCTAATGCCAAAGCAAAAAGAGCTGGGATTTTATGTACTATTATTATTTCATAGTGGAATCAAGTTTATTTTTAACATAGTTATGTCAAAAGTAGTATTTAGTTTTTGTATTTATAAACTCTACAAAGGTTTTATTTTTTTCAGATTCTGGTAAATAGGTGTGTTTCTTTTAAAATTTAAAAATGTTATCTAGACTGACCATAGTAAAGAGTTCTTTCAGGTCATTTGATAATATTTGATTTGAGCTAGTTTCAGGTTCTTACATGTTTTCAGCATATGGCCTTATTGTGCATGTCACGCACTTTGGAATTTCCTCTCCCTTTAGTAGGTATGAGTGTATGATAGACGTCTATTTTATATGAAGCCTGGTCAGTATCACAAACTCTTCTGAACAGTATGTAATGCTGTCACTTTCCACTGGTTGGTCTCATTTTATATAATTTATTGTTTGGTCAAGACCCCCAAAGTTCTTTCAACCTTTTTTCTGTATATTCATTGATGGTCTATTTGTAGTCTGTATAGGATTTTGTTGTTTGATTGTCCGAGTTCCAGTGATTTCTTTGCTGCTGTATCAGCCCCATCATTTCCCTAGATAGCAATGACTCCATAACCAGCAGAACATGATTTTTTTTTTTTTAATTTCGATTTGGTTCAATAGCTTGTTAATGAGTTTGCTACTTTCTTATTTTTTACTGATACTGACATGATGTTGGAAAAGATTAATTCTTTGGAGTTGTTTGGAAAGGTATCTTAGGCCAAGTCAATAGCTGATATTTCAGCACTGTATATGGAAGCTTTATTAGGGAGTTACTTTACTAGGTTAATTTTGTTGAGAATTGCAGCACATCCCACTTTGTATTTATCTTTTGATCCATTAGTGTATATTCTTAGAATATGGTCAGGATTTGGATGGAGAGTAATTTGCCTTGGAAGGTAATGGATTGGTCCTAGCTTTAGGATATTTGGCAAGTTCCAGTAATATTTGTGGTTGTTTGATTAGCCAAGAGTAGTACAACTTTCTGGATAGGTGTTATGCTCATCTGAGTTTCATGTATGGGTTAATGGTATTTTCTTTTTTGTTAAAAAGTGTTGTGTATTGTAGTTTGAAGACAATTCTATGTTGGGTTTGATGAACATGATGTTAATTTTAAATAATATTGTGCTGCCAGTTTCTTTTTTGTTGTTGGGGAGGTTGTTTGACTCTGCAGACAGGCTCTCTAAAGGGGATGTGGTGAAGGATTCTAAGGCTAGTCTAAGTCATTGGTGGTATATAGTTAGTTCCTATAGGTGTTTTTTTTTCTTTTGCAGACCCATATATAAAACATTTGTAATTTAATTTTGATCCGACTAAGTTATTAGAATTTGAGTAGTGTTTTTATCTGCACCCCAGTCAGTATGTGCTAGGATTCTGTGCAATTGAATAGTTTTATTGCATTTTTACCCTTAAACATTTTGTGTGTGGTATGTATGTGTTTTAATGCTTAAAAGTATTTATATTAGTTACAGGTATTATATTATTGTTGATTCTTAAAATTGTGCGTTTTTCAGTGTTGGCAAAAGTGTGCCCCCACCTTTTCCTTAAAAATGGAGCCATTTTCCAAGACCCATTTATTAACCTTACTGAAGCCCAGTTAGAGTTGTCTCTATTGTATGCATGTATTTTTAACTATAGCAGATTAAGTTGTCATCCATATATTGAGTGCATTATGCCCTAGTATTCGTTTCTTGCTATGTTTTTAAACTATGTTGAATAGTGTGACTGATAGTATGTTCTCCTTAAGACGCATTTCTTGCTCCTTTTGAGTTGAAAGAGTATCACCCAAACTTATCTTGAAATTTCTATTGTTTACAAAGTGGTTTATAAAGATTGGTATTCAACAAATTTCTTTTAGGTCTTGTTACATATACTTCCACCTGGAGTAATACACAATATCAAAGTAAAAAAAAGACAATTGCTAGTAAATCTTTATGTACGCTTCACATATATGCATTTCTAGTCTGAGTAAATGGTTTATTGAAATACTGGCTGGTATTCTGTAATTATTCTTTCTAAATACCACATTCTTTCCAATGTATTACATATACAGCTGGTCAATGCAATGGGTCTGTAATTTGTTGGATCTGTAGTATCTTTTGTAGGTTTGGGTACAAGGATCACTGTTGCTGATTTCCATACATTAGAAATTTTGCCACTGATTTATGTCAGATTTTTAGTATGTAATTTAGGGATGTTTTAGGTAATTGTTTTAGAAATTAGTAGTCTGACTGCTTAGTTGAGATTTATTTAGTGACTAACATAGTTGTTATAGTAAATGGTTTGTCTGTGTTTCTTGTTTGAAATGTTTGTTTTTTTTTTCTTTGGATTTTTTTTTTTTGAGGATTTTTTGGCAAGAGTTTTGGCTAAGCGGTTTGTTTTGTTATATATTAGATGTTTTAATGGATGGCTATTATTTTTCCCTGATATTTTGCAGATCATGTCCCACATTTTTATTTTTTTTTTGTTTTGTATTGAAATTAACTTTCCCTACTGTCATGCTATGAACGTCATTCAGCTTCTTTGTTTTGCATGCTTTTGCTCTGTTGTACAGTTTTCCTTTGTTGGATTATTCTTTAATTTATTTTCAAGGTTGCACGGCAAGTTCTTACTGCTTTTTTTTTGCATTAGTACTAATTTGGATTGGCACGACTTTCCAGATTCTTCCCAATAAGATTTTTGAAGGTTTTATGATAAAGTTATAGATTTTGGTTTTCCAATATAATGTGGAAGTGACCACTTCCCTATGTGTTCTCATGGACTCTCCAGTTATAGTCCATGTAGGTATTAATGTCACATGTTAGGTTAATTGCAAAATAAATGCTTGTTGCTGAGTGGAGATATCTAGGTTTTGTTATTGTATAGGCATAAAATGTCTAATTTATTATCTTCTCTATTTTCTTTTGTTTATTACCTCATATTAAATCCCCCATCAGTATAAAGGTTTTTGGTAGTTGTTGAATTAAGTTGGCCAGACCAAATTCATTAAGGGTTTCATTAGATAGTATATACAATAAGCAAACAGTAAGTTATTTGTGCATTGCTGCTAATATTGCAACTGCCTAAATGTTTGAAGTTTGATTTCACTATGTGATATGTTATTAATAACTGATGTGCTTCCTGAGGATCCATCAGTGTGTTCATTTATTTAATTGCAGGACTTGTATCATGTTTAAAGTTTCATTTTCTTTAAGATATGTTTTCTGTAAGCATATGATTACAAGACTATGTTTATACAAGATTATGTTTCTTTAGGGATAGTAGGTGTGTCGATGGTCATTATGCATGTTTGTATAATTTGTTCTTATGCATATTCTCTTCATATCCACCACATCTTAGCCCTTCAATTGTGCAAAGAGTAAGTTCTCTCCTTCATATTACACCTTTCAAGTGTTTTGTATTAGTATATCTAATTTTTTGTATGAAATGTGTCAATCTTCAGCAAAAGAATCTGCATGTTTTTCTTCCCAATTTGATTATTGGAGAATTTCAGAGTTTTTACCTTTTTCAGGGTGATGTTTGTAGCTATGACTTTTGTATTACAAAAGATAAGTTTTGTCAATGAATCTTCTAGTGATGATACAAGGACTGAACCTTGGAAATATTTTTTGGTTATTTTCTGATTCAATTTCTATATCACTATCCAATAGTGTTTTATTGGATTTTTTTTATTACTATTTTTATTTATTTATTGTGCATCAGTCATGCTACCCAACCACCTTGGAACCTCATATAGAGAGTAGATGAGGGGGGAAAATCCTATTCCTCCAGGACTACATAACTGACATACACAAATATGGGGAGGAATTAGAGCCCATGTTTAGGAACATCCACCCAAGTATGGGTTTTCTTTACAATAGCCATGTCAAACTCCTTTATCCCTAGATTGATTGACCCTACAGTCACTGCTTACTAAGTCAGTTTTGCAGTTAGGTGTGTTTCTTTGTTTTGCTAGTCTGGCTTAGTGCTTGACATGACCAACTGATCAAGCCCCTCTGACTGCCTGTCTAGCCCAAGTGTGAACCAAAGTAGTGAGAATTTCTGAAGTCCTCAATTACCAGGATTCCATCCTTACGAATCATAGGTCACCACCAAGGGTAAACAGGTGGCCACATTGATGGTGGTCCTATGCGGAGGTGCAGTCAGAATATTCTAAAGTTTAAGCCAACCAGGTGAGTAGCTTATATTAATTACTGCAAAAAAAAAAAAAAAAAAAAAAAAAAAAAAAAAGTCTACTAGACCATATTTGTATATATAATTTGCTACTTAAAAAAATACTGTTTTATTAAACAAATTGTGATGGGTGATAAAGTGAGAGATACTTCACAAGAAATTATAGAGGCAAGCAAAATGAACCACCACTAATCATACAAAAAGTGTAATGATTTGAGTATAAAGGGATTAAACATGAACCAGTCCTTTGCGTCTATGCCCAAAAAACCCTTGCAGCCGAGCGAGTCGATCACTTTGTTCCAAACCAAGCTCTGCCCACATTGTGCTTGATTGATCAAAGCTGGTCTGGGATGAAGGTCACCGGAAATCAGCTGCATCTATGATCCAGACAGAACTGGGAGCCACAATAAACAAGGAAATCTTAGTAAAATTAACAAGGAATTTATATACATATATTCTGTTCAGTACAGTAATTGGTTAGAGTTTATCACTGTTGCATGCAGACAGCTATAAATCCAACACTCGTCTTCTAAAGTATGTAACACTAAGTTACCACGCTAAAATCAGAGTTTCTTCTAAGGCAGGGATATGACAACACATTCCATGTTAATTTCCTCCATATCGATCCAACTGTACGTTACTCAACTGTCTACTCAACTGACTCATCTGTTTATATTGATTCTTGGAATGGCTGTGACACTTTGATACACTGAGCATTTTCAAATGACCAATAACATATCCTCCTTTTGGTCACCTGATCAACCTCGTCTCCCTCTTTTCTGTGTTGAGTACTTTCCACTATTGTTCAAAGAGCATGGAATGTTCCTTCAACTTTTCCCAAAATCCACCAGGGTGCTTTTTCATTGGTCATCTGATCAACCCCATCTCTTTCTTTCCTGTGTAAGTGCCTCTCACCACCGCCCGAGGGCCATGTTTCATTCAGCCCAACAGTCAAATCTTAATTATCGTTCTTTTCACTTTTGGAATGTGTGGTCATTTTGCATCTGTGTTTTTATCATTTCAATTGCTATAAGAAATGATCTATCTTTAGTCAAAAAGAAAATCATGTTTCTCCTTTAACTGTCAGCATCACAAAATTCTACGAAGGACCAAGAGACTATTTCTGGGAATTTTTTGTCTCTCAGTGGGAGGTGGCTGTCACTAAGGTCATAAAATCTGCCATGTCCTGTTCTTTAGGCAGTTGCCATATATTAATGGTTGTTAAATTTTTAATAAAAGGAGAAACTCATTTCTCACAAAAATGGCTTTTTTTCGATTTTCTACAATAAGAATCTGAGTTATAAAAAGTTATCTATTTCACTTATGTGGTTTAAACATATCTCTTGCCTAGCTCTAGAGATGAAAAAAAAAAAAAATTCAATTATTCTCTTTCAGTACCAAAAATAGTGTTACAACATGAATTCTCAACTGAGTTTCTTCAAGAAAAAAAAAAAAAAAAAAAAAAATTATTTGTCAAATAAGTATTTCCACTATCATTCTAGGGACAATAGAAAATTATTTTGGAATGTTGCCAGGATAATACAAAATTCTTCATTAAAATTTTATTCTAAAAGCATTTAATTTCTTGAGATAATAAAAATATATTTCTCAGCCATGAGGTCAGAATTCTTAATAAATAAAACAAAAAACTTATTTTTAAACTGGCTAATAAAACCAGAATGAAAAATGAAGGTTGAAGCACTTAGATATTTGAATTCTTTATTTTAAATGTGAAAAGTATCTAATTGTATATAAGAACATATAACCACGAGAACTAATTTAGCTTTATTAAACAAAGAGACATATTTTTTTTTGTCAGTTTTTGGTTAGACAAGCAACACTGATGTGTTGTTTTCAGCTTATCAAACTATATTGAAATGCTCAACTGCCTCTTGTAAATCACTATTCATGATGCATATGTTTTGAAATACAACCAAAGGAAAGCAGTGGTCAAGGAGGTTAAGTTTAAATATTGAATTATTAAAAATACTTATTTCCTTAAACATTTTAATAGTGTTTTTATTATACTATTAACAATTAAATAATAAAGTTGAAAAAAAAAAAAAAAAAATACAATCATTTTGAAAGTTTAAAAATCTTTTTGGTTAGTTAAAGTTCTATTTTGAGATAGTCTGGCAACCTGCTTCAAACTAGATTAATTGCATGTAACAACTGACAGACAGAAATAACTAAAGAATATATAATATAAGCAATAAGGATGAGATTCTAAAGCATACTTTCTTTCATAACCAAGCAAAAATTCTTCCAACATGTCCCGGAAAGTTTTCAGTTATCTATATTCAACACACTTTTGTACAGTTGTAGTCCTTGTAGAATTTACTTAAAAGAAAAAAGTCAGGTCCCTGAAAGGTTGAGGAAAAAAAAAAAAACAAAAGCACCAAAATGTTCTTTCCTGAAGTTCTAAGAGGATGCAGTTATGATGGGGGAATGGGTAAATGACTTGTTCAATGTTTGGAAAAAAAAATATATTCAATCATAACTATTTTAATGTTTACTAATAAAACCAAACATTAGCTGTTCATTCAATATTAATTTTAATTCTATTTACTAAATATTCAACAGTTTCATTTATAAGCTAAATCTCAGTGTCGCCATTATTCCATGGGCTATTTTTGTGGTAACTGAGTGTTCAATTTATCAATAAAAGCATTAACTGAAAATTAAGTAAATAGTCTACAATTTAGAAATGTTCATTCTTTCCTTCTAAACAAGAACATGTTCAGTGTCATAAGATAACATTAAAGCTAAATTTATATTTTTATAATTTCACGGCTATAAAAATTGTGCAAAAGAAAAAAAAACAATCAGAAAAATTAACATTGCTTAGAAAGTTTGGCTGATTTTTACTTTTTATTTTACAAAAAAAAAAAAAAATCTGCATAACATTTCTGTAGTTTTTGTTAATCTAAAAGAATTTTATTTTAAATTTTGCTATTTGTATCCAAGTTTTGGATTAAATCTACAAACAATTACAGATAGATGGATCTTTAGTTTATTTACTATTATCTTTCACTCATAAAATTAAAAAATCCTTATTAATCGATAGCTTAGTAGACCCAGTGTAGAAAATGATAGACTACACAAAGACTTTTGTGTTAAAATTCAAACCAGGTACAAAATTTTTATCCAGAGACTATGGTACAGTGAATTTAATATGTTCCAATTTTAGAATATTGGGTTTCAATCAGTTTTACTTGTCTAATTGTGAATCAACTCCAGCTCCTAAAAAATTGAAGTAGACTTTTTTCATTTTATTTATAATGCATATTTAATATGCTGAAGTTTGTCAATATATCATACTTTGGAAGTCCCTGCATTATCATTAAACTTAAATTCTTATTTCTGTTTGAATTTCTGAGGAGTTATTATTTACATATGGATTATTGTCCTCATTTTTGTTATCATGACACAAAACAAGAAATGATCAATATTTGTCTATATTTCCGAAATGAGGTAGCACCTGAAGAAGGCTGGAGTGTACAATGGCTGAAACAGAATACAAATGACAAAAATGAGGACAATAGTTTGAATAATGTAAATAGTGTAAAAAATGATCAGCATGTATCTCTTCAGAATCACAACTACCCTGCAAACATAACAGCTTCTGTAGACAGAAACAGAAGGGTCGAGAAAGAGAACCAGCAAATTGCCAGGCTTTGTATCCCTTACATCAATCGCGTATCAGAAAAGAATCAGATCTGCAGTCCATAGATCAGAACAATGTGCAGAAGCAGTTCTACTCCATGGAGAAATCTCTGAAGAGTCAAGCTTAATACAGAGGAAAACATCAAATAGCTGTAGTGAGGAATGGGACAATGGAATTGGGTGTGGTTGATCACATACGGAAAGAAAAGTGTTGTCATCTAGCCATGGAATGAAGAACATACTGAACAAGGAAGAACACTTGAGAGTTAAGTCTGAAAGAATCAGTGCATATGTTAGAACATCCTCATAGTCTAAGAGAAATAAATATGACATTTGAATCTGTCAATAATGGCACGCAGCCACAAATGACATCACAAACTATGAAACATAACTACTACAACTTAAACAATGTTGCCAATATTGAGCAATTGGCTAAGAATATGCAAGGGTAAGTCTCCCATTAATAATAAAACCTAAAAGAGAAGAGGTTGGTTCAAAATTCCCAGCACCTGAGAAAGGCCGGAGCATACATCAGCTGAAAAGTCATAAACCTGGCAATCAAGATGAGGACAATAGTCCGAAGAATGTAAATACAACCTCATCTCAGGAGTATAGACAAATTTTTAAGTTTATATTAATGTGGTTTACAATATCATTGTGTGTGTGTGTATATATATATATTACTATATAAAATATATTGTAGAACAGATATACTGACTTTGACTTGTATAAAAATATGTATGCTGTTGATACACTGAATGATTTTAAAACCCTATATCAACACATTGCAAAAGGTTGCAAAGCACTGCCCTACAAGGCAACATCCTACTTGATTAAAGTGTTATTTCATACAACATAGTAATTGTGAGTTCAATTCCTGGGCCAAGCAGTGCATACTTGGACTCAGTAGAAACAGGGTGAGCAATAACTGAGCATTGCTAAAAGAATTAAACGAGATATGCCTAGATATCCCCATAGATTAAATAAAAGTTTCAGTTTGGAATTCCCGATCAACATATGCAGATCAAGTCTAGAGGATGATACAATAGTCCAAATGTAAATAATCCAATTCTTATTTTCTGCATATTTCCCATAAAAAAAAAAAAAAAAAAAAAAAAAAAAAGCTGCTCCTTGCTTTATCTAGATTTAGAAAGGCCTTCAATGCAGGAGGTCAAAATTAATGTTATAGTAAATTTGAAATATTTATTTAGAAGACGTGATCAGGTGAAAACTAATTGAAATTCGTTATGCTCATTGTCGGTAAAAATTTAATGTTTGAATTAAATTAGATAGAAAACATTGGGAGCGGGGAAGAAATGGTTAAATATGTACTCATTCTGTAAGGACTTCTTTAATTACCTGAGTGATATCAAATTACTGTTGGTATCTATAAATTTCAAAGGGTAATAAAAAAAATGACCAACTCAATGTTAAAAAAGATTTCATTAATTAGCAATAAAAGTAATTTAATTCACTTCAGATAAATAAGTAATCAAAGAGGACCTCCCAAAAGTTGTATTTATTTGTTGCTGAGATTAGTTTTGATTTACTTTTTGAAATTAGGTGTTAGCTTTTGATTAAACTTGCAAGATTCCTTGTCAAGTTCTGTTGGATTTTACACAACTTATTCCAGAGATGAACATGTATGGAAATTCTAGATGCTGCTTAGTAATAATTTTAGATGAACACTGTAGAAATATTGGAAATGTTCAAATAATTTTATTTGTAATGATACTCAAAAGTAACAAATGTCTACATTATCACAGAAACGTTTACCTTTCTCAGTTTCAGCCCTTACAAAAGTATCACACACACACACACACAAACTAAATAGAAAAGCTCTCCACAATTAAATAAACTCCAGGATTTTACAAAGGATTTTAATTTTTTATTAGAAAATTATCACAATTTTAAATACATTCAGGGTCCTTCTCTTATAAAAATTCATGGTATTTTGATTTTTATTGTTCAATTATCAAAAACTTATTACATTCTATTTTTTTATTGTTACTAATATTTTTATTATTATTACTATTATATGATCTCATTTCAGAAATTAACTATTATTTATGGAATTTGTATAGTAGGTGCCTCTCTACCAAAAAGGAAAGACAAAAAGCGATACTTAAAGTTTGAAATGCATTTGGAAAATAACATCTTTTTTGAAATTTCTATTCCAAGCTAATAAATTAAATTTCATATTTACAATAAGAAAAATATATTACTGTATTTCAATACAAATTTAAAATTCTTTCAAATAGATTTATATATATTTTTTTTCTGAAATTTTTTTGAGAAAAATTAGCCGATTTAAAGTTTAATTCATCTCAATTAAAACAAATATTACTTTTGATCTAAAATCTCAGAAAATCATTTAACACGGAGACAAATGTTTTTAGGAGCTGTTAACAGATTTCAAGTAAATTTAACAAAAGGACAAATAACTAAAATTTACTTGAATGTAACATGGATGCCTTCCAGCAATCTTAAAAATTGAAAATATTCTAAGCAACCATGTTGAATTTTAGACATTTTGGCTTTATAGCCATACTTTTGAAAACACTAAGAAATGTTAGAAAATGATCATTAAATTTGTTATAGCTATCACTTATTTTCTGATGTGTATGAACATTTATATTTACAAAAACTGACATGTGTATTACATACAAAATTCTTTAGGTCACTGAATTGTAGTGAGCTTTTCCATTTATGATTAGTAAATAGTTTTAATTTAATACCACTTGACTGCTAAAAATTAATACAGAATATTAAAGGATTTAAACGTTTATAAATTATTAAACTTTACAAAAAGAAAAACAATTCTTGCAAAACATTTTTGGTAAAACAATAGTGTCCATAATATATTTTAGGCATAATAGCAATTAAATTTTTCTAATTAAATAATGTCTTACTTTTATTGCATTTTTATAATTCAGAAAAGATTTGTCTGTAACTGAAGGTCTTGTTTAGGAAAAAAAAATTGATCTAAATTCTCTAAGGGTATGTCCTTATAATTAATATAAACATTAAGCATTATAAAAAAGAATTTCTTGAAATTTCATAAAATTAAATGAGTAGTTGACTAATAGATGTAAAGGTACCAATTTCAAATTTTCCTAATTCCATTTCAGGGAATACAGTTCCCACCCTGTTTTCAGCATAAAATTCCATTTGCAAGTCTGACTTAATTTGATGATTGCATTCTTTCATAGTGACAATACTAATAAGAAATGTTCATCAGGTGGTTGTGAAAGGTCAGTCAAAGCATATGGAAGACAGTATCATAATTTAACCACTTGATGTACATTCATGAAATTTCTCAAATTTATAAGACTTGACAAACCACTAACATCCTCGCCTTTGTATATAAACACATACAAAATAAATTCTAAATTACCTTGACAAAGTTCCTATTTTTATAATAATCTAAAAAGAAATATTTTTTTTAAAGATTCCTAAGTCCTGAAAGACACTCAAATTTCCTATACTAATTTATGGTCCCATGTTTCCTCTAGAAGATTTTATCCAAAATTTTGGTTAAAATCTTTTAGAGAAAACATGGGACTTAGGCTGTATAAAAGATTTAAAAAAAAAAAATTTTAACAAAACTTGTAAAGGTCGGGTCATTTTTTCATAATGTATGATAATTTTTCAGTAAATCTTTGGTAATATATTTATGAAGTTATTTACATTATATCTTAAAAAGGAAAAATTTATTGTAATGGGTTTTAGGTACCTCCAATAAAAATTGCTAAAACAGCATCAGATGAATAAAAAAGGCCCAAAACTTAAAACAATCTTTTTCCATCAAAATGTTTACATTGAGAAAGATCAAAGAATTTTTTTATTTTTTGAAATTTTTTTTTTTTTTTAAAAATCGCTTCTAATACATTTGAAATTTTGGTTAAAATCTTTTTTGTTTACATCATCATGTTCTCTAACTTAACATTGATTTTCTTTGTGTTGTTTTTCTGTTGAAAACACATTTGAAAATTCTTGTAAATTTTCAGAACTTATTCACAAATGAATGAAATTACATTTTAAAATGTTTTTTTTAATATGCCCCCGACCCCAACTTAATTTCATGAAATTTCACATATCCCCTCCCTCAAGTTTTTTTTTTTGTTAAAAGTAGAAGTCTTTGGAGATTGTAAATCATCTACTTTTTTAGATTAATGCTATCTAAATGAAACTGCTCTGGATGGAAAAATATTGAATCCAATAAAACAATGACATTACACTACACCTCCTTGGTCTCACACTTTCAGCGGACCTCAAATGGAATGACTATATCATTGCTAAATCCGCTGCTATGAAAGTCGGTTCTCTGTGTAGGGCCCGGAAGTTTTTTCCGTCTAAATCTATCCTGCATATATATAAATCTACCATCCGCCCATGCATTGAATACTGCTGCCATATCTGGTCAGGTGCCACTGCTATTCTCCTCGGGCTTCTCGATAAGGTTCAAAGGAGAGTCTGTAATGTGATAGATACCGACTTGGCAGACCGCCTGCAGTCTCTCTCCCACCGGCGCGACGTGGCTTCCCTGTGTCTCTTCTATAAATACTTTCACGGCTTCTGCTCCGATGAACTTAGATCACTGGTGCCCCCTAAATACGAATTTGAACGAGATACTAGATTAGCAACTAGATCCCACCCTTTTACAGTGAAACCAAAATGCAACCATTCTACTTCTACTCCAACAGTTTCTTTCCTTGCATTTCCCTTCCACATGACTGCTTCCCCGACAGCTACAATCTCCAGGAGTTTAAATGTAAGGTCAATAGACACCTCCTAATACACTAACCTGCTCCCATTCTATCAAACACTCTTCCCATCTGCCCAACCCTCATCCTCGGTATCCTTACCCATCTGTCACCTTCCTCCTGACAATCCCTATGTCTAACCATTCCTTCTCTTTACCTTCCCCTATGTAGCCCCATGCTCAGCAATAGTGGCAGTGGAATGCCTTGCTTGGGGTGAGATGATTAAAAAAAAAAAAAAAAAAAAAAAAAAAAAACTTAATTAGAAAAACTTAATTGCTTTTGTAAATAAGTAATATTAAGGATATTGTCTGAAGAAATAAAATTTTTCTGATGAATAATGAATTTTAACAAGAATTTTTTTAAATTTTTATTGTAATTTATAATAGTTTAAAATCGCATAAAATTCTCTATTGGAATTTTCCTCAGATGTGATATAATAATTAAGTGGAAACTTATGAGTCCAAAATTACAAAGTTTAAACAGTGTCATCTATTTTTAAAATTTTTTACTTAATACATCCTTTATTTTTATGTATGGTTGATTAAAATTGCCATTATTATGAAAAGGTTACATAATTTAAGAGTTTTGTCCCTTCTCTTAGATTTATGAAAACATTATGGTCATGCATAGCAGCTGTCATCACTTCGTCATTCAACAGTCTGTCAAACGTTCAATGAGATGAACACGACCAATCATTAATAATTGTTTGTATATTACTTTTTTATGGTCTAAGTAAATAATATTTCTTTAAAATCAGATTAATTTAACTTTCATTTTTTAATTTTACTGAAATAGCATCAGAAGTCTTTTGAAATATTTTTAAAATCAATGAATTTCTGTTTACAAATTTCTTAAAATTAAGAAAATGGCCACATTTAAGAAAATTTTAAGAAATCAAAATTAAATGTGACATTCCAATATATGTAATTTCGATCTGAAATAACACCAGAATTTTTTTACTTAATGAAATAAATTTAATCATTAAAGCTTTTAATTAAATCTAAAATGAATCTTCAAGATGTTTTTTCATTTTAAAAATTTAATTTTAAACTTAGGTATGAGTATTTACATTTATTATGTAAATTTACAAAATATCAACACTTTTATACACACAAAATTATTTTTTAAATACTGGAAGCAGTTTTAATATAATCTCACTTCAAAACAATACAGTTTCAAGTTTCTAAATTATTTTATAATGATAAATTTTATTCATAAAAGCACTTAAAATTTTTCTAATCAAAAAATGTCTTAGTTTTAGTGTATTTTTTTTTATTATTTTACAGTTCAGTGAGATTTTCTGCAATTATGAGCCTTATTTAACAAAAAAAAAAAAAACTTTTTTTAAAGTCTGAAGAGTTGTTCTTGTGATACAAAAAAAATCCCTCATAATTTTATAAAAATTAAATAACAGATTAAAGAAATATTTTTACAAAGATTTCCTAAAAAAGTAACATCTCAAAAATAATTTTTAATTTCTGAATAGAACCTTGAAGTTACATTTAAATCAAAATATCTGCTTTTCGAAAGAATTTCTAAATTAATGTTTTTCAATGGATATATATATAAGTAATATTTTTAAATAGATTTTTTTATCTGACATTATACCCATTAAAAATAAAGAAAATTATTATTTTACTCATATAAGTGAAATAATGACTTATAAAGTGAAACAAAATAGAAAGAAATGGAAAAAAAGAAAAGAAAATGTAATTTATCAATTCTATATGTAATCTTTATCTCCATATTTTCATATAATTAGTTATTTGATAAATATGAGGGAATGTTAAAAGTTCTGCCTGATATTCTTTTCAGATAATGTAAGAAACTATCTTTTGGAATAACATCAGTAGAATAGATAATAGAAGTTTCTATATAGTACAATGTTTGATCATTTCATTTGAAGAAATGACCATTACTACTAGACTTAAGGTTACAATGTGAAATCTAGCTCTCATTTACTGACTTAACATCAAAAAATATTTATTGATGAGCTGTTTAAAAATTCAATGAAATTCAAGGATATTTAGATATGTCATGGAAATTTTTTTTTTCAAAGGTTCAGGAGGCATTTTGTATAAACAAGTGTGTGCATGTATATGAAATAATAGTTTTCAGTAGGGACTGAAAGCAATTTGCTATACCTAAGGTTTAAAATGTAATTTTTTTTTTTAAAATGAAAAAAATTTCTTGAAGATTTCTTTTTAGCTTTAATTCAAAAAGTAAAAGGAATAAATTTATTATACCCAGAAAGCAAAATACATTTAAAGATGTTTTCTGAAAAAATAAAATTTAATATACTCAAAATAAATTAAAAATTTCATAACAGCGGTACATATAGGTCTTATGAAACTATGGTATTTTATTAATTCATTTTTGTATGTAGATTATGAAATTTCACATTTTAAACAACTCTTAAAACATGTTTTAAATGATAATGTCATGTATATAAATAAAGGCATGTTTATACAGAAACAAACCATTTAATTTTTTTTTTTTTTTTAAATACTAGTAGATTGTATTAAGCTTTAGGACTAGAAAAAGTAATAACATTCCTTAAAAATTACACCATTAAAACTGAATTTTGAGATTTAACAGCTTTATAAATTTTTGTAGTTAAATAATTTATAAATTGTAGTTAAAATTGTTACCATTTTAATTAAAATTTATAAAATTGTTAGATCTTAAAATGAAAACAGTTATCATAAAAATTCATTTTCAGAAAATTGTTTTGCTCCAGACAATATTGCCCATAACATTAAACATAAAAGAAATTAAAAGCTTTTCTAATTAAATATCAGTTTTATTTGGTTTTGCATTTTACAAATCAGAGCAGATTTTCAGTAACAAGTATTCCGAAAAAGATTTAAAATGCTTCAAAGACTTCTGATTTTTTATTAATATAATCAACAAAATTCATACCTTTGAATTTATCAAATTTTCATATAAGGGGGTGGGTAACAGATGGATAAAAAAAAATTTTTAAAAAATAGAATTTTTTTATACTAATTGATAGTCCATCTGCTGACAAACAAGATTTTTAAATTTTCCAATGTTCTACACAGGATTAAAAAAAAAAAAAAAAATACTTTGGTCTTTCCTCTTAAGGAGATTTTGATGATAAAAGCTCAGTTTTCAGCAAATTTAGGGCATTTGTTTATCAATGTCTTTTTCAGCAACTTTAATTTTAATACATAGGAAAAAAAAAAATCTTTCTTGGAACTTTTATTTCAGTTTTAATTTCAAGCTAACAGATTAATTTTAATATTTACAATAAGCAAAAATACTTTTTCTGCATTTTAAAACTAATTTAAATTGACTGGAAATAGTTTTCATTTTAATAAAAAAAATACTTTGGCTTTTCCTCTTAAGAAATTTTGATAAAACTTGTAAATTTGGAGCATTTGTTTTTCGAAAATGCTAAAATAGCTGATTTTTAGCCATCCATCATAATGTAATCCTCTTTATTAAAAAATATACTTTTCTGAAACTTTGAAGAATATTAGCTGATTTATATTACTTTAAGTCTACAATATTACAGAAATGCATTTTTAACATGTCAATAACTGTTTATTTGAGGTGTTGACAGTTTGACTGACAGACTAATTTTTTTTCTACAGTGAATATGTAAAAATTACTTGAGAAATAAAATTTGAGTGCCTTTTTTTATATACATACGTTTTTTTTAAAAAACTGAAAATTCATTATTCAAAAAACATTTTTCTTAAGACACTGATATCCATAATGTCAACATAAGTAACTAAAAGCTTTTCTAATTAAACAGTGTTTTAGTTTTATTGCATTTTTTTTTATTTTACAATTAAGAGATTTTTACAAAATAAAAGATTTTTGGTAACTTGGGGTCTCTTTTTTTCTTTTTTTTTTTTTACAAAAAGAAATTGATTTAAATTCTCCAAAGAGTTCTGCTTTTAATTAATATATTAAGTATGACAAAATTTAATTTCTTGAAATTTAATAAGATTAAATACGTGTGTGGAAGAAGTGGGGGTGGCAGATATAAAAAAGAAAAAAATATTTAAGATTTTCTAAGCATTTGTGAAATCCTGAAAGTTTCAATAAATAAATAAAAAAAATATCAAACAATTTTTAAGAATACATTTTTCACTGAAAAGGAAAAAAAAATTTCAAACATTCTAAAAAGTATTAAAAATTATTATTTCATAATCAAGATCAAAATTAATGAAGTTCAAAGCATTGTTTCATCATGGTAGAATATTTCAACAATCCTATTACACTTACAATAGTACCTACTGTAAGTATAATAGAATTGTATCAAGAAGTTAAGACTGCTTATTTTTTTTTTAAATGGTGTCAATTACTAAAATTTATGAGTTCCTAACCCCAAAGAAAATTTTACACAAAATCAAACAGATTTACAGTTCATACTTCCACAAATGAACTTGATTATACACAAAATTTAAGAAAAAAAAAAACAAAAAAAAGCCTAAACTTAAAAATTTTTATCAACAAAATGTTTATGCTATTAAGAGAAAAGACCAAAGTATTTTCCAATTATTTAATTAAATTTTTTAATACTCACTAACACATTCAAAATTTTAGTTAAATCTTTTTCTGGCATCAACAGGCAGTCCAAAGATTAGTATGGGAAATTTAGCATTTTTTTTTTTTTGGTGGTAAAAAGATATTGTTTTGTAAATTCTTGTAAAAAAAATAAAATAAATAGTTGTATGATTTTGAAGAAATTTTCAAGACTTATTCACAAATAAATAAATTATTTTAGAAAATTTTATAACTTTTTTTATTTTTATATCTGTTACCTCTATTTAATTTCATGAAATTTTAATTAATATTTATTAGTTAAATGTTATATTAGTTTTTAAGAAACTAATATTTATATTAGTTAAAAAGAAGACTCCTTGAAGAATTTAAATCAATTGGTTTTTGCCAAACACCTCGTACAGAAGAAAATCTGCTCAGAAGCCTAAAAAAATAAAATAAAAAAAAATAAAAATTCAATGAATTTTTGCAATTGTTTATGTTTAAAATTTTTTACAATTGTTAGAATTTTACACTAACACAATCTCAAAATTCTGTATCAATTTCACCCTTTTAGATGATATTAAGTAAAAACTATATTCACTAATCATAAATGGAAAAGCTCAGTACAACTTACCAAACAATATTTTTTAAAAAGAATTTTTTTTTTTTGTCTGTATATAAATGTGCCAATTTTTTCAAATACAAGCAATTATAAGCAACATTATCAGAAAATAAGGATGATGACTATAGTAAATTTAAAACTAACATTACATAATGGAAAATATCTTTATAAGATTACTGACTATTTAAAAAAAAAAAATAGTCTCAAATATGTTAGAAAAAGTTTCTGTAGAACATTAAATTTGTCATTATGCTGTCAAACATGTCAACAAAGAATTGTCAAATTAAAAATGCATTTGTGATATTTTAAACTTAAAGCAAATATTTGTTTCAAATCAGATTAATTATAATCAATCAGCTATATTCCTCAAAGTTTCAGAAAAGTTTATTTTATTTTTAGAAGATTAATAATCTTAAAGTGAATTACATTGTTACATTAAAAAGGAGAGGCTGGAACAAATCAGCTATATTTGCATTGGAGGAAAAAGCCACTTTTTTGTTTTTTCTATTCAGAAAAGATTTTCTGAAAAGGAGCAATTGTTAAAAAACACCAATATTTTATAAAAATGATTTCTAAAGTAATTTCAGTCATTAGTGAATAAGTCCTGAAAGTTTCAAAATCCAATTATTATTTGATTTTTGTAAGAATTTTTAGCAGGAAAACAGCGCTACAATATCAATAAGTAATCTTTGATGCACAGCTGACAAAGAAATAAAAAGAAAAAGTCAGTTGAGTGCCATACGTGATACATGCTTGGGCGATCATGTCTCGACAGAGACATGACTGACTGGGCGATTATCCCGCAGTAGGTTGCCATTGCTTTCTGCGGTAGACTGGTTGCCGACCAAGGCTGTAGAACCCAATCTGTCCTGTTATTTAACCCATAACTGGAAGGAATGGGCGGATTAATACCTTTCCCAAGGGTATTTGCAATGAATTCAGCTGGAATTCGAACTCAGTTCCCCGATTTCACGTTCTGAGCCGATATCCAATGCACCACAACGCACATCCAAAAAGAAAAAGATTTTAACCAAAATTTCAAATGTGTTAGAAAGTACAAAAATTTTCAGCTTTTCAATTTTCACTTACTAAATATAGTCTTCATTTAATAACTTAATACATTAACACAGATGTCTCCACTTGCTTTCAATAACTAACTTTCAATTGAATTTTTAAAAAAGGTTTTCTTGAAACTTTTATTTTAGTTTTCAAATGATTAAATTAACTATTTACAGTAAGCAAAACACTGATGTATTTCAAACAGAAATTATACTGATTGGAATCTAAATTTTGAGATTTAAAAAAATTTTATTTAATTTTCAGTCACTTTTTAGCGATCAACACACTTGTAAAGAAAAGTTAATTCTCAGTTTTAGAAATCTCACAAAAAATATACATCTGTGATGCATTATTTTTGGAAAATTAGCAAATTGACAAAATTGTCTATATCTTTTTCCTGTAAGAAGAAACCGAAGCACACAGAAATTACCATTAATTTACAAAGGATCAACTATTTGTATTAAACTTTTCAATCCTTTCTAACAGATTTGAAATTTTGATAAAAAATCTTTTTTGATTTTAGTGAGCAGGTAACCAGATCTTAGAGTTTACAATGGAAAACATAATATTACATAACTCAGTTTTTTTCCAGTGACAAACACATTAATTTGGAAATTCTTGCAAAAATCAAATGATTGTCAGATTTTAATGAAACTTTCAGGACTTATTCACAAATGAAATTATTTTTAAAAATTTTGGTATTTTTTTTTTTTGTTTTACACATCTGTTACCCCCACTCCATATAAATTCATGAAATTTTAAGAAACTAAATTTTGTTTGAAAAATTGGTTTTATCAATTAAATGCAGTATTCATTGGGGAATGTAACTCATGTATTTTTCTTTTTAAACATTTTTCCTTTAATTTCTGAAAATCTGTTCCCAATAAGTAAAGTAAAAAATACAATAAAACTATGACATTATTCAATTTGATAAGTTTTTAATAGCTTTAATAATATATATTAAGGACAGTCGGAAGAAAAAAAAGTTTTCAATAATGAATTTTGAATTGTTTTCATTTTTTCTAATTATAATTTAGTTTCAAAAATATTTTTAAAATACTTCAACAATTTGTTGTCATTAATTTAACTTATTAAGTGAAGATTACTTAATCAAAAACTAAAATAAAAATCATGCCTTAAAAAAATTAATTTTTTTTGTATGGTAAATTCTATGTGTACATTTAAAAGGTCATGTGTTTCATGGTTTCTTTGCCTCACAGGAAATAATTTGTACAATTATGTCACTTGTGATCACCATACTTATCTGTCATTACATTTCAAATACTGGGGAAAGGTCAGGAAGTTCAACTGTGTTGAAAAAATAGTTTTATTCTAGATTTCATGCTAGAAATAATACTTGTGTAAATCAGATTAATTTAACATTCAGTCAGTCAGTTAAGTGCCATACGTGAAACACGCTTGGACGATCATGTCTCGACAGAGACATGACTGACTGATTAGAAGATTATCCCGCAGTAGGTTGCGATTGCTTTCTGCAGTAGACTGGTTGCCAGCCAAGGCTATAGAACCCAATCTGTCCTGTTATTTAATCCATAACTTGAAGGAAGAGACGGATTAATACCTTTCCCAAGGGTATTTGCGCGTAAGTGAATGCAATGAATTCAACTGGAATTCGAACTCGGTTCCCCGATTTCTCGTTTCAAGCCGATATCCACTGCACCACAACGCACATCCAATTTAACATTTTTAAATTTCTAATTTCCCAAAAATAACGTGTCACAAATTATATATATATATATATATATATATATATATTATTTTTGCATGATTTTTAAAACCGAGAATTAACCTTTGTTTACAAATGTGTCGGTCGCTTAAAAATGACCGAAAAATTGAAAAAGTTTAGATTCCAATCAATATATACAGACAGAGTATTTTGCTTACTGGAAATAGTAAATTAATCATTTAGCTTTCAATTAACAATAAAAGTTTCAAGAAACAATTTTTATTTTTAAAAAATTCAATTTAAAAGTTACTTATGAAATATAAGTGAAGGTACCTATCTCAGTTTTATATTGCAGTTTGTTTTTTTGTTTTTTTACTATCTGGAACAGATTTTCGGAAACTGTTTAAAAAAGAGTCCTGCGTTTTAACTAAAAAAAAGTCCAGACAATTTAATAATTAAATTTTAATTTCTACAAATCAAGTTTTTCGTGGGGGTGGAGGAGGCTAACATGTAAAAAAAAAAAAAAAAATATATATATATATTTTTTTTTCTAAAATACATTAATTTGTGAATAAATCCCAAGAAGATCATTAAAACCCGACAATACGATTTTTTAAAGAATTTCCAAAATGTTATTTTACCGAAAATAAAGGCGCTAAAATGTCCATAATCAGCTCTGTTTTACACCGCTGACAAAAAAAAAGGTTATTTGAACCAAACAACGTGTTCGAAAGGATTTGAAATAAATAAAATGATAATTTGTTTTTATTTCGTTTGGGGACATCATGCTATTTTTTTTTTTTTTTGTAGCTAATCAGCGAGGAGTAAGAGAGAGAGAGAGAGAGGAAAAAAAAACTGCTTCAAGTTTAGAAATTTACTTTTTGAAATGCAGCAACGTATTTTGCTGATTGGAAATATAAATTAAAAGCTTCAAGAAGATTTTTCATTTTTTTAAAATTCATTTTTTATGTTTTATAAATCTTTGTTACCGAGTGTTCTGGTGGTGCCTACGCTTCTTAATTCTGCTAAGTTTATGTTACGTTGTCCCCAGTGTATCTCGTATACACAAGGAACAAGAAACATCATTTTGAGATGTTAGAATTAAATAACAAATTATTGAATGAACTCTACCAGTATGATATTGAAAATTAAAAAAAAGTGGAAAACTATATGGAAAATTCGAAAACGTAGACAATACTTGTGCTATAAAAAGCACAGTCGAGTAGTTTACTACATGATATAATAATTTAAAAATAAAAAACAACCCAAGAGCAAAGCCCAAAAATAAATGCAAGAAAGCACAATCAACACCAACTCGCAGCAATATTCACCACTAGCCTAAAAATTAACATTTTTGGTTTGTTATTCTAAGTGTTACTACAGGGTGATTTTCTAAGCGCAGCTTGGTTGAGGCACAACGAAAGTATGAGACACCCAGTGAGGATCAAACTTTATTCTATAGCTTGTAACCATTACAACACCTCGAGGTGCCCTTACAGTTAAATATGGAGTACAAGTGCAATTCAATTTTTAAAATACATCGCCTATCAAGGATTTCAATGTTCTACTGATATTTTAATCCCAAATAGAGATGGTCATAAAAAAAAATACTGTAACTGACTTTCACCAAGCGCAAAAAACAATTTATCAAAATAAAAAAAATAGTGCACAATCGTCACTAAAATAGTTCTACGAAGAAGCATGTGATAAAATAGAGGAAAAGGAGTGTTAAAAAGAAATTATTACGTCTGGTTAAAAAACAAGAAAGCACAACTAATTCAAATTTTAAACTAATTTATCAACAAAATAAAAGAGCTAAGACAGTAAGTAATCATTAAAATGTATTCGAGTGACTTTTTTTTTTTAGTTTCAGAAGCTGAAAGGAAAAACTATGGAAGCAGACAATATTAGTAGGAGTATTAAAGTAGCAGTATGGCAATCGTCACGTAGGCCAGCCAGCAGCTTGCTTGCTTGCTTTACACACTACAATCATGCCATATAGCAGTAGTATATATTAGTTCTATTCTGACCTGGATTTAAAGGCAGCGATACAATTTCATTTGGACATAAAAACGGCCAACATAACCACTCCAGTGCAATACAGTTAGCGTAGCATACAAAAACAATTTCCAAAAATTAAAATTTGAGAACGGATTAAAAAAAAAAAAAATGCAGTAACCTTTGAAAAAAATAAGGATAATTTCTGTCCTAAAACAACTGATGCACTGAATGCTAGTAAAAATTCACAAGTAAAAAAAAAAAAAAAAAACGTTAATGAAAAAATAAAAACTAAGAAATTATATATCATCTATAATATGCAACTGAAAATGAAAGTTTCTCATAATAATTAGCCAAAATTTTGTATCAGTACTATTGTTTTCAAACAATTTTGTTTACATTTCATTTGATAAATAAAAAAAAATGCTATTTGGGTGAAAGCTCATGAGCTACGTGCAGGCCGGTTGCTGCATTATGGTGGACAATTGTGACTATTTGTTACAACTGCTATTAGTATTAGATAAAAAAAAATGCAAAGCTATGCAACTTTAAAAAAATGTGAAGACAATATAGATCTTTAAAAAAATTTTAAGTCACTTAATTTTCAAAGAAACCTTTTCATCAAAAGGTCAGTTCAGCATAAAAGAATTCTCAATTTTTTTTTTTTTTTGTGCAATAGTGCTCCAAAACTAAATTTACCTTAATGCTGGAAATAGTTACTTGTCAATGTTACTGGACATGATAAACAGGATAAAAGAATCAAGTTTGCATCAATAAACTAAAAAGATTTTTACAGTAACAATTGAATGAGATAAATTAATTCAACTTAAATTCTCAATGGTTTTAAAGACATTGCTAGTTTAAGAAAATACTCAATTCGAATAGTTGAAATAATGTTAAGGTTAACAAATAAGATTAATCATAATTTATTTTTCTAGAGAGTGATAGAAACTTAAAAAGGAGACATCCGAGAAAAACTATATCCCTCCCACAGATTCACGAGTGACCCTGGTTTTGTTAGCAGTAGCAGCTCCTACACGTTCAAATTGAAAGAAGCAGAAGAAAGACTTTACAATTCAACATACAACTATCCACTGCTACTATAATTACTACAACAGCTAAGTGAGGGTAGATATGTTAGGGGTCTAAGAATCTCAACTAGACAACTAACATTTTGAATAAATACTGACTGACAGTGATTTCGACTAATATTTTAAGCGCCATTATACTCCTAAAAATAAACCAATAAGTAAAGTTGTTTTTTTTAATGACACGTCTTAAAGACTTTCCAACAATTTAGTTTTATAGGTATTTTTTTTAAATGTCTTTATGCAATTTATTTATTAGATTAGTAAACTATTATTAGCTTTATACATTTTGTACTAGAAATCTCAATCTGATCAAACTTTGAAAAACAAACGACCCATGACACTTCTTTTACATAACAGAAAAATAGCTTGGATGAATAATGCGACAATATTAACTTATAATTTAATTTAAATATTCATAATCAACGTAAATAGTGTAGCAAATGAGGCCAAGTCTCTCTCTTTTTTTTTTAAATGAAAATGTCAGTGAATGAGATAATTAAGTAAATCTTAAATGAACACTGAAGCAATATTTAGAAAGGTACTTTTTAATTTAATTGTTTACAAAAGTTCGTATCATGATTATTCACAAACTTATTCCTAAATTTAAACGACTTCATAATGGTCTTGATGATACATAAAAAATACAATTTATCAAAATGATTGATCTTAAGTATAGCGCAACATTTATTCCAAAGATAAATGCTGATCAATAGGTGAATAATACCATTTAATAATATTAGCTCAAGTAATCACATACCTGCTAAACTAAAGGGAGGAGGCTCTAGACAACAAAATTTTTATCTATGGATGCTACAATGAAGTTTTAGAGATATATTAATATAGTATAATGCTGGGATTATTTCTTTAATAAAAATGTAATAACAAACAAGAAATTTTAATTATAATCGTTTGAAAAACGAAAAAGTAAAAGCAAATTACTACTACTAGGTTAACTTATAGCTGTTTCGACACGCAGCCATAATGGAAGGCAACAGAACACAGCCTGGAAAAGAAAGAGATGACATCGTGAAGTTAACAAGCTGAACTTACCGAACAAAAACCATTGCAATAAACTACTGTTGCTGGTTCTTTGTCTGTCAATCGTTTCTTATAGTCTTCATATAGAGTCCTTAGTTCGTGCACAATTACAGGCAATTCCATTCTCAGAAAACATTAGTGCTACATGTGCGCCATACGTAAACAGTTAGTTTAATGTGTGGCGCCCTCTGACGAAAGCTGAAGAAAATGTGATAGGAAAGACAACTTTCGTTAAATTAAGGCGAACTTTCATATTCAGTGGACTAGCTAGAAAAATAATACTTGTTCTATTTTCTCAAATGATACCTTTCAGTTCCTCGAAAAACTGTTATTTCTTTTCAACTGCTACAACAACAATAATAATAGTAATAACGACAAGGGAAATAATTTACAGCTTCACTTTTCTAATCAACACAAAATATAAATTAGTTTAAGCCTTAATTTCTTATTTTCTCTCAGTCTTCTCTTGTTAATCTTGTTTTAAATATTTTAAATTTAGTTTTCATTATATTTATAAAATTTAACTTTTTTATGCAGGTTTTCTAACCATTAATATTTATAAACAAAATAAAGATTGTTTACATGAAAATGACATTTTTTTTTTTTTGCAAGTACAATTTTAATTTTTTAAAAATATTAAATATTATTTGATTGAATAATTAATAGTTTCTTGCTTTTTAATTATGTTTTGTTTTTAGAAAAATGTCATACATCATGATAAAGAAATAAATGTTTCATTTCGTTTCAATTTCTGATTATAACTGAAGTTTGTTTAAATTTTGTCAGTAATTGATGATTTAATTTAATAAATTAGGAAGAAAAATAAAGAAATAGCAGACTGAATTAATCAAATGAAAAACTTGAGTTGTCAGTTTTTTAATCATTTCAGCCTAAACAATGCCATTAGGATGCAAGGAGCTACTGAGAGTGAAAGAAGCAAAGAGAACAATAAATTAATAGGAATCAAGGAAACAAGATGATGATTAACAAATTTTTAAAGACTGCAGTTGACAGGGAAGCTTGAAGAGAGTTACACAACTATAACATGCAAGAGAAATTGTTAGCACTGAATATGGTTACATATAAAAATTTCAGTAGTGAAATTAGGAGACATAGCTGCCAATCTAGTACTGCATTTAAATTTATGAAGTTAGGGTACTGTGTCCACTAAAATATCTAAAACAATAGCTACATAAGCATTAAAACCCACCTATAAAATATTTATAAACCAATAACATGCAATAAAGTGCTTACATCTTAAAACACACCAATTAAACTATACAATACCAATGAATATAAATCAGAAAGTTTGTTTTATTAGTTATCATAATTTATGTAGATAGCACCAAAATATCACATGGATATAGTAGTAGATATACCACATGGTCTTTTAGGCACAATTAAGAATAACCAAAATAATATTCTAGAGCTGATTTTCTTAGAAAAAATGGTATACTGCTCCCTCTTGTTATGATCTTTTTCAAAAGGGTGACCTTGACCTCACCAGCAAAAATCAGCAGCCAGGAAATGTTGTTAACAGCTGAACCCTTATAATCAGCATTACTTTTGTCAGAAGAAAAATGGCCCTTCTTGGTCCAGAGAAACTGGAACAAAATGTAGTAGCTGTGCACTATATGTACGCTATTAAAATACTCACTTTCCACTGTACAGCGACCTCCAGCTAGGCTTCATTAGCAATCCCGCTACCCACAGTTGATTCCTGGAGTGATTATGTTTTAGTTAGCAGCTTTAGGTTTGACTCTGCTTTGGAGGTGGAACAGTCTAGTCTGCTTGAGATTTTGTTACCCATGGTCAATCCAGCAAAAGAAATGGCAACTGTTCAAGTCCAACTGCCGTGGCTTCACAGGTGCAAGTTTGCAGTAATCCTGTTTAACTGTGGTCGAATTCTGCAAAGGAAACAAAACACAGCCAAACCCGCAGCCAAAGCACACACATTCTAGCTCTTTCATCTGCCTGAGAGTGTACATGTTCTAGGCTGTAGCCAGATCCATCTTCCTCAGACTACATTTAATTTCAGCCTATGGCCTTTTCTGCTTTCTAACTGTTTGCTCATCATTTTTATCATACAAAAAATTATTAAAATTCCACATGTCCATCTCCATCTCCTCATTATCTTTGCTGTTTTTGCATATAATTCAATACCCTTACCACAGCCTTGCAACAAATTTGACCCCCCAAAAACAAGACTCACAAATGCCACCAACATTCATGTCACCCTAGCTGCTGAAATTCAAGACCCCTTCTTGTCAACATGCAACTTAGTACTTACAAAACTACAAAGAGACTGTCTCAGACCACAACACTACTGTCCACAGTAAGAACTGTGGTGGATATGAAATAAAAATAACTTATGTTTGACACAATGCCAATTTAAAAAAATATGATTGATCTCTTCATGCTATCTATTTTTATCTACACTACTACTATGCATACATACACATACTCTTTCACACAAACACACATGTACACTCATTTCACTGTTCTCACATACATAAACAATACAATTTATATTCTATCCAAGATTTTTAATAACAATCAAAAAATGACATTACTCTTTCAATACATTCAACCAACTTCTTGTATTTGTTCATACTACATTGTCTTTTCCTACTGCATTTTATTCTTTCTGTGAAAGTCATGGAATTATTCTAAACATCCAAATAACGAATAGTCCAGCAACAATATTTTATCTTAAATCCCGACATTCTAAATTTTAACATTTAACAAAAACCTGGGCAGAAGGATCCCTACCAAGAAGAGTGCATCAGAATAATTACTGTGAAAATATTTATAAAAGAGGCTAAAGAAAGCTATGTTATAGCAATGAAAAAGTGGCTGAAGACAAGATGCCAGGTCAGGACCAATAACACTGCTAATTTGTCTTTGGATTTTGTCAAGAATATCTAAGCACATAACAGAAGTACCAGGCCAGATGTGGCAGTAATATTTGCTGCACAGATGATTAGTAGACTAATAAACATGCAAGATAAATTATGGCAAGAAAGACTAACATAGAACAGTGAACAGACTTTCTTAACAACAAACTTAGTAATTGTTTCAATATACTCATTTACATTATTATATATACTTATTTACATTATTTCATTATACAATACACTATTTACATTATTCAGACTATTGACCAAATCTTTGTTGCCATTTGAATGACGTTTTAGCAGTTGTACACTCTAGCCTTAATCAGGTACTAGAAATTTCGAACTGAACCCTTTATTACCACCACTGGGGTATATAATTCTTATTTTTGTCCGAAGCCTCTTTTGGTAGTCATGAATTATCTCCCTCTAATCTGACTCTCTAAATTACTTGTTCCCCATTGCTGTAGGCTGGTATTGAACTCACAATTCTTTGGGTCAAGTCACTGGAACTGACCAAGTCACTGGAACTAGCCAACTTAAGAACACATGGCTCAATGGATATAGACATTGGTTAGTTCCAGTTACTTGACCCAAAGAGTTTTGAGTTCAGTACTAGGTTAGTGGTGAACAAGTAAGTTAGAGAGTCGACTACCAAAAGGGGCTTCGCACAAGGAATGAGAATGATATACCCTAGTGATTGTAATAAAGGGTTTGGTTTAAAATTCCTAGCACCTGAAGAAGTCCGGAGCGTACAATGGCAACAAAGACAAGGACAATAGTCCAAATAATGTAAATAGTGTGGATACTACCTCATCTTAGAAATATAGACAAATACTCCTTCCACTTCATGTCAGTGAAAAATATGAGACTCAGAACGTGCAGTGCTTTCCTGAAGGATAACATCAGCTATGTTGATGATGTAAGGCAAAAATGGCTCTTTAAATTTATTAATAGGGAGTATTTTTATTCTAAAGGCATTAAAATTAACAAATTACTTTTGACTCCAGTTCATAACAAATTATAGATTATTTCCAAGATGAGCAGCCAATTTTGTTTTATCAAACCTATCAGATCTGCTATTAAGACAGAAATATATAGTTATGCTATCAATATTTTGACTACATTTAGGTAACTAGCCTTGATAAATTCACTTACTTCTCCCAACAAAAGCAACTTGCACTCTTTGTATTTTTAAATCTGTATTTTTCACTTTTATCAATTCAGCTACTTTTCCCAACAAAAATAATTGTATTCTCCAATTTTTAGAGAAATCTCTTCTCATCCTTAAAATCACTTAAAATTAATACCAGCTATACGGCTACCAGCTATAGGGCTACCAGCTATTGGGCTACAAAGATGACCAGCATACTAAATCCTATCAAACTTCTTCAAACTATCTAAAGTAGGTGTATGCAAACTTTTCAGTGCAATGAACACATTTAAAAACTCACAATTTTATAGAGCCACATAGTATATTAACCAAAATAATTAATATTTAAAATGGACAAATGGTAGTGTATATTGCAGTAGACTAATTTCTCAGTGACGCGTACAGAATAATAGAGTTTGCTCTACAACATCCATATTTGGTAGTTTACCACTTGAGTGCACAATTCATTATTGTACCTTTCCAAAGGATACAACAGAGAGAACAGGAGCAAGTTCAAAGACAAACATTCTTTAAGGACTATTACAGGGATACCATCAAATCAACATACTTTGTAAGGATCAAGTTTAGAGATGATAGCAAAAACTGCGAATGGAGATATATGCATATCATACAAGAGAGACTCAGTTATAAGTGGAAAGTCAGGTAAAGGTGCTTCAGATAAGTTGAGAGTACAATTGGAATAAAACTCATGGGCAAAGCATTTTGCTTTGCTGACAAATGATGATAACTTTTCAAATTGATTGAAGAAAGGAAGGATTGAGAACTTACCCTTATTTAATATACTCTTACAGAGCCATGTGTAGTTAAAAGAACAAAACTTGTGGAAGGCTATGCAAGGCCTCACACTATCAATAAACAATTACTTAAGCTCTTTGAGGAAATGTTTGCACTTATTATAAGCAGACACAAAGAAGTGTCTGTTGTGATCAGAGCTATCATGTTTGTATACCCAGAAAAAGTGATTCCTGTGGTTTATGGAGCAGCTGAATAGGCAAATATGAAACAAGAAAACTGTGGTTTTATCTAATATTTACAAGAAACCTTAATGTCAGTTTCCATCTAAGAAGAAATCTCAAAAGCAAAATTTTCAGTAGGATGACTAAAATTTTCAGAAAGTTATAACCTGAATCCTAATCAGTAGCAGAAAGAAGTCTTGTGAATAGAGGGTTTATGTCTAATAGACAAGTCAAAGGACATATCAACTGATACTTCAGTGTGATCCAAATTGTCAAGAGGACAGAGTTGCAAGGCATAACAAGAGTCAAGGGAGAAGGTATGAATACATCAAGTAAGGTGGAATGTTGGTCAGAATTATAAGGGAAATGAGCAGAGAACTATTTGACAGAAATATTTAGCAACAGAAAAATTAAAAGTATGAATACTGGCAACATCAGTATTTATTATGAATGATGAAGGCACTTTATACGATGAGCATTAAAACTGCGAAAGACCTGAATGTAGAGAGAGAGCCATTATACAAACGGCTCTCTCTCTCTCTCTCTCTCTCTCTCTCTCTCTCTCTCTCTCTCTTAATACATTCAGGTGTGAACACCTGAATGTAGAGAGAGATCGATTTGTCTAATGTCAGATATTTGATTTAACATGTTACAGTTCTGAATAGAAAAGGAACAATAAAGGGAAAACAGATAGCTAACATATTGTAACAATGAGAGAAAATGCATATGAAAGAATCATCAAGAAACTCAAAAAACATTGTAAGATTTTCCCCAAAATAAACTCCGAGGCCATGCACATGTAAACTAGAATCCTTTTGACAAAGAGGAAGTTATCCTGGAACAAAGAATTTAGTGATAGATATAGAAGAGTTTAAGTTAGTTTTATAGGGTGGTAAGATATCTGGGGAATATTTCATGAGTAAAGATTTGACAATATAGAAATTGGTATGAATACCATGAAGGCTGGAGAAAGAAAAATTTAATGGTTTTCATGATATTTTGTTAATTGGTTAACTTCTTAAATAAAACCCTTAACTTTTAGTTGTTCACTTATGATAGAAAAAACAAACAACATCTAATTTTTTCTCTTTTGATCCATCTTTTTCTCTTATATTTGATCTTTTGTTCTCTCTTTTTTATCCCATCATTGTTAATATATTTGGTATTTGATCTCTTTTTTTTTCTCATCTATTATTATATTAGATCTTTTGATCACTTTTTCTATTATTTTTATTATTAATATATTTGATATTTTGACCTCTTGTAACAGAGTGCTGGCCATGGTTTGTTGTTCAGTTGCATGAGAATGCAAAATGGTGATTCAAGTTGATTAGAAATTAGAAATAAATTGCAAAAACTTACCAAGGCATGTCTTAAATAATTATGTGGTCATTTGTCATTGAAGAAATTTTCTTTTTCAGTTAGAGTATACTGTCTCATCTCAATCTTTAATTCTGTAGTGTAAAATGTTGCATTTTGGAATAAGAATTGTGGTAAAAATTCAACAGGCTTTCTTACCTTTTAGAAACAGATATACAATTTACACAAAAGCAAATAATTTTTATCATCAGTGTATTTGCTTTTATGAATAACTTTCTTTTAAATGTTAAATAAACTTCTAAGTGATAAAACCAAAATTCCAAACAAATTACATTTTTTAGTGAATTTTACACAATAAAAGTTTGGTTTTTGCAATAAACATAAAGTAATATAAAAACTCCAAAGGATAAATTAATAAATGCTATAATTAATAAAATTAAATTAGCTAAAGTGAAAGTAAATCCAAAATCTAAACTAAAATGTGTCACTCTCAATGAAATAAGTGTTTGTTTTTTTAAATAAGGGAACTTTAGGTAGTTAATTGTGCCATATGTAGGCCTGTAGTATAGAATGCCATGGTATGAACATAAAAAAAGATCAGCTAGTAGAAAAAAATTTGAAGAATTGATCAAATTTAATTTTTTTTTACATTTGATGGAAGGTATAATTTTATGCATTTATCTAGTAATTAAATACAAATAATAATCCATTTCTTTCAGTCATGCTACAAAAATTAAATTTATAAAAAACAGACTTTGCTATTTCTTTATAGACAAGATAAAATATTTGATTTTCAATAAAATTATAACCTGTACCAATTGAATAAATGGTTTGGAACACTAAAAGTTATATAAAATTCAATAATTTTAATTTAAAGCAGATTATTTTTGTAGTATGCATTTTACCAGGTTTATATATTAAGATGTACATGGTAGGGCAATTGATATCAGCTCACAATGAGAAATTGGAGAGGCAAGTTTGAAATCCAATTGAATTTGTTACAATCACTTACATGCAAATACCCTTGGTAAAGATATGAATCCATCTATTTTCACTCCAGCAATGGGTTGAATAGCAAGGCAGATTGGGTTCTATAGCCTTGGTTGGCAATCAGTCTACCACAGATATAAATGACAACCTACTGGGAAAATCTTCTGAATACTCTCTTCCAACATGCATTGAGGCAGCATAGCAGAGTAGGCTCATAAAAATTAACATGAGAATAAATATCTCATGTTGATGCACAGTCTGCAATATTACAGAGTAAGTGAATCCTCATTATATTATTATTATTATATATACGAGAAAATATTTTCATATTCTGAGTACTTATAGTATTTAGTCAGTTTAAGTTATTACAAATAATAATCCTTTAATTATTTTTAAAAATACTGATATTTCAATATACTGCAGTTATTATTAATAGAAATGTTCAATTTGCTAATTTTATTTTTTAACACTGCTTTTCTAAACAGATATTTACTGAACTTACCTTAGTCTGACACAAAGTCATATTATTTACATTATTTACATGTGGACAATTGTTCTCATTTTTATTATCGTCATAATGTTTTGGCTGATGTCCACCCTGGCCTTCATCAGATGCTTTTTGATCTATGTAACCTTCAGGGAACTTCGAACTGAACTCTTTATTTAATCTACAGGTATTGATTGCTTCTTTTCTGTTGACCACATCTAGGGATATCTTGTCTAGTTTTTATTTGAAACTACTCAGTTATTGCTTGCCCTGTTTCCACTGAGTTCAAGTCTGTACTGACTGACCCAAGGATTGAATTCACATTTGCTATATCCTCAAATTCCTGAACCAACACTTTCATGCATTAATTCTCTGAGACAAATCCTGATTGTAGAACTTAAAGCCTTAAACCTGATTTACCTGCTGATGAAAACAGCTGCTGTTTTTGATGTTTGACTGCATTCACTGAGGTCTCCCTTTTCTAGTGCTGGTGAATCTTTGTTGCCATTTTTCTTTCATTTTTATTAATAGTTCCATATCATGTTTATTTCTATGCTACTAAGAATATCATAAAAGCCAAGCATACACACTGATTTTTTTAAATGTTCAAATATCTATTGTCCTTCTCTGTCTACTATTTTTACTTAATTCCACAAGGATTGATGTCACTTCTTTTCTCTACATATATGATCAGACACACCTGATTTCATTACCTTGTCTCTAATTACAGCTTTTTGATGTTTCTCCAGCCTTATTTTTATATGCTTTCACTTTTATATTCTCTGTTGAAAATGCAAAGGATGCATTGTTATGTTCTCTTCTCTGTTAAGTTTAACTTGGCAGAGAGTTCTTTATAGGATCAAGCTGCTTCTGAATATTGTCTTGATGTTGTATAGACCATAGACCTTCTGAATCTCTTCTGATAAGCCATTGACATAAAGAAGATGGATCATGGCAGTTTTCTGGTCCTCCTCCTTGTCCATTCTGTTTCTGCCTACGCAATCTTATGTTATGTTTTCAGGGTAGTTATTATTCTGAAGAGTACATTTGATGCTGATCATTTCTTGTTGTGTTGTGATAACAACAAAAATGAGGACAATAAGATCCTGATAGTCTAACATATATAAGTTAATGCACTGATTTTTTCAGACTTTTAACTCTCCAGTTTTCTTCCTTGTTCAGTATTTTCACTTCATTCCATGGCTAGATGACTACTCTTTTCTTTCCATGTGTGATCAACCACACACAATTCCATTGTCTCACTCCTTTGATGTTTTCCTCTGTGTTAAGCTTGACTCTTTAGAGATTTCTCCATAGAGTAGAACTGCTTCTGCATATTGTTCTGATGTTCTATGGACTGCAAATTTGATTCTTTTCTGATACACAATTGATGTAAGAAAGACAGACTCTGGCAATTTGCTGGTCCTCCTCCTCGACCCTTCTGTTTATGTCTACAGAAGCTGATGTTATGTTTGCAGGATAGTTGTTATTCTGAAGAGATACATTTGATGCTGATTATCTCCTGATTATCTTCAGTCACTTATGCTTTATTTTTCACAATGTTGCAGACATCAGAGAATCCCTTTCTTTATGCTGCATGAATGAATAGTAAGAATTGAAGTTAAGGTATTGTCACATGAAGGTTGACTAGTAACATACAGATGCTTTCTCTGCATGAATTAGTAGTACATCCAGGAAGATCATCTGATTTTTTTTACTTTTAATTCATTGCTAACTGAATCAAAGATCTTACAGAGTTCACATGGTCTAGTGAGTGACATGCAGAGATTTTGTGATGTCTGGGGTCAACTCCTTGATTGTATATCCTTAAGACTTAAGTAGGTGGCCTACTTATCAAAACACAGATCCACATTCACACCAGCTTGTGGGACTGTACAGTACTTGTATAATGAAGTTAACAAAGATTAACAGAGGTTGCATCATTTCCTTGATGTGGACAATGTTTACAAGGAGGCCTGCATTTTCAATCTCTGGAGCTGTATTTTTGATGGAAACAACAAGTATCTGGGCCATGATGTCTATCTAGAATAGAGCTATGTGGTTGGTCCTTATCTTGCAGTTTAAAGTGTGAGGGGCTCCTAGCTCTACTATGCAATGTGGACATCAAGTCTCTCATTTGTCTCTGCTGATTGGTTACTGAATTCTCCGAGCATGTGTTTGTGTTCCCAGGTTCATACACTGGGTTCATGCTTTTGTCCAGAATAAAAAAGATGAGGTTGGTGGAATCTGATAACTGGTCCAAGATGATGTTTTTAAACATTGTAATGAGGATTTTGATTATCATTGCGGGTAGCATATAGGAGCTGGGATGGAGTAAGGTCACCCCTGGCAACATTATTGAAAATCTTGTGGAGTGTTTCGTTTTTGGAGTGGCCTTTTTTTTAAGTATAGCACATGCTCTGGAACAGATTCCAATATACTTTGGCAATCAAAGCGGGTATTGTTGGTGAAGGGGTTGTTAATCTAGTGGCTTGAGACATGATTCTTTGGACAATAAAAACCACTTCAAGTTGTGAGAACCATATTTTTATAAGTCCCTTGTTAAAAGTCGGAAAAGGAGTCAGTATGGCTCCCATATCATTTAAGGGTTCATCATCAGCTGTCTTGCCTAACCTTGCAGGTAGCATGGTGGCAGATCAAAGGCATCAGAAAGGTGGTAGCAGTATTAAAGGCATCAGGCAGCATCAGATCCTTGAAATGGCTTGGGGTCCTTCCTTCACCCATACAGGCCAGCTACTTATTTTGTTTACCTTTAGGCTGCTTCTTTTATACACATCACAGTTGTTGTGAGCCTCATTTTTGTCTTGCTAAGTCAAGGTCACGTGATATAAAAACCAAAGCTTTTGAGTTAAGTAACCTGGGGCTATGATAATATATTCATTGACTTTAAACACACTAATTTCTTTTGATTCCATTTGATTGCAAATTATTTCAACATGAGGCATAATTTGATGAAAAAGCGCTAACAAAAACATGAAATTATCATCATTCAGGTATTGTAAAATTCCTGTTGTTTCTTCAATGGTTTGATCTGCATTTGATGCTGGCTGAATGGCCATAATGCAGCTTTTTAAGAGTTTCAAATATTCATGAACTCTATTCATGGTTCATTTATTAGAGTCCAAGCTTGCAGAAGATGGGTGTGAACTGCTGATATTCATATGCTTCTTGAAAATGAATACACATTGTAGCGATCTTAAGAAAAATGTTGGAATAGCCAAAATGTTAAAGAAAAATATTCTTGTGTTCTGTGTAATACTTGTTGCATTTTTCATTATTAAATTAAGTTGATGTACATAACAGTGAATGAAATGTGCACTACTAAAAACTGCTTTTACTTTTGTTTAAACTCCTTTTTTGTCTTTTATGACATTTCATAAAAACACTTCTTCAATGGTTTCTCATGTTTTTCAGTTTTTTTGTTTCATTTTATTCATATTTCTAAAACCTTCTTTTGTCCACCTTGCATCACCTCCAAACAGCAAACATGAGAAGCAAAACAATGCATTTTTCACTTTACAGCTGTAGGATCAACTTTTCTGTTAGTATCAATCAGAATTAAAGTTAAGAATATACCTCTTGTTGTTGTTTATTCCTGGATGAGATATTTGAATATCACATGTTAAATAGCCTCTTTGTTCTACCGTAATTTTTTTATGAAGAGACAACTGTGAAAGCTTAAGCTGTTGATGTTCACTTACTGTCACAGAACTTATTTCTTGGGAAATGAAATATCATGGTTAAATCATTATAACTTTCTATGCAATAAAACAACCAAAAAATAATGAATTAAATAGGTAATATTTCCAGCATGATGGTCATCTACATTTTATCACATTCAAGAATATGGTACACGGTTTTTAAGTACAACACATACTGAGTCAAAAATAAACACTAACAGAGTTGGAAATACATGAATGACAGTGCTCTTGCTAATCAGTGTTCAGTACACAGTTCCATACATGGATTCTTGTAATTTTTCATAGCTATCAATGTTAAGCTTAGTGATCATATAATGTACAAGTATAAAGAAATAATTAAAGAAAAAAATTAATTAAATTGAATATTATCAATAATATCATGTAAAAATAGGGGGTGATGCAGTGCTTATACCAATTTCTCATGGTATTCCAACTTGTCCATTACCACTGCTTTTGTCAGCTGGCAGAATGATAATAGTAGTATCACTCTCAAAAGTCTCGATTGCCAACTTTTCTTCTCTTATGATGTATTTTTTTTTTTTAATCTTATCACCCCAAGCAAGGCGATAACGCCACTGATACGCAGAGAGCTACATAAGGGTAAAAAGAATGGAAAAGAGAAAGCCGGAAACCACATCCTAAACAGGGAACAAGGGATGGGCCTCTTCACCTGTTCAATAGACATGGGTGGAGTGTAAACCAGGCAATAGTTTAGTCTATCTACTCTAATTGAAAAAAAATAAAAGAGAGTGAAAAGATTGGAAAAGAGAAAACCGGAAACTGTATCCTAAACAGGAAACAAGGGATGAGCCTCTTCACCTGTTCAATAGACGTGAGTGGAGTGTGTATGATTTAGACAGCTTGAAATTTTCTACTGCTGAAAGTTATTCAAATCACCAAGTATATGATGAAGACTGGAAAGTACAACAATCAAAATTTGAGATGAGCATATTGGTTCACAAGCAAATAATGTAACTAATGATAACTCCTCATACCAGAAATTCAGATACAAATGATCCTATTTGTAGAAAATCCATACATATTTTTAATGTTCTGCCAGATTAACTTACTCTGTATAACACACATCCTAACAAGAGAGTAAATCAGTACTGTATTAGCAATACTAATTATGTGACTAATTGACTAAAATTTGTTTAGCACAAAGCCTATAATTTTGTCATTGTGTTCTAATGTAGGATATGAACATATAAAATAGAAAATTTGTGTTGGATAAATTTAGTTATATTAACTACATTTCTTCTTTTTCTTCTTTGTGTCATGTCCCTTCAGGACATAAGGAATCATGGCCCTCCACATATTCCTATCCCTAGTGGCTCTTAGCATGCCTTCTCCTGTTACTCCACTGTTATTATGAAACACACTTATTCTATAGTGAATAGACTCTCCAACCTAATTTAAGTAGGACTAGTAAGAGGAACGACGGTCAGTCAATGTTGGACAATAGTAGTTGACAGTTAGTCAAATACAAAAGTAGTCAGCAACCTGGCAAGATTACACTACGTAATACATATTATATCAAGTTCCTAATGTTTTGTACGTCAAACATATTAGGACCGACTTTAGCACAAATACTAGCCTCCACTGCAAAAATAACTCCACAACAATATTAGTGACGAAGATATCAAACTCATATAGAGAAGATGAAAAGAATTTTTTTTTTCCACTCACCAAAAGACAATTTTGGGAGACAAAATTCACTCACCACAATAATTTTAGCAACAAAGTCTCGGATTCAGGTTTGCAAAAAAAAACCTTGGCAAAGTTTCTTGCAAGCCAAGACATCAATTTAGTGACGACAAATCTGTCATATTCTCAACTGAGAAAAGAAATATTTTTCTCAATAATACAGTTTGCTCAAATAAGTCATGAATTGCAAATTCATAGGATCCCCTCTACAGTATTAGGTATTGTGCTAACTCTTTGCAAAAATGGAGGAATGTAAAAGTTTATTCCTGGAATTTTAAAATTGCAGTCGAAACAACAGACAAAAATATTAGAGCAACAAAAAACATTCCAGATGCAGATACAAGAGGAAACTTTCAATAGACAAATGCAATTACAATAAAAAATGGAACAGATGCATAGGGAGTTTCGAAACAAAATTCTGGAAATAACCGAGAAGAGGAAAGAGGAAAATCTACAAAATGATTCTTTCCTGGAGAATACAATATAGAATTCAATTGCAATATTCATGTACAGTCCAGATGAAGAAATAACTTTTGTGGAGTATTATAAAAAAAACATACAGACGTGTATAACGAGGACTGCCACTTGTGGTCTGAAGGAAAGAAGGTAAGGCTTCTTTTAAGCAACTTAGGAACTGCTGAGCATGACAAATTGGTAAACTCCATTTTTCAGAAAAAAAACTAGCAAGTTGACTTTTACCGAGGCGGTAAATTATATTAAGTGAATTAATTAGTAAAAAGACATCTCTGTTCTACAAAAGGTGGAAATGTTTAAATCTGACGAAAGATGACGAACAAGACTATATAACGTACGCAGCCAATGTGAATAAGCATTATGAAGAATTCAAGATGGCAGAATTAAGTGCAGACAATTTTAAGTGCTTGGTATTTGTAAAGGGGCTGGTATCGGATAGAGACGCAGAGTTGAGAAAATTAGTACTGACAAAATTGGAAAGCAATCCAAGTATTACAGTACAAAAATTGGCAGAAGACTGCACAAGATATGTTAGCATAAAGAAAGATTAAAAAAAGATAGAACAGTCTGGCGTTTTGTATAAGGAAAATACGCTACAAAGAAAAAAGTCAGTCTACCAAAAAGAATTCTAAAATTGCAGATTATCAAGCAAGAAATGAAATACCAGAGAAAAATGAACAAAAACTACCGAAGCCATGTTTTGTTTGCGGTGAACTACAATGGTACAGATATTGCGATTTTAGGAATAAAAAATGTTTCAACTGTAAAAGAATAGGTCATAAAAGCACGCATTGCAGGTCAAGAAATAAAGACAATAAAATAAGAACATTAAAGTCCAGCGAGGTAAAAGATAACCAGAAAATTTGTTGCCGTCGAAATAAGTAATAAAAGTATGAAAATGCAACTTGACACGGGTTCGGATTTATCTATCATAAATTTGCATACGTGGGAGAATTTGGGGAAACCAACTTTAATGAAGACAATGAAAAATGCGAGATCAGTGACGGAAGAAAAAATAAAATTCATTGGAGAATTTGTTATAAACATCACGTTAAATAAAAAAACGCAAAAAATAAAATATTTGTCAAAGAAAATACGACGAACTTACTTGGTACGAATTGGATAACAGAATTCCAATTATGGGATCTACCGATAAATTCTGTCTGTTACAAGGTAGAAAGCCCAAAAATTAATAAAGAAACTTAGCGAAACATTTCCTACTGTTTTTTCTCCAAGTTTGGAAACGTGTACCAAGATGGAGGCAAAATTCCAGCTAAAAGAAAACGCTCAGGCAGTATTCAAAAAGAAAAGAAATGTGCCGTTTGCCTCAACTGAACAGATAGATAAAGAATTAGACAGATTAAAGAAAACCGGTGTACTTAAAAAAGTTGAGTATAGTGAATGGGCGACACCGACGGTATACGTGAAAAAAAGTCTAAAGAAATTCGTGTTTGTGCTGATTTTTCGACTGGTTTGAACGCGCCACTCAAAGATTATAATTATCCCCTACCAACAACAGAAGAAATATTTGCGAAGCTAAACGGAGGCACAATATTTTCGAAGATAGACCTCAGTGATGCAAATACCGGTAGAAAAGGAAACGTCAAAAATTTTATGTATAAACACACATCGGGGCCTGTATAAATTTAGCTGTCTACCTTTTGGGATCAAGGTCGCGCCCGCCATTTTCGAGCAAGTAATGGATTCGATGTTGGGTGGGGTCTAGATTTTGCCGTAGCATATCTGGACGACATCCTCATGAGAAGTACCAGTATTGCAGAACACGTGGAACATGTAAATGCAGTAGTTTCAAGAATACAGGAATTTGGATTTAAACTCAAGGAAAGCAAATGTGAGTTTTTTTATCAAGAAAGTAAAATATCTGGGGCAGATCATCAATAAGAATTGTAGAAGGCCAGACTCAGAGCGAGCAGCGGCTATAAAAGACAAGTTTTTTGGGATTAGCAAATTATTACCAAGTATACATCCCTAAAATGTATGATCTGCGGGCACCATTAAATGATTTATTGAATAAAGGAAAACCCTGGAAATTTACTAATGAATGTCAGAAAGCATTTGAAAGGATAAAAGAAGTGTTAACCTCGGAATTATTTTTAACTCACTACAACCCGAATTTAGAGATCATAGTAGCTTGCGACGAAAGTGTAGGAAAGTGTCAGGAGGGGGGCTGGGAATGCCACACATGGCGAGTTATCGAAACATCTTCTGAAGTGTTTTAACAGAAGATGGAAAGTACGACACTGAGATATGAAGGCGAATTGGCATGGCCAAGGATGTATTCCAGAAGATGAGTAGGGCATTCAGAGAAAGAAAAATATTTCTAGAAACAAAGAACTGAGTACTGGATTGCTACGTGATGTCTGTTCGTCAATATGGCAGAGAATGCTGGACAATCTTGTCAAAGATGTAGAAAAGACTTGAAGCAACAGAAATGTGGTTCTGCAGAAGGACACCATGGACTGAGAATGTCAGCAATAAAGAGGATTTGGAGAAAATGGAAATGAAAAGGAAACTAATACTAAACATTAGAAAAATACAGCTAAAGTTCCAAGGACATATAATGAGGAAGGAGGGCTTGGAGAAACTGATACTCGTAGGTCAGGGAGACAGAAAAGCAACAAATAAAATACTTGACGGGCTTGAGCACGTGGATGACAGAGCGAGGTTTGGGTGGGTGTTGTGGAGTTATTTTCGCAGTGAAGTCTAGTATTTTGGCTAAAGTCGGTCCTAATAGGTTCGACGTACAAAACGTTAGGAACTTGATATAATATGTATTACACAGTGTAATCTTGCCAGGTTGCTGACTACTTTCGTATTCGACTAACTATGAAAGTGTGAAAGTGTGAAAGTAGGAGCATGCATCTTATACAAAATGCCAGATGGTCAAGTAAAACCAATTGCTCATGCTTCCAGAGCACTACTTCCGGCTGAGAATAATTACTCTCAGATAGAGAAAGAGGCGCTAGGAATAATATTTGCGGTAGCGAAATTTCACCGTTTTGTCCACGGTCGACATTTTAAAACAAACTGATCATTAGCCTCTAATTTCGATTTTTGGGTCGAAAAAGGGTTTGCCGAAGCATACAGCCAACCGATTACAGAGATGGGGTATAATACTGCCAGAGTATAACTTCAGCATGAAGTACATACCATCGAATAAATTTGGCTACGTTGATGAGCTGTCCAGGTTAATTTCTAAAATGAACGAACCATTAGAAGACACAGTAATTGCCTCACTAAAGTCAGAACAAGAGCTGAAATTTACTGTGTGTAATGCAATTCGGGAACTTCCGTTAACTCTAGAAAAAATAAAAGAAGAAGCCACCAGAGACAAGTATATCTTGAAAATAAAGGAAAAAATAGCTGACAAATGTTTTTTCGCTTTGCGATACAGTATTGTTATACAGAGAACGTGTGGCGATTCCATACACACTGCAAAAGCAAATACTACAGGATTTTCATACTGGTCATCCGGGCAGCACTAGAATGAAGAGCCTAATGCGAAGTGTTGTATCTTGGCCGAATATGAACAGGGATATTGACAACGCAGTGGCAAAATGTAATGGCTGTGCCTTAGCTGCAAAAGCACCCCCGATAAAATGTAATTCCTGGCCAAAAACAAACCTACTATGGCCTAGGTTACATGTGGATTTCGCAGGTCCACTGAATAGATAACATTACATCATAGTAGTGGATAGTTTTTCGAAATGGCCTGAGATACAAAGGATAAGAAAACCGACGACGCAAAGTACTAAAAACAAGTTTTGGTGTGGTAGACACAATTGTGACGGACAACGGAAGTCAATTTACGTCGAAACAATTTAAAGATTTCTGCAAGGAATAGAACGTCGAACATGTTACCACAGCTTCTTATCACCCAAGATCAAACGGGTTAGCTGAAAAATTTGTAAACACCTTTTTAGGGTGTTCACAAATTTAAAGAAAGCTAGGAAAATACTTGCAGATGAAGCCCTACAGAAGATTCTACAGGTATACAGAATTACCCCAAATAACAGAACATCAGCCTCACAATTGCCAGCTGAGGTGATGTTCGCACGTCGTGCAAGATCTGTCTTCGATAAATTACTACCAAAAAAGACAAAGTCAGGTAGAGAAAAATTTATTCAAGTAAAAATATACAATCCTGGGGAAAAGGTATACTTTAAGGTCTACAAACAGAATAAACCGTTCTAGGAGATTGGAAAAACAGAAAAGCGAATTGATAATATGATGTACTTGGTGAAAGACGAAACATTCACGTGCAGATGGCACATTAACCAGATCAGACGACGCTCTTCAGACGTGGTTGACAGCAGTCCCGCGGTAGAAACGCCTATGGAGGTGATTTTCGATACGTTTGATGTACCAACGCCAGTAAAGATTTTACATGAAGTACGCTTCATATTTCCTGTAAAAAAAAAAAATAATAAAGAAAACTGTTTTACTTCTACGGAGTAAAGTTTTAGGAGGCGGGTGTATTGTGAAACACACCTATTCTATAGTGAACAGACTCTCCAACCTAATTTAAGTAGGAGTAGTAAGAGGAACGACGGTCAGTCAATGTTGGACGATAGTAGTCGGCAGTTAGTGGAATACGAAAGTAGTCAGCAACCTGGCAAGATTACACTGCGTAATACATATTATATCAAGTTCCTAACGTTTTGTACGTCGAACCTATTAGGACCGACTTTAGCCAAAATACTAGACTTCACTGCGAAAATAACTCCACAATACCCACCCAAACCTCGCTCTGTCATCCACGTGCTCAAGCCCGTCAAGTATTTTATTTGTTGCTTTTCTGTCTCCCTGACCTACGAGTATCAGTTTCTCCAAGCCCTCCTTCCTCATTATATGTCCTAGGAACTTTAGCTGTATTTTTCTAATGTTTAGTATTAGTTTCCTTTTCATTTCCATTTTCTCCAAATCCTCTTTATTGCTGACATTCTCAGTCCATGGTGTCCTTCTGCAGAACCACATTTCTGTTGCTTCAAGTCTTTTCTACATCTTTGACAAGATTGTCCAGCATTCTCTGCCATATTGACGAACAGACATCACGTAGCAATCCAGTACTCAGTTCTTTGTTTCTAGAAATATTTTTCTTTCTCTGAATGCCCTACTCATCTTCTGGAATACATCCTTCGCCATACCAATTCGCCTTCATATCGTACTTTCCATCTTCTGTTAAAACACTTCAGAAGATGTTTCGATAACTCGCCATGTGTGGCATTCCCAGCCCCCCTCCTGACACGGACGTTTGCCGCAGACATCTCTGTTGACTTGATGGTTGCGTTCACTCCACAAAAGAGTGGACAACAAGCGCTCGATCACCTTCCTATGGTCTTTACAGAGAGGGAGTACCGACAACCGGTAAAGGATGAGAGGAAAGACGTATGCAACACACGCCTCAGCTCTCCCTCACGGACAACAACTGTCGAAACCAAGTCTGAACCGACGTTCCGACCTTTGCCAGTACCTCTGACCAATTATCCAGCTGGAGATCCGGCCCAAACCACACTCCAAGAATGCGGACGGGTCTGTCAGTCGAACTGAAGGGCCCCGGGAGAGCAACGCCCTTCCAGGCACTTAACCACAAACCGGAAGACTTGTTGCGATTAATTTTGGCCCCTGTCACCTTCTCGTACTGCTCAAGCGCTTTATGTACTATCTTAATGTCGTCCCGGAACAACACGAAAATGGATACATCATCGGCGTATGCAGAAACCCTGGTTCTAGCCCCAGCAGAGACAACGATTCCGCGTATGGTCGGACTGCACGCCCTGTCCGTTAGACGGCGAAGGAGGGGCTCCAACGCAAAAGCGTAAAGTAGAGGCGACAGCGGGCAACCTAACGAACCGAATGAGACAGCACAAAAGCGCCCGACTACTTTCCGTTCACCTGTAACACAGCATAGTGGAGGAGGCGGTGCAGCATGCTGATCCACTTGTAGAAGTCTGCTTGGAATCCGGTAGCCTGCAGGACACCTGCCAGATAACGATGGTCGACCCTATCAAGTGCCATGTACGGCTTGCTCGTCGTCTTTTACACACTCTATGATTGTGCCGATCAAGTGCAGGTTGCTCTGAATTATTTGGCTCTTCACAGCACAAGTCTACTCGGGTTCCAACAGAATCTCGTCAACTGACTGCAAGCGCTCTGTCAGAACCTTGGCCAAAATCTTTCACTGCGTTTCGCAGAGTTATGGGCCTGTAATCATCTGAATAGGATAGTGGTCCACCAGGGATGTGTTTTGAGTTCTTTGCTGTTTATTATTGTTCTTGAAGCCCTTTCAAGAGAATGTAGAAACAATCTACCTTGGGAGATGACGTATGAGAGTCTGGAAGAATTAGGTGCTATGTATGCTGTACGGAAAAATAGTATGGAAAAGGGCTTAGGGTGAATTTGGCTAAGATTAGTGATGAAAACAGAGGTCCAACGTTCACCTGAGGAAAGCACCCATGTGAAGTCTGTTGTAATAGTGTTGGTTCAAACTCCATTTTTTGCAATCATTGTACTCGCTGGGTGCATGAGTGATGTAGTGGACTGATTAGTCAATGTGGTGAATTTCAAATGCAGAACTTGCCTGAACCCACCAGTTGCAACTGATCAAGGCAAGAAGGTTGGGCTTGATAATGTTGATCACTTTTGCTATCTTGGTGACATGTTAAGTACTGTTGGAGACGCAGAAGCAAGTTCAATATTGCGTGTAAGATCAGGCTGCAAAAATTTAGGGAAATTTTGCCTCTTCTAACATCTTGAGTATTTTCGCATAGAAAGTTATATACACTTTTTCGTTAAAAATGTTATGCCATATGGTAGTGAAACCTGGCCGCTTAAGGATGTTGATATAAGCAGAATTGCTCGAACTGACATGTAAATGGTACGATAGACGTGCAATATCAGTCTTATGGACAGAAAATCATTAGAGGAGTTAAGAAGTAGGCTGGGTATTTCCAATATAACAGGTGCTATGCATCAAACTAGATTTAGATGGTGTGGACATGTTGAGAGTAAAATCCAGTCAGCAATTGTATGTTTATTGAGGTTGATGGCCAAAGAGGGATAGACAGATAACGAAAACATGAACCCAGCTTATAAATGACGATTTAAGGAAGTTGCGATTGCAGTCAGGTCTTGCACAAAGACAGACGACCTGGAAAAGAACCATCAAGAAAACGCCGTCCAACCCATGCTAGCATGGAAACGGACGTTAAACGATGAAGATTATATATGTGCGTGTTTCGTTGCAAACTACTGACAAGGAAGATGTTATTAATTTTTTATTTAATTTTTCCAGTATTTTTACATGTTTCCTTTTTACTGGAGATAAGGAATCTAAAAGTATTTCATAATTTATTTCCAAGTGTTTGTGCAGTTGTATCAGTTTAAATACGTTTTGATCAAATATGCAGCCAATATATTGTTTGAGATGCGACGAGATTGAAATAGACAATAAAATATTTCAGTATTTATCTATATTTCTGAGATGAGGTAGTATTTACATTATTTGGACTATTGTCCTTCTATGTAAAATTGTGTAGAATAAAATATTTGTCTTAACACAATTTTAATGTAAGAAAATAGACGTAAACCATTAAGATAATTATTAAAGGCGGAATTACTCGATTTTAGAGTAAACTGGTAGTGAACGCGTAAACAGCAATGTAACAGATAGTTAAGGTTAGGTTTAAGGTACATATAATTAACTAAGAGGGTGTAGGATTATAGATTACAGCATATAGTAAACATCTTGAGATAATTTTAGATAAGAGTGAATTATCTTATGGTCAATAGATATTTCATTACGTTGGTTTAATAAGTTAGTTCTCCGAAAAACTTATTTAAACTGACACAACTGACACTTCCTCCAGTCACATTGTTACACTTTAATGTCTCAATAATGTCTCAAATCTTCTAAGTTATAATAACCTCCTACTCCACTACATTCAACTAATATGGTAGAATTTTTATTTTTTTATTTTTAATTTCCTTATAAATATATACATGACCCCCCTATTTAAACCACATTTCACTACCTGAAACTTGATAGCCTTTGATAAGCCGGGCCATGCATCAACATCGGCTGCAAAAACGAATATCCATGGTTCGAAGCATTTAGTGGCACCAGCAGGGTGTAGTTTACTATGAGCTGCTCAAACCGATCATCACAGTAGATCACTATCGACTAAAATTAATGTGTTTGAGCCGAGCACTGAAAAAAAACGGCTGCTATACAAGCAGAAACACGACAAAGTGATTTTGCATAAGACAACGCTAAGCTACATGTTGCAAAACAGGTGAAAACCTACTTGGAAAAGCTTAAATGGGAAGTTCTACTCCACCTGCAATATTCACCAGACAATGTCCCGTCCGATTATCACTTGTTACGATCGATGACTGAGTAGCACTTTCATTCTTATGAAGATGGTAAAAAATGGGTCGATTCGTGGTTAGCCTCAAGATGACGCATCATTTTTCCAACGTGGAATTCAAAAGCTGTCAGAAAGACGGGAAAAAGTAGCGGCTGGTGATGAATAATACTTTCAGGAACATGTTTTTTACTAATTTTTGAAAATAAAACATTACTTTTCATAAAAAATCAGCGAGAACTTATTGAAGGTGTTAGCTTTTATATATATATATTTTATATATATATATACACGTCGACTACATACGATTATATATATATACTATAGTCATCCGCAGAAATATTTTTTCACTGCTACACAAGAGCTGTTTGAGTGCCATCAATATTGCCTCATCAGGCGATTTATGGTTTGCAAGAGTTAGGGAAATATATACGCTCTCACTTCCTGACAAAGCACTCTGGAATAATGCTAGATTTTGAAAAAACAGTAGCTGCTCTAGCATCTATTCATCGCTTATTCAGTCATGAATTAGAGCACTCTAACTACTGACGTATGATACATCATACGCTAATAATCTGACGAGCGCCCATAGCTCAGAGGTAGAATCGCCGACTGACGCCAAATCGTTCAGGTTTCAATCCTACGTAAAAGCAATCGGATGTCTAACCGTACTGATGAGCTGTGATACAGCGAAACAGATCTCTCTGCGGATTACTATATATATATATATATAAATTTTAAAGAATACTACTTTCTCCAGACAATTATATGTAATGTTAGAGCATATAGCTACATTTATTATGTCATATCAGATTGTGTCGGATGTTATTTTGGAACATTTTTAAATTTATTTATTTTATTTTGTATATACTTTTCTTATAGGGGTGTAATTGGTATAATAAGAATTGACATATGTAGACAAAAAAATTGCATAGTATGGCTATATTACAGTTTAATGAAGCTATTAAAGTCATTAACAGAGGATGTGGCGTCTTATATATTAATGCAAAGCTGGTAATTTAATTGTGGATTATAGTTATATTTATAGTAGAAAATGTAAGTAATTATACTTTAAGGTAAACAAAAGGTGGTGTTAGCAAGTGGCTGTTAATTTGTTTTCATTTATTAAACAGGATTAATTTAGGGAACTGGATGATTTGAAATTCTTCCTGTAAACACAAGAAACAGGACTTGTGTAAAGATTTACAAGTTCCAGCATTTGTTAACATTTTTCATTTTACAGTAGGGGTTTATTAACAAATGCCAACAGTATTTAAAAAGGGGTGTGTTATTTTTGTAGGTTCTATTATTAAAAGATAAAATATGTTGATACCATCGATATTTGAAGGTATTCTTGGTGCTACTAATGTAAAATTGATTAACTGTTGGGTTTTCAGTAGTGGAAATACTGCAGAGGTAAACCACAGAATCGGTTACATATCTCTTTTATAATGGACATTCCTTCGGATTTCGACAATTGCATGTATTGGCATTATTATGTTTTGTTATTTTAGGATAGTGTTGATTACTTAGGTTGTTATATTAGTTTAAAATGTTATTATTGTACTTTTTAACGATCTTTTCAAGGTTATCAATACTACTGTAGTTTAATTTAAGAGTATTTTTGTTAAAAATTTTACTAAGTGGGTTATTTCTAGGGAAGTGTATTTCATCTATATTGAGAAATTAATGGCCTAACTTACATCTAATTATTTAGCTAAAAGGTGGTATGTATAAAATGATTTTTTGGTTTTTATTTTTATTAATACTATTTTTGTTGTATTTGATATATTTAATGTCAGGGCATTTGTAGCTACTGTTTTTATGGCAGTGTTATAAAATTTGCTGTGTTTATAAAATATATTTTCACTGATATCTTCAAGAGCTATTATTTTATCTATATTTTATGGAGCGGGTATATGTTTGATTATGGATAGAATGATTAGATTTAGAGTGGATATATGTAGGATTAGCGTTTGTTTTTATGGAGGGTTGGTAAGTGTTATTGACTAGGCCCAGGGTAATATCTAGGAAATCTACTTTTTGAGATAAGGTGAATACATTTCAATAATTCGGCCGGTTTTAATTTTAGTGGATTCTTTTGCAACAATAATACCGCCGTCTCTATACAACCCTGTGTCCTCAATGCCGTTGTAGGTAGTGGGATTATACAGAATAAATAAACCAACTAAGTCTAAAGACTAGCTGAGTCTAGTGATTTCATGATAATATCTAACTGGTCCTCAGATTTGGTTTTTGTCCATTGTCCCCCTATCCATCGTTGACTTAACTTTTTTTAGTTTATCGAGACTAGCCCACTAGAACTCCATTTACTCCCCATTAATTGTTTGGATAAAGTAATATTTAGTTTTTATATATATATATAATTCCTTAACTCTTACAAATCATATATTACCGGATGAGGTACTATTCATGGTACCGAAACTCGAGAGCCTTGTGTAGCCGTGAAAAATGTTTTTATTATAAATACCAATAAACATTACTATATATATTTCTCTACTATGTATCGAGCACTTTAAAAACGTAAATGCTACGAACTGTGGATTGTAATTATATTAGTTCTCACTATTACTAATATATGTATATATGTGTGTATATATATATATAATTATGAATTATATATATATATATATATATATATATATATATATATATATAGTTATGAATTAAATGTGCATTACGACACGGTAATTTCTGTTTCGAGATAGACTCTCGTCATCAGGTAATGCTGGATGTTGGTTGTGAAAATGATTTGCATTTAAATACAGAAAAAACATGGTTTGGTATTTATGTATGTGGAAAGATATAAAATTTATGTGTGTTCCTTTTAACTAATCAGAATAAAGATTCACTTTGAAAATTGGCCAGTAGCTTCTACATACTTTTTTCCTTTCTTTTTTTCTTTTTTCTTTTTCTCCCTACTGGTCAGAGTGTCAACCTACTTTTAACCTAATTTTATTTTCATTTTTTATTTTTATTTTTATTGCTTCTCCCTATATTGTATTGATGTATCTATTCTAGTATTAAAAATTTCCTTTTTGCTTTCTCCATATTTTGACCTCTTCTTATAGAAAACAAGAAAAGGGGCGAAGAAAAGAAAGAAATTTATATATTATGTTCAAACTTAAGGGGGCTTTTGAGTAAATTTACTCTTCTTATCAGTACGTATATATTTCTAATGTTTTGAAAACCTTTAATTTACAAATAACATTTCTAATTTTTATTCTAATTTACTTCCTGATATCATTATCCCATCTTTCCAATATCTATTTATTTATTATGAAAATGTTTTTACATATAAAAATATTTATATACCAATTTATTTAACATATTTTAGTATCTCGTGAATTATTATTTTCCTTAAGCGAATTATTGGGTATATTATAGGCAATATCGAATTGGATAAAAGAGCAGTTGTTTTTTCTTTTATATTGTAAAACCAGTTTGTTACATCCGTGATGTCCTTCCATAATTTTAATTCCAGGTATTCCATAATTTGTTTGTTTACTCATTCTAGTGTGTTTTTGCTAATGCATCCTCTTCACCTGGATATATATATATATATATATATATATATATATATATATACTAGCAGTATAGCCCGGCGTTGCTCAGGTGTAATGAAAGCTTTAAAACTAATCCATGGTCCTGGAGATCAGACTCTTTGGACGTTAGCACGAAAGACTAAAAAGCGATAGTTGTTTCCAGTTAAAGCGAAACTGTAGACTGAAAGAAAAATGAATGGATGTAAGTTAAATTTTGATTTCCTGGTATCGATATCAAATATGTTCTTTTGTCGTAAACTGAATTTTGAATGCTAAATAAGTCTTCCGAGGAAATGGTATCATGGCTGTGACTAAGAACTACAATTATACATACTTAGAGCCAAACCCAAAGCAAAAGCTAAAATAAAAGGGCTGAAAAAATACAGACATACAGGTAGATAAACAGACACACACACACAAACATCTTGCCTTTTATATTTATATAATCGATTTTCTGCACTATTGTAAGAACTGCAACCTTGAAACTTCTGAATATCGTTTCTCATGTCTTTGTCTATGAGTGTATCAAATTTGATTAAAATCGAACCACTCCTCCTTATTTTATTGTATACTAGCAGTATAGCCCGGCGTTACTCGGGTGTAATGAAAGCTTTAAAACTAATCCATGGTCCTGGAGCTCAGACACTTTGGACGTTGTCACGAAAGACTAAAAAGCAATAGTTGTTTCCAGTTAAAGCGAAACAGTAGACTGAAAGAATACTGAATGGATGTAAGTCAAATTTTGATTTCCTTGTATCGATATCAAAATTTCTGCACAATTGTAAGAACTGCAACCTTGAAACTTCTGAATATCGTTTTTTATGAGTGTATTAAATTTGATTAAAATCGGACCACTCCTTCTATAATCCGAATTTTTCGATTATCGATTATCGATATTTATCGGGGGTACCTCGACACAAAACCTAGCTAAGAAGATTCGCAGACGCTTATAGCACAACTGTGTAAATTTTCAAGAAAATCGGTTCATCCATTTTGGAGTCTATAGGTAACGAACACACACAGACAAACTTCCATTTATAAATAAGTTTATGTATATATGTGTGTGTGTGTGTGTGTGTGTGTGTGTGTGTGTGTGTGTGTGTGTGTGTGTGTGTGTGTGTGTGTGTGCGCTTTACTTCCTCTGCATGGCTTGTATTTCATTTTTCATGTTTTTCACGAATCTATTATGCTTATCTTAGACAAGTTTTGGTGTCAATGTTTTGCAAACTTTCCAAAACAGACCAACTAATTTAAATTTAAAAAGTTAATTTGCGATCAAATATATGCATTCCGTTTTCTTTGAAGTAATTTAGTCCTATACATATAGAAAATCAAAAAGTAATTTTTCGACTTTCTATTACATTTACTACAAACAGTTAAATATTAATTTTACTACATAGAGTTAAATATTAATTTGTTATCTTTTGAAGAAATGTCCAAAAAAAAAAAGTATTGTTTATTTGTTTAAAAAGAAGCTATAACATTTATTGCTAACTTTTCTCGAAAATAAATTAATATTTGAATAAAATACTGTTGTGTTGCTTCGTTTTGGTATAATTAGAAGATAACACAAACTTGAATTAATGATGTTTATTTTTGGCATAAAACTTTAGGTTTTTACATCAAGTTACAATCTTTAAATTTTGTGTGGATACAGGATCACACTAGCTAAATTCTCTTCACGTGGGATGCTAGTAGTAAACGAGTCTATCCCTTCTGGACTCTAGTGGTCAACTGACTAGCCTCTTCCCTTTTTCAAATCTCCTACACAAAACTACTGTCCTTAACTCCTACTTCTTACTCCTACTCTTACTCCTACCAAAAGAAACGTTTCTTATTTTGCCGACCAATTTTGAATTCTTGGCCTCAGTGTGTCTATCTTTTTCTATTTTTAGAACACTCGCCATTTTATAAACCATAACAGAAGTTCCTCCTTTAGAACGGGGTGTACTACTAATAATAGTACTCGTTATATTTCTTCCAGGAAACTTTTCGACCTGAACGAGATTTTGTATTTATCATGGGAGAATCTTCTTTTTTATTTCTTGTATTTATTTCTTGTTCTGAATTGTTTTTATTCATCTTTTCTTCTACTTGTTTCTCTACTATTTGTTTTTGTACTTCTATATATGCTTTCAGCCTGTCCACAGAAACTTGAGTATCCATATCATTATTTATCTCAACCAGAAAATATTTAGGTGTTCACTGAAGGACTGTGTAGGGACCTGAATAGGGTGCCTCTAATGGTCTTCGAACACGATCCACTCTAATCCAAACTTTATCACAAGTTTGAAGTTTTTCTGGAACATAAGATTTTGAGGATTTATTAACTCTTGGTGAAGTCTCTCACATCAATTTGTGACATGGTTTTATGTAAATCTCTTGTGAACTTTTGAGTTATAGCCTCCTCGCTTGTGATATCTATTAGTAACTGTGGTAGCAAACATTGTGTGCCTATAACAGATAAAAAGGAGAAAAATCAGAACTATTGGGCATACTGCGAATCCCAAGAAGTACTATTGGAAGAGCTGAGAGCCAGGACTCTTTTCGTGCTATAATAGCAGTTTTAATGGTCCTGTGCATTCTCTCAATCAAACCATTACATTGAGGATGATAAGCTGTCGTACGTAGTCTACGAAAACCAATTATATTTACTACTTCACTAAACAACTCACTTTCAAATTGTCGCCCTCTGTCAGTTATAACCTGCAGCGGGACACCCCTAACGTGTGACCCACGTGTTTATAAAAGCTTCAGCTACACTAGCTGCAGTGATTTCGCTGATGGGTTGTGCTTCTACCCAATGAGTTGTGCGGTCAATACATGTGAGGATATATCTATACGGGCTGAAGTAACTGCTATTTGGGCCTTTTGCTGGTGGGAGTGGTCCTACTATATCTATGTGGACTGTGTGAAATCTAGCTGATGCTATTTCTAATATCTGTATAGGTGATTTTGTATGTTTGTAGACCTTTGCTTGTTGACAGGCTGTGCATGATGCACAAAAGTCTTTGATTGATTTATCCATGTTTGGCCAGTAATATCTAGCTTTAATCATCTTAATGGATGATTTAATGCCAGGGTGATTTATGGAATGGATACTATAGAATATGGACTCACGCAATTTAGATGGAATAAAAGGTCTGGGGTAAGACGTTGATAAGTCACACCATATAAATTGGTTATCTCCAAGTATGGTGAATTTTTTTAAGTCCTGAAAAGATTGAATTTCTGTATCAGATGCCTGTGCTTCTGCAAGTGCAGGTAAATCACACGCATCTATTTGTACAGCAAGAGTTGGTCGGGATAGACAATCAGCAACTATATTCTGACTACCTTTTACATGTTCGATATCTGAAATAAATTCTGTCAGGATAGCTAATTGTCGTTGTTGTCTGTCAGATTTAGCGGGCTTTAAGCTATAAAATGCACCACACAATGGTTTATGGTCAGTTAAAAGTAGCACTTGGCGACCTTCTATGAGGTGACGGAAGTGCAGCACTGACAAATAAGCTGCTAAAAGTTCGCAATCGAATGTAGAATATCTCATTTGTGTTTGTGTTAATTTTTTATAGAAAAATCCGATCGGTATTGGATTTCCTTCCACCATTTGGTGCAATGCCGCACCGAGCATAATTACTACTGTCAGTGACTAATTGATAACTTGTACAGTTAGGTTCAGGGTGAGCTAATGAGGATGTATCATTACGTTCCTTAATTACAGAATTGAAAGATTGTCGTTCAGATGCATCTAATGTGAACGAGCTTTTAGGGGATAACTTCATTCTCTCAGATAGTGGTAGTCTATCTAAAAACTTTGGTATTAGTTTTCTATAAAATCCTACCATTCCAAGAAATCTGCGTGGCTCTTTTGCGTCGTTTGGGTAAAAAAAATATTTTAATTCTTCTATTTTACTAGTTGTAGGTTTAATGCCATCTACGCTAATATGAAAGCCTAAGAAATCTAGGGAAGTCACATTGAAAACAGATTTTGTGGCTGAAATTTTTAAATTGCGTTCATTTAAAATATTAAAAACAGTTTCAATATCTTTTTTATGAGAAATCTCATCATTGCTGAAACTTAAAATGTCATCAATATATATAAAAACACAATCAATGTCTTCAAAAATGTTGTCCATATACCGTTGAAATGTAGCTGACGCATTTTTTTTAATCCAAACGGCATATAATTATATTCATAAAGACCAAATGGGGTGGTGAGAGCACTTTGTGCTACATCGTCCGGATGCATTTTTATTTGGTGGTAGGCTGAAATCAAATCGATTTTGGAGAATCGTCGTTTGTTCGCAAGTTTTGCTGCAAAGGAGTTTATATGTGATATAGGGTACCTGTCAGTCTTGGTTATGCTATTAAGAGAACGATAGTCTCCACAACATCTAAATCCTTCGCTTTGTTTAGATACTATATGTAGTGGGCTAGACCACCGCCTTTGGAAAGGGAGATCACTCCGTCTTTTTGTAGGGTTTTTACATTCGCTACGCGCGGCTTCCAGTTTTTCTACATTAAGCCGCCTGGGTTTTGCAAATACTGGCGTATGGCTTCCTGTGTCAATTCTTTGGTAGACGCCGCAGTGGTTTTTGTTACTGTTCTTATGTGGTGTGATTAGGTTCGGATATTTTTCTTTAATCATGTTCCGTATGAACGACGGGAGCTCCGTTTCATTTACGACTAGATTCACCGCTGATGCAGATATTTTTAAACTCTTTCTCTGGGTTGTTGTTGTTGGATCGTAAATGGTTTTGTTACTGCAGTCTACTATTAGACCAAACTTGTTGAGGAAATTCAATCCAAGGAGTGGGTTGGTGATACCAGCGAACACGAATGTCCAAGTAAAAGATCTCCTTAAACTGGGTATTCCAATTTCCAAACTCGCTTGTCCGTAGCATTTTATTTTTTCCCCATTTGCAGTGGATAGTGATAGGGGAGTCGGTTTTAATGCAATACCATTTACTACAGAAGTCGGTAATAGTGAGATACTTGCGCTAGTATCTACAATAAATTTTAATTTGGTAGTTCCTAATTTTGCGGTAATTTCTAATAGCGGCCTGACAATTAGTGGCGCTGAAGTGTCTTGGCTGTATTTTCCTTTATAATTTGTTTGTGAGTTATTCTTAGTATATAACGGTCGCTGTAACGGCAGCACTGGGCCAAAATGAGGACTAGAGCACAACTGTTGAAGAAATGTAATTTTATTTCGCACGTGGTCGCAACGCATTCGCAGTTTACAATTTCTCAACGTGAAAACTGAAATAAACAAAATAAATGAAAAGGGGTAGAAAGGAATACCTAATAACAATGTCCAATAGATTTGGGAAATATTTTGAATGAAATTCTTTGTTTGCTCACCTCTTTTATGTCTCACATTGGCCCGAACGCATAGATGCTTGCTAGCAGCACGCCATCTCGACTTTTTGTGAAAAACGGTGTCTACAGTGATTTTTCCTTACGTAAATTTTGGTCGCGCAAAGGGAGTTAATTGGTTTCCGTTAACAGTCGCTGAACAACAAATGTCTCATCGTTATTCAATAATGGCATCAGTTCATCTGCTAACCTGCCAAGTTGGGTATGGTTTAAATCTTTTTGCGAGGCTATTACTGGAGCTATCGTTGACGGTAATGCCTGCAGGAATTTGTGTCTCACAATGTCGTCGCTAATACCTATCCGTTTAGCTACGGATAGCATTTCGTGCAAATACGTCGACGGTCGTCCTGAAATAGTCGTAGTCGACATTAATTTTTCTAGAAGCTCCGGTTTTGTTTGTTTATGAGCTTCTATCAGAGTCCGTTTTAATTCCTTGTAGTCTTGTGATGCGTGGGTAGCATTTGGTAGTTTACCCACTTCTTCGGCTGGTAACGACGATATTACTGTATAAAACTTTGTTTTCGACGCTGTCACATTTCGCAAGTGAAGCTGGGCTTTTAATATCGTAAACCATCCATTTACAGCAGCTTCCATGAATTCCGGTGCCTTGATATTGACTTGATGAGTCGTTTCCTCTCCTGTCTGCTCCATTTATCCTTTTATATGTGTATATATATATTTTGTATATGAGGTTGCTTTCTGTTCGTATGTCGGGGTCATCACTGTTGTGTTGCTTCGTTTTGGTATAATTAGAAGATAACACAAACTTGAATTAATGATGTTTATTTTTGGTATAAAACTTTAGGTTTTTACATCAAGTTACAACCTTTAAATTTTGTGTGGATACAAGAGCAGACTAGCTACTACTGTGGGATGCTAGTAGTAAACGAGCCTATCCCTTCTGTACTCTAGTGGTCAACTGACTAGCCTCTTCCCTTTTTCAAATCTCCTACACAAAACTACTGTCCTTAACTCCTACTTCTTACTCTTACTCCTACTCCTACCAAAAGAAACGGTTCCTTATTTTGCCGCCCAATTTTGAATTCTTGGTATCAGTGTGTCTATCTTTTTCTATTTTTAGAACACTCGCCATTTTACAAACCATAACAATACCAACCAAAATTCTTTTCAAATAAATTAGTATTAGCAATTTTTCAAACTTTGTAGTGATAGCAATAAATTAAAAAATAACCACCAACCCATACTACAAGACTCTGTAGTGGTCAGGGACCAAAATAATTCATAATTAACATTAAAATGAAAAGTCAAAGTTTATCAATACAAGTACTTTAAAATGCATATAAGAATGGTAATTAACAAGAAATAAAAATAAAGTTTGATTATAAAAAATAAACTTAAATAAAATCTAAACTTATTTATAAATGGAAATTTGTCTGTGTATGTTTCTGTGTCTGTGTGTGTGTGTTTGTTATCTATAGACTCCGAAACGGCTGAACCGATTTTCTTGAAAATTTACACAGTTGTACTATAAGCGTCTGTGAGTGTTCTTAGCTAGGTTTTGTGTCGAGGTACCCCCGATAAATATCGATAATCGATAATCGAAAAATTCGGGTTATAGAAGGAGTGGTTCGATTTTAATCAAATTTAATACACTCATAAAAAACGATATTCAGAAGTTTCAAGGTTGCAGTTCTTACAATAGTGCAGAAATTTTGATATCGATACAAGGAAATCAAAATTTGACTTACATCCATTCAGTTTTCTTTCAGTCTACTGTTTCGCTTTAACTGGAAACAACTATTGCTTTTTAGTCTTTCGTGACAACGTCCAAAGTGTCTGAGCTCCAGGACCATGGATTAGTTTTAAAGCTTTCATTACACCCGAGTAACGCCGGGCTATACTGCTAGTATACAATAAAATAAAACTTAAAATGCTCCCATAATGAATCTGAATAAGCGTTCTACCATCAAAAGAAACAAAAATCAAAATTTTCTCTATGTTTTTCGACAGTCAAAGAAGTCAGATAAAAGATGTTGCCAGCAACAGATAAGCAAAATTTCCTTATTTCTCTATACATATATGTTTTATAAAATATGCAGTCATCTCTCTGAAATGTATGCTAAAACAATGTTTTTTGTCTACTCTTATTTCGTTACATCACATATATGATTTTATTTTAATATTGTAATTCTGTAGTAGTCTCCTGATGCCTTTTCTAATCCTAAAAATACAAATATAAAAATTTTAACATTCAAAGTCAACGCATCACCAGAACATCACTTCAACCAATGATGATTCTCCCTAATATGTGAATATATATAAATATATATATGTGTGTGTGTGTGTGTGTGTGTGTGTGTGTGTGTGTGTGTGTGTGTGTGTGTGTGTGACGCGCGTCTCCGATCCTTGGGTTCTAATCCGGTCACGGAAGCCAGTTATGATGAGGTCCGGAACCTGAGTCAGGGTTTATGCTGTCGATACGGCACCAATTATGACGCAGCTATCGGGTTGCTAGTCGTGATGGCCTCGTCTGGTCTTCGAGTCGTCTATTACAAAGATGTTCTATCTTGCCTACGCTGTGAATTTTAATCTCAATGAAAACACGTTGAAATCCCTCTAAGTCGTATCTTTACCTCGTTGAACCAAACCGGATACACGTGCTCACTTGCGTTAATAAAATAAAATACACCACCCATAAATAAATAAATAAATAAATAAATAAATAAATTCGAAGACGCCTGGATAAGTTGCGGAAAATTTTTTATATATATGAAAAATAATAATTAGCAAACAGAAACAAAATATAACAGTCGTCGAATTTCTATTCTCACAACGAAGCGAAAGTTTTCGTTTACGAATAATGTTTGTGCCTTCAATCGGAGCTTTCAAGAATTCTTTCTTTTTTTTTTTTTTTTTTTTTCAAGTTTTGACGGTTCAAAACTAAGTCTTATCGGGGCTTTTCGCCGAAGCCATACGGAAACAGCCGAAGTGTGGTGTCGGAGGTAAATTCATCTTGTCTCTTTCGCTCGGCACGGCAGCAACAACTGCTTTCTCGGCTCTTTGTATTTCTTTACATCTTCAGCTAGGACTCTATCAGAGGCGCATTATACTTTTTGGGATGGTTGGATTTTGTATTTATGTATATTAACTTCGTGTTAACAAACTGCGTGTTTTAACGGAAAAGATACACTTGCTGAACGCAAAGTAAAAAAAAACAAAAACCAAAACGGAAAAAACAACGATGCAGGAATTACAAATATTACAATGGCACATTTGATGTACCACAAGAATCGTATGATGGAGCAGAAATTTCAGAATTGATGAGCATATACATTTTAAATAAAATCAACATATAGACAACCAGAGATTATATAGAGATGACGGATTAATGATAGCACCAGACAACAAAAGAGAACATGATAAAAGGAAAAAGCTTTACAAACAATTAAAAAAAACTAGATTTTGATATAATAGTAGAAACAAACAGAAAAGTGGTACAATATTTAGATGTGGAATTTAATTTACAAACTGGCAATGTCTCGTCATACATGAAAAGAAACCTTAAGTTAACATGCATAAATACAAAATCCAACCATCCCAAAAGTATAATTAGAAACATTCACAAAGGAATAGAACACAGACTATCAAATAATTCGTCAAACAAAACAATATTTGATGAAAAGAAAAATATCTATGAAGATGCACTAAGAAAATCTGTCCATAAAGCATTTTACAATATAATTCTCAACCAAACAGACAAACGAAAAACGATAATAGAAAACGAAACATTATCTGGTTCAACCCACCGTTTAATTTAGAGGTAAAGACCAAAATAGGACATATATTTTTTAAACTGATAGATAGACACTTTCCAAAAGGATGAAAACTAGACAAAATTTTCAATAGAAACACAATCAAGCTAAATTATAGTTGCACTAGTAATTTAGATATTTTCATTTTAAAAAAAAGCCAGAAACTTAGATGTGTACAAAACAAGACCACTAATAAAGAATGCAACTGCAGGGACAAAAATAAATGTCCACTTCAAGAGCTTTGCAACACAAAAGAAGTCATTTACAAGGCAAAGGTACAGGACTTAAATGGCCAAAATAAAATATATTTCGGTTCAACCAAAGACAACTTTTAAGCCAGCTGGTTCAATCACAAATCTTCATTCAAAATAGAAAACTTAAAAACCTGTACAAAATTGGCTAGCTACGTGTGGGAATTAAAATTAAAATATGGAAAAGGCCCAGACACTGTTTTTTTTTTTTTGTTTTTTTTTTTCACACTCGCACGTTAAATCTCTCCCGTCACCTTTCGTTAGCTATACTTTTTTTTTTTTCACTGACTTGCGAAATTTAAAAAAATACAAAACCCACTATTATTAATCTTTCCTCATTATTTCCTCATAAAAGGAGAGGAAATAAACCTTCTAAAGTTAGGTCTTAAGTTCTGTCCCACTCCAAAATGTAATATTACAAACCTAAAAAAAAGACCTTAGAAAATTCGAACGGAAATTTAGACTTATAGAAACATTACACAGCAACAACAATAATACTCATTAGAAAAAAACAAATCTAAATATTTCCCAAATAAGAACAATTCAAATAAAATGAACATATTCTTTAAAAAAAACCTGGGACACAGACTCTCAAAGCAAACACAACCCCCTTAACAATCTCACACACAAACGAAAACTAACATTAAGAGATATCCGTGAGAACAATGACATAATAAAGAAAGCAGACAAAGGCAGTGCTGTATTCCTTATGGATAAAACTTACTCTCAAAATAAATATTCACGTTATGCTAGGAGACGAAAATAGCTACAGATTAATCAACCATAATATAAATGAAAACATCGCATCAAAAATTTTAAGAAACTCCGCGTTACACATAGTAAAATACTAACGAAATAAGAAAAAGTGATTTTCTTACAGACTTTGTTTCAAAAACCAGCCATTTTTACGGACTCCCAAAGATACACAAATGAAATACAAGGCAGCTATCCAGGTACAAAAATCTGAATATATTAACACCCCAAACCCTAGTGATCTTAAATTCAGACCAATTGTAGCAGAGTCTGTTTGCCCAACAAGCAGACTGAGTAACTTAAAAATAAAATATTACAACCATACACCACAAAAATAAAAAGCTACATCAGAGCCAGCATACATTTCCTAAGCTTCATACCACAAAAAGTAGACCTAGATACACTCATAGTAACATTTGACGGGAACTGCCTGTACAGCAACATATCCATGAACTAGGTAAACAGGCCATGTTGGATTGAGAAACACCCAAAAATACTTCCCAGGCGCTTCACAAAATAATTTATAATACAAAGTATAGAACTAATTTTAGACAACAATTCATTCCAATTTAATCACCAAAATTATATTCAAACAACAGGTACCGCGATGGGGATGGCACCAACGATTGCAACACCCACACTAGCATATCTAGAAGATGCCTATACGACCAAATAGGACACACATATGGGGAAGACATAAAAACAGAATTCAAAAGTTGTCTAAAATCCATCTCCTACTCCCTAGCACGACGAATTTGCATAATAGTAGCTGACGAAACCTTTCGTAAAATACGCCTACGAAAAACACTTCAAATAAGAGGACACTCCACTCCACTAATAAACAAGAGTTTCCAACTGGCAGAAGTAATACCATTAAAATCTCTCCGAAATAAAAGAAAAAACAAGAAAAAGAAGCAAACATTTAGCATACGTTTCCACACACAACAAAAACAACCCAGAATTATTTACAAAGATCAAAAGACACACATAATTACTTAAGAAAAAAGATAAAATAAGGGAAATCTTAAAGACAACTAAAATAATTAAAAGCAAACATCAACCCCAAAATTAAAAAAAAATATTCTACCCTCATCAAAATTCGAGCAACACACAACACATATGGTCACAAAATGCAACAAAAAGGATGTGGGGTATGCAACATAATAATAGAAGGAAAACACTTCAAGTTCGAAAAATATCTCCATTCGAAATAAAAACAGATCTGAGCTGCAATTCTAAAAACGTAATTTATGCTCTAAAATGCGATGAATGCGCAAAAATATAGGTGGGGCGAGACAAGGCTTGAATAAAAGAGTAGCCCTGCACAAAAGTAACATTAAACTAGCCAATAACAGAGAAATTGTAGGTCTCCCAAAATTTACATGAATGTAGTAGAGGTAAATCCAGAGTAATGCCTGTCTTCCAAAATGCAAATTATGACACGCTCATAATGTAGAAAGAAATATTTATAAAAAATACAAGCCTTCCATCAAGAAAACAACATGAAAAACCTAAGACACACACACAGACACACAAAATTCAAACACGATAAAACACACACACACACAAAATTCAAACCTGATAAAACACACACACACACGCACTAAAATCAAATAATATTCCAAAGACAATAAAAAGAACTAGATGACCCACAGAGTAGAACTGAATCAAAATCGCTGAAAACAATTTTAAAGTATAAAGACGAAATCAAATTTTACAAGGCAGTTAAAAAGAAATTGTAGCTAACGAAAGGTGACGGGAGAGATTTAACGTGGGAGTGTGAAAAAACCCAATACGCAAATACGCATATGAACTTTCTAAACTGCTCACCAACTATCTATTTATATAAGATACTTTGGCCATCAGAAAAATAAACGGATCTTGATATGTGAAGTCACAAGTTTATTCGTCTGAAGAAAGTCAACATTAGACTCAAAACACGTGTAGCGACACAAATTCCATTGATATATCATAGAAAAAGAAAGTAATATTAATAATAGTAATCAAGAATAAATTTTAAAAAACGTTCACGGCTTCTCGCACTTTTTTCTTCTATACCAGTTTCTCTCGTTCTCTCGTTGAAACAACCCATATTTCTGTTTTATATATATATATATATATATATAAACGTGATTATATATAGTTATACTCGTCTCGAAAACCTTCCTCGAAAATTTTCGAACGAATGGAAAAATGGTTTTAAAAAGAAAAAAATAAAGAGCTGTCAAAAGTGTTCGGGAAGAAATCAGCACGAAACCCAAAGAAAAAAGAAAAATACCCAACACGAGTAACCATCTAACAAAAAGCGCTCAATACATAAGTGCAGCGAGCTTAATAGAACCTAATGAGACAGACGAACTAGGTTTCTCCTAAACGGCGGATCGTCAGGGAAAGCTGGCCGTATAACAATTGAAATATAAATCTTAAATTTAAAATTCAAAATTTAAAACATTAACTTCAAGGGTATATCTGAAAAGAATCCATTACTACAAGTACACACACACACACACACACACACACACACACACACACACACACACACACACACACACACATGATTTACTTAAATATCTAAATGATATTCGCAATTCACGAGTTAAATTTAATTTTAATTATTTTTAAACAATTTAAGAAACTAAATCTAAGGCGGCTTAGTATGAAAGGAACCGAATTATTATATATATATATATTTTTTATTGTAAGGGCTCTGCTAAAAATTAACTAAAATTAATCTTTTTGTGTAAAAGGTAATTTAGCATTAAAAATAAAAATATAAAACATACATATACAATTATAACAAGGGACAGGAAAGTTACATGAGTAATAAAGTCATGGAAAAACAAAATGGAAATAAGAATCGTCACAAAAACAAAACAAAATATTATAAAGGTGCAGGAAAAATGAGGGCTAAAGAGTTAGTCTACTGGTTCTTACATGTTAAATAGTAGATATTTAGATAAGAAAAGGAAGAAGGAAGGTATCTATAAGGCTGTGTAATTTGGTCATAGGTTCTAAATATACTAGCTAAAAAAACTTTTAATTTACTAAATTCATAAATTAAATTTAAAACTTATATCTTAAGTTTTAAAATTCACAAATTTCGACTTATAGTGGCATTTGCTTATGAATTATTTACGTAAATTTAAAAGTAGGTGTTGACTTGGGTACTTTAATATTTTTATTTTTTCCCTAAACATAGATTGCACCTATCGTGAAAATTTCTGGGAGTACGGGCTGAGCCTATCAGTTTCCAACTAACTATGGGGTTCAGTCCTTCTTCCTTTATTTTCAGAAATCTACAGGAAAGGGCTGTTTGATATTTTTGATTGGGTTGGAAAAAGAATGCCTATGGTTATAGTAACGTTGCTTAAAATCCCCCGCGGATATACCAATATATGTCTGGTAATGTGTTCTATTGTTGGTTGGTGAGATTACCTGGGTGGATTTATCAGCCTTCTACAGGACAGATACTCACGGAGCTACAATTACAATCATTTGAAATTCCTGACTTTGAATTGGTATTATATAAATTGTTTAGAATCTGATTATTGTGTGAATTAATAATATCGTCCATATTTGGAGTACAGGAATAGCTAATTTTTGTTGTGTTTCTATTATGTAGAGGATTCTTGCTATTAAAATGTTTATTTATTCGCTCGAGAAAATATTTTCCTATATTAATATTAGTTAGTCTACAGTATAGGGGATTAAACCATATTACCTTCCTTTTTTTACATTTATTTTTATTTTTGGTATTAGATGGTCCAGGGTTAATAGTTGGTTTTACATACGCTAATTTATTTTTGTATCCGCTCTTCTGAAGGGCCTTGTGGTAAATTTCTTTATTTTCATTGAAAGTTTTGACGTTGAAGATGCTTTCTGAAAAATAAAAATTAAAATAATATAAAACTTTCTTTTAAAATAATTTTACAATCTAATAACAGAGAATGAAATTATATAACATGACAGAGGTAACTCAATAATTTATGAAATATTATAGCATGTATTAATTTTTATGTTTAATATCTATTTTTCATATTTATCAGGTACCTCCACAAATTTCACAATTATTTTTTTTTTAGCAAAATAGAAAGAATCACCTTTGGCACATGGAATATCAAGACGCTCAACAACTGTGAACAACTAGAGAATGTCAAGCAGGAGATGGACAGACTGAAAATAAATATTCTGGGCATATGCGAAACCAGATGGCCTAACAATGGAGACCTCATCACTGACGCTTACAGGATAATTTACGCAAGAGGCAAAAACAACGACAAAGGAGTCGGCTTAATACTAGATAAAGAAATGAAGAAATACGTTATGGGATACTGCCAGCTTTCAGTGAGAGTCCTCTTGGTTAAACTGAGAGGAAGACCCTTCAACATATCTATCATAGCAGTTTATGCACCAACAACTCAGAGCACTGAGGAAGAAATAGAATCATTCTACTCCATACTGGACAATGTCAAGGCTCAGTGCAAAAGCTAAGAAATTAGGATCATAATGGGGAACTTGAATGCCAAGGTAGGTAAAGAGAGGAAAGGAGACACGACCGGCAACTTTGGATTAGGAGTTCGCAACGAACGAGAAGAAGAATGGGTCCAGTGGTGCACAGCAAATGACCAGGTAATAACTAACACCTGATTTCAAGAACACTTACGTCGTCTATGGACATGGAGATTCCCAGGAGGTGACACGAAAAACCAAATAGACTACAGGATATTCAGAAACGCAGTGGTTCAATGCAAAACCTATCTAGGCGCTGACTGCGGAAGCTACCATATCCCATTCATCTACAGACTAAAGATAAAACTTCAGAGAATGAAGAAACCTAGCACAGCACCAAGACTGAAATACAACACGCTCGTGAATAACATCAACCCACAGAAAGAATACACTAACAGAGTGAAAAACAAATACGAAGAACAAATTGGAAAAGGACGTTCGAAATGGGACTCACTAAAGGAAGCGAGAATGTCATCAGCAAACAATGTTACCCCCAAGGAAATCAGATGCAGAAGAAAAAACAAGTGAATGACTAAAGAGATTCTCGACATGATGCAAAGGAGACAAAAAATGACGCCAAGACATGGAAGGGAATACAGGAAACTACACAAGGAAATAAGGAACAAATGCAGACAGACTAAAGAAGAATGGCTTAAAGACAAATGTGCAGAGATAGAGAGACTGTGCAGGACCAATAAAGTAGAACTGCATAAAGAGATAAGAGAACTGACAGGACAAAATACCTGCTCCTCAACAGGATGCATAAAATCCAAGGATAAAACGATAATATTGGAGAAAGAGAAAATACTCCAGCGATGAGAAGGATATATAAAAGATATTTTCCACGACAAGAGAGAGCAACTGAAAATACACAAAGATGAGGACGGGCCAGAAATATTAAAGTCCTAAGTAGAAGCTGCAATGGCCAAACTGAATAGAAACAAAGCAGCTGGTACAGACGACATTGTAATAGAGCTGATAATAGCCCCTGGCTTAATGTTGAAACGTACACAGGAAGCACGGAAGCGTGATGAAAGAACTGTACTCTGCCGAAAATGTTTATATAGTTTTTTCTTTAATTTTTTTTTGTTCCTGTAAGAAAGCGCGACATTTGAAACACGTGACTATCAAATGATAGGTAAAATTACCAGTATTTACGCGTCATCGGCGTGTACACAGAAAAATGTTTTAATTATTTTAAAAATCTTATGTTTCCAATATTTGTATTAAGCTTGTCAATTTTCGATTAGTTAATATTGTCTTCACTTAATAACCTAAAGGATTCAACAATTGTAAGAAATTTTAAAAGATTTTTTAAACTTTATAAATTATTTTAATAAAAAATGAAAACAATTCTTGAAGAAATTCATTATTCATCGAAAAAAAATTTTCCCTTCAGACTATGATATCCTTAATATATATTGTTTATATTATTAGTATTTTTTAAATTTTTAGTTATTAAAATTAATTTAAAATGTAGTTATCGTAAACAGGTAAAAGTACCTAGTTGAGTATAATGCGAGTAAGGATCTTGCCTGCTATGCACAGTAAGGAAATGCCACGCCAGTTGTCACAAATGGTTTTCTTTCCTTTGTTCTTAACAAATGTTGTATGTAAGCATCTTTGAAGGCCTGGGGGACACCTTCTGCTTTTCAAATAGCTACAAATAGCTCAAGAAGCTTCTTGGCCAGCTTTTGTTTACCGTATTTATAGACTTCTGAAGATATTTTGCCATTTTTAGGTGCTTTACTTCACATCTTTTAATGAAGTTCGAAACCTCTTGAAAACTTGGAAAATAAGAAAGCTGGGGTATTTCAGGTTATTGTGGGATGGAATCTATGACATCACTATCATCTACATAATTACTGTTAAGAACATGCTCAAAATGTGCTTTCCAATGACGCAATATTTTAACTTTATCTGTGTAAGGTGTTTCCATCAGAAGACAGAACAACTTTTTTCCACACTTTTTAGAACCATACACATGATTTAGGCTATCATAAAATGTTTTTGCAATTTTCCTGTAGGCAGCATTCTGGGAATCAAGAGTTTTAGAAGACCACCAGCACTCCTTTATTTACCTCATAAGCCTCATAAACTTATAGGTCAATTCCTTGCACTTTTGACATTGTTTCTGCGTTATATGCCTCTGGATGATCATGACCTGGATCTCAATGTTATTTTGGTCGAGCCAGTCCTGAAGCTTCCTTTTGGGGAGGCCGAGAACTTCAACACATGATGTGTAAATATTATCATTTAGAGACTTCAACGATGTTTCTAATTATCACTGATTCCGATAGTCGAGTGCCACAGACAACTAATTTCTATTACCCTCAGTCTTCAAAGCCAGGACATTGATTCGCTTGGGTATATTTGAGCCAGTCAAAAGTCTTTTACGAGATAATTGAACAGAGATTCTGCTTCGGAGCAGAACGTGATCTGAAAAACATGTTGTGCTGATAAAAGATCCGATGATGTGCAAATCAGTCATGTCTGGCTTCTTAGTTATGATATGGTCGATGTGAGGCCAGTTTTTGGAACTAGGGAGCATTCAGTATTTTTTTTTTTTTTGTTTTTTTTTTTTTGTGATGATCCGACTGTTCAGAGATAGTTCTGGTGATACAAAGATGAAATTCCTTACACACAGAAAGAAGACGCAAATCGTTTTGAATTCATTTTGCCTACTCTACTCGAGTCAATGACACCAGGTCATGTGAGATGGTTTCTTCCAACTCGTGCACTGAAATCACCTAAGAGAATGAGTTTACTGTGAAAAGAAACTTTGAAGAAAACGGAGCACCTCTTATCATAAAAGTCTCAATTTCTTGCCCAGGACATGACATGGTTGGCGAGTAGCAACTTACAAGTATCATTTAGGAATCCATCTCATGATCTAACGTCAGCGGCATTATGCGATCGTCAGCTCCCTGCGGAAGAGGTCAATGATTTTGCAGCATCAGATCTAATAGCAAAGTCCACACCTGACTGACGATGCTCCTCTTCACTTTTACTACTCCAATAAAATACATAATCACCACCGACCTCCTCGAGCTAAGATGTACCTGCAAACTGAGTTTCACTAATAGCATAGATAGAAATATTGTACTTTCTTAATGTACGCGAGATAAGAGCAGTTCTGCATTCTAGTGCGCTATTATAATCTTGTAGTGTTCTGATATTCCAAGAACCAAGACTAAGGTTTCTACTTTTCCGTCTTACATTTCTTTGTTTTTTATGGTATGATTGGATAACCAGACAGCTGCATTACGCTGCCAAGTTAGAGAAATGAGCAAGCAATTGCTCAGGGGTTTGTGCAGGAACGTCCATCACCTGATAGTCGTCACCGTGCACAGAGCACACTAAGAACTTCCAGTAGTATTCTCTACCCGTTTCCGTATCCATTGGTTCATTGCTAGTGGGCTTGAGATCGCGAGATCAAAAGTCAAGACTGAATACACGAACTATCCCCAAAGATTATTTGATTAGAGTAATGAAGGCTTGTTTAGAACCAGCCACACTTTTGGTATTGCTGGTAACAAGGCGTTGGTGCAAATATTTGCCATGAACACAATGAACAACACCCCTCAGGTTTTATTACAGCGTAGTGACCTCCCCGTTCCAGTACACACCCACATATGCACACATATACATATGAAAACGCACACACATTTATGTACACATACATGTATACATGACGTAAACTTATTTAGAGTGTATTTACATATTTACACACGTACACACACAATGGTCTACCGAGCGCCCATAGCTCAGAGGCAGAATCGCCGACTGACGCCAATTCGGTCCTGGGTAAAAAGCAATCGGATATCTAAGCGTACTGATGAGCTGTGATACAACGAAACAGATCTGTCTGCGGATGACTATATATATATATATACCACTACAAATACTGAACCTGAAGTGCACAGAAAAAATATCAGACACAAAAATTATTCTTCCACAAAGTGCAACTTCAATGGAAACCAACTCATCAAAAGATACCATAGAACAAAAGCACCGGCATTAATGGAGACCGCTATAGATGGGTGGTGAAAAATCACCAAGAACACTATAAAATTTTATACAGTCATAGCGTTGTTACTAACGGATGAGGTAGCAAAGATACCACCTTCAATCTTAGATTCAAAGAATTATGATGAACTTAAACGAATTTAATGGAAGTGAATGAATGCTCTAAGCCAGAACTGCACGATAAACTGATGTCCACTACTGCTATAACCAGCAGGTCCTCAGTTTGCCTACAGAAAATGCTAGCCAACGACAATGGGAGCGAGAACATGATGCACAAATTTTATATGCTCTACCAGTCAATAGCATTAGTAGTAGCAACACAAAAAAACTTAACAGCAAGAATATGTTAATTGGCAGACGAACTAATCCCGTTGGTTCCAAACGACCCAGTGTTTGTAACCCAAAAACCTAAAAGAATAGGAAACACACTATAGACTACAACAGTAATGATACCTGAGGCAACAAGAATAAAATTAACAGTGGATACAGGTGCGAATTTATTGATACTTCTGTTGTCAAATATAAACGGAATTACGAAAGATCCAACGCAAGTACACTTACCGCTAATGGAAATAAGATAAAATGTTACGGTCAAACCGACATAAAAATTGGAATCGCCAGTCTTACGAGAACCTTCCAGTAGACATTAGTAAGAGCCGACGTTACCAAAGCACTACTTAGTTACTACAAACTGGTTATAGACTGCAAAAACAAAACAATATTCAACCCATTCATGTGTAGCAAAAAAAACCTTAACAATATAGAAGCACCTAAAAAAATGCTGGAATAAAAGGGTCGTCACCCGCGCAGTAGTTCCCCTCGGTTCATTTCTCTGTGAACAATATTTCACAATATGTCATCTCGCCACACCCGAAACAGGTTGGTTTGGATCATGGCGGATCTTTACAGTCATGCAACATGTGCAGACACTTGTATCTGAAACACTGATCGGTACATGATCTGAATGGATTCACCTGACTCTCAAGCCCAGTTGAGTCCTCTCTGTATTGAGCTTATGTCTGCCTAGCAATCACTATCATCTTAAGCTCTTGTGTTTTGTTGGCCGTCAGCAGTAGAGATCCATATCATTTATCCTGGCAACTACTGGAAGGTTACTGAGATGCTTTCTGGGAAGTCAATGACATATGTCAATCTTACAATCCAATCCAGCCCTCTTTCAACGAATCTCGACAATTCTGCCAATCTCTGGATCTTGGTAGCGTACATGTCTACTGATTTTCTGGTCCATCTAATCTTTTTCAGCTTTCCAAAAAATGCCTTCTTCAGCGCATGTTCTATCTTATCTGCAACCTTCTGATCGTCCTCACTCAATTGCAGATAGAGATCTAAAGGAATAAAACTTGCAAGTTTAGGGATCTTTTGCAACCTTGCAACCAATTTCACCGTTGCCAACCACGCAATCCCCCCACCTCTCTCTCTCTCTCTCTCTCTCTCTCTCTCTCTCTCTCTCTCTCTCTCTCTCTCTCCTAAAAAGCTTCACCGTGTTTAATTGTAATTTCCAATTCATGGTAGCTGAAATAGCTTGTTGTTTTAGGGAGCAAAACCGTTTATTTTTCTTACTTTCTTACACGCTTCTTGTTTTCCTTCGTTCTCCCTATTTCACTGTGCTTCCTTCCTTAAGTTACTTGATCAAGCCTTAGCATTTACTCGAGCCTCCAAACAAAGGTGGGGTGTGGCATACGGCCGATTTTTACGTAGGGCATTTCTGAGCTCGAGAAAAAAATTCCCAATAGACACCACATACACGGTGTCAGGATCTCGTCTATTTACTCCAGACGAGACTCTGCTCTTCGGCATAGCTTTGTCTGGCTTCCTCTCCACCCGAAAGCAGAGAGTCCGACGAAGTCAGTGGTTTGATGACATGATCAAGCCTCATCAACAACTAATTTCTCATTGACTGACAAAACCACTTTTCTATCGCACCATTTATAATTATGGGTAAGGTAGGTAGCATCACTCTAGAACACAATTCTTTTACACTAAAATCGACTTATTTGCAGCTTATCAATAAATATCCAAACGACATAAAAAGACTGCTACACCATCCCCATTAGGACTTTATGAATATAATTTTATGCCTTTTGGTTAAAAAAAAAACAAAAAAAAACGCAGCAGCGACATCTGAGCGATCCATGCACAAAATATTTGCCAATCTAAGCTGTTTTCGTCTACATAGAAAACATAGTAATCTTCAGTGATAATGAACAATTGCACATGAATATAGATGCTGTTTCTAACATCTTCATTAAAAAGTAACCTTAAAGTGTCTGTTTATAAATGTGAAATTATCATTGAGTCTCTATCAATAAATATGAGGTAGGTGCAGCACTACTTCAATCAATAAACGGTAACACTCTACCCATAGAATTTTTCTCTAAAAAAATTTTACAAATAAAATATTCAACATTCAAACGAGAATTTTATTTCCGGATATTTGTCGATATTATATTTTCGCCACCTTATAGAAGGCCAGCAATAGACTACTCTGCGACGCCTTTCATAGTCTCAAGTCGGATAAACAAAAGCGCTAGTTAGCCCTGCTAAATGAATATATCTCTGATGTTGAACACATAAAAGTATATAGTTGCTGATTGTTTTTCATGTCCCACTTTACGGGTGAAAGTCTACTTATTTTACTTACTAGTACTGGCAGAAGCACAAGCAGTAGACACAGAAATCCACACCTTTCAAAATCTAAAAGAAAATTAAACTTGCTTATGAAAAACAATTCGTGCTATGCGATGTCTCTATATCATACCAATTTCATTACGTAAGATTATATTTGATAGTATACATGCTAAAGCACATCTTGGAATTTGGACATTTAAAAAAATTATCAAATTTTAGACCTGAGATGAATAAGACAATAAAAATTTTTGTTCAAAATGTGAAGCATGCCAGCAATCTAAAATTAATAGACACACTAGAACACCTATTCAACCTACAGAAATACTATCAGATAGATTACACACAATTCATGTTGATATTGCTGGACCACTTCCTCTAGTTAAAATATGAATGATCTCTACAATAGTCGATATAGATACCTATTAACATGCATCGATCGCACTACCAAACGGAAACAAGCAGAACCTATGACAGAGATAACCGATAAAAACGTAGTTCAAGTTTTTATTTCTGTGTGAATAACACTATGGAGTATTCCACCATGTAATTATCGAGCGTATACAATTCGAAAGTGAGTCATTTGCGGAGAGAGAAAGACTACTCGGATTAAAAACTACTGCCTACCATACTCAGACTAACGGTTTAACGGTCGCACAAGACAATTAAAACTGCAATTATAGCATGAAAAGAGTGCTGGTTAGCATTAATGGTCATACTAGGTATTCATAGTATGCCTAACTCAACAAAGGCCGTTTATGCCGTTACTGGCACGCATATATTAATATCACAGTTGCTCATAAACAGTATCCATGATTTTACAAAGAATTACAAAGAACCATATCACAGTTTGATTTAAATAATACCCGTAATTATCATCATACCAATAATAAAATGTACATCCTAGAACATTTGAAAATGTACAAAAAAATATGGATCAGAATATACAGACCCTTTTGAAGTGCTTAAGATAGCTCCTAAATATTATCAGATCAAAATAAATGAAGTACAGACTCAAGTATAAAGACCCAAACAAGTTTAAAAAAATTAAGAAAATATAAAATAGTTGTAAATTGGAGAAACAGGTGCATACTACTACTAGTGTAATAGAGAAAATAAACAGCCCTATTACAAATAGAACCTCACCTGGTAGGACCGTTTATTGAAAGAAGCTTAGTGAATATTTCTACAATTGAATGACTCCGCATTCTAAAGGGAAATTTGTATAGTGATAGCAATAAATAAACTACTAAATAACCCCAAAACCTTTTTTATTATCATTTCCCCCCAAGCAAGGCAGTACTGCTACTGGTGCCCAGTGAGTTACATAAGAGGAGAATGATGAGAAAGAGGAAAAGTTACAGGGACTCGCATCCTTTTCCTGATAACTTTTGTACCATGTTCTTCTCTCTCTTCTCATGCAGCTCTCTTCACACCAGCGTTCTAATCCTTCTCTTGCCGACCCACCATGCTGATAGTGGGTAGTAGAGATTGTTTATAGTGTTTAAAGAATAGCAGCTTCGTTTTGAAAGTATTAAAATTTACGAGCCATTTCTTACTCCAGTCCACCACAGATTGGAGGTCGTTTTCAAGATCAGCAGCGAGGTTTCCTTTGTCAGTATCAGCTCACTCAGCGGTGTTCAGTTGTCCTGCACCCGCCTAATGCCACCCGGACACAAACGAGTCTGTGGTTTGAATAGCCTAACCGGTGAAACGTAGTGCTGTTGTAGGAGCCTCGGCTATGTTTGTCAAATTGGCCTTGTGTCAAACATCACCGAAGTCCCCATAATTTAGAATATCAGGAGGCTGAAAGAATGAAAGTGTTTGTAAAATAAATTAAATTTTATTAAGAGAACATAATAACATCAATTTGAAAGAATTGAAACTCTTAACTATGCAAACGTTCAAAGAGAAAATATACAGAGTTAATCAATTTGTAAGAGAAATAATAGAAGTGTCCAGAATTGTAATTGTAAGTAGCAGAATGTGTGTATGCAGAAAGATTAACAGGTTACTAATAAAGTCTTTCCTTTTTTTTTATGGTCGACGAGAAAGGGAAAAGGAATGTGAGACAATAAAGGAAATTGTACTTATCGGACGTTAATTTTTAGGAGATAGTTGAAGTATTTTGTTGTTGTTGTTGTTGTTGTTGTTGTTGTTGTTGTTGTCTTCTTTATTGACTGCGAGAATGTTGAGGATGGAGAAGAAGAGGTAAAGGAAAATAGTACGAGTGAAGAAAGAGAACGAATGTGTGTCGGGACCTTAGGTTCTGGTCAGTGTTTGGAGTTTTTGTCACATGTTGCTGGTGTATGATATCGCTGCTTCCATCTCACTGACTGATTCTGACTTTCTTTGTTTTTATAGCCATTTAGTTTTTCACACTGGATTGCTAAATGTTCTGTCGGTTTTTCAAATCTTAAAGATTAAAAAATCAACATCGGATCGCGAGATCCGGCTTCGTTTTTTTTTTTTTTTTTTCAATACGGAGTCAACCCTTTTCCTATTCGTCAAAAATTAAATTTCATACTTGATTTTGAATTTTGCCTTAGTCTGGTTTTCACTCATTTTGATTCAATTTTGCGGGTGTGCAATTTTACATTTGGTGTTTCAGTTAATTGTTGAATGATATAGGATTTGTATCATATACTGCCTAACCGGGGTTAGATTTTCCCACGTTCCACTGGTTAGATTATTCGGACGACAAACTCGCTTGTGCCCAGATGGCATTAGATTTTAGACATAGATTCGTTGGATACTGGAAGCTCAACATGTATTTATGAAACAACTAGTGGGAGAATTAGTGGGAGCGGTTGCTGGGAATAAAAAGCTATGAGAACCTTAAAAAGGTGTGAGAACCTTAAATTTAGCCAGTGATTCACCTTAGTTAGTGCTAAAAACGCCTTAAATAATAAGATAGTTTCGTCCGAGCGGACGCTGATCGGATCGAGCGGTGACATAGCTTAAACAAAATGTCTAACGAAGCCGAGAACATGGGCGCAGAATTTCGCCAGGATGAGATTCATCGATATTTCGATCATTACATTCGCTAGGTCAACACTTTAGATGGGCGTACAGCGTTCGACTAATGATATGTGCAAGGCATTTCAACAGCATTTCCTGATTTACCAACGAATGCATGTGACGTTTCGCATCTATTTGGCCGATTTTTTTCGAATCTCTTCGACTGAAGCGGCTGGTTGAGATGGGGTCACACAGACGCATTGAAAAGGGTCGGCTGGGGAAAGTCTCCTGGATTTTATGGTCTACGAATTTCTATCGATTTTGAGAGTGGTGTTCAACAATTGGTTCCGGTAGGCGTCCGTTCCCAACCGGATCTCCAGGGGTGTGATTATGCTGTTGAAAAAGGATAAGCATGTTGAGCGGGATTTAGACGACTGCAGACCCATAACTCTACTTAACACAGAGTTAAAGTTTTTTGCCCAAATCCTGACGGATTGCCTGGCCGATGTCTTGACTTTAACTGCTGAAAAAATACAGTTTTGGCAAATCTCTTTTGTTCTTATTAAATCATTTCAACCACGTTTACACAAAATCTAGAACTTACTGTCGTAATATCAGCGATGCCATTTATAAAAAGCTCTATGCATGAAGTTGATACATCCCTTTTTCAGAGTTTAATATGACAGGCATCTAATGTTTCCATCAAAACATTAATGGATTTCTTTTGAAGCTTTCTTTTAAAGGAATATTAACTTCATTTCAGCTTGGTTCAACGCTTAAAAATTCTGCATTTTCTGTTGGCATTGTTGTAGTTTATGATCTAAAATGAATTTATAAATAAGTGCTAGGATCCTTTAATTCGACACTTTACAAAAAAAATTTTTTTTTTCCAACTCAACTGACAAAATAACACTCAGATTTTCAAATCTTCGGTAACAATTAATCCAAAGAAGCGTCTTAGATGTTTAACAGATGTTGGCATAGGATGGCTGTTACGAATGCAGATCAACACACGCACGCACGCACGCACAGCTTAAACCCCGCTAGGCAACACAGGGCGGTCACGTGTGAGCATAAAATCAGTTTGTGAGTAGCAGGGCAGAGGTTAAACTGATCCAAATATCCACCTAGCAATAACTGTCTAGACAAAAGCCAGGCATGAAAGGTACAAGAATCAGCAGTAGCCAAATTTTGCGCCTAAAATGCGAATCAGGAGATAATCAGAAAGTCCAGTCAGTTGCGGGCTAAATGTCGACTGATCGGGTTACGATATTTCAATGAGGAAGCTCAGGCAGTCTAACGAATGAGGAGGCTCATTTTTATAATGGTGTAACTCAACCAAGTCAGTCGTAGCAACTCCGGATAAAAATCATAAGAGTATGTGCTTTATTCGTTAAATTAACAAGAAGATTTCGATGAGAAATTGCAGAAAATGCTAAAAATATAAAATTCAGCTACGTCAGGAGGAAAAGAGGAAGTTGTAATAGACCGAATTGATCATCAGATAAGAAAGATATCGACTCAGATTTGCAGAAAATATAACGCTCAGTTGGGGAGACGAAAGTAAAGAAAATTGCTACGGGAAGACGAAAGTGAAGAAGTTTGCTACGGTCGGACAGCATTCGAATCCAAGTATATGTAGAAAAGAAAGAAGATAAAAAAAGAGATAGAGAAAAGAAAAGAAAGAGAAAAAGAGAGCCGAATAGATGAAGATAAGTCATTATGCTTTTGGCCGCGGTGTTATAATAAAATGCATACATCCACCAACAATACGTTATTGCAAACATCTGCCACATGCTCAATAATATTGTTTATATTCTATCCCATTTTTGTATTATGTGTTGATTTTCTGCATTCGTCAGAATTCGTCATAATTCGACAAGTTTTGTTACCCCCAACAGAGGTTTTGAGATTTAATCCTAGTTGTTTGTCATTGGACATTCTCACTCAGACTTTATATTTTTTTTATTTTAGTATTCGATCGTTGCATTGTTCTTTTCATGTATTAAAATTTATATCAAAGCCACTTCGCCTTGTGTTCATCCCTTGGATTGTTGGTCAGTTCATGTGTTCGTAAAAGAAGCGACCTAGGAAAGCTTATATTCTATCATACCGACCGAAATAAATAATCTTATCTATTTATTTTTATTTTATTTTATTGTTCATTCTATTCTATCTCAGAGGGATAACTCTTATCCATTTTGATGTGCGGAATGTAAATATCCCAAATCGGCGTAAAATCATAATAATAATGTTGTCGACGAGGAGGGGTATTTGATCTTCTCAGTTAGAGGTGAGATGTTTGCAGTGCCGATGCTATTTCCAAGGTAATTGATATTGGGGTAACCAAAGATGCATCTGTCTAAATTGATTCAGAGACCAAAATGAGACAATCTCTGAAATACTTTGCTTGTGTTCATCGATGTTAGTATCAACTACAAGCATGCTGTTGGTGTACACTATGAATAGTAATCCATGTAAGACTTAAAATATCTGGGTAGCGTTCCTTAAACCAAATGGCATTCTCAAGAATTGAAATCGCCCAAACGATCTAATCACTCTCGTTTTTGAAATGTCATCAGTAGATTCAGAGATCTGCTAATACACTATGGTGATGTCGATTTCCGAGAATATGCATGCCCTCTGCAGATCTGATGCAAAGTCATGAGTTTGATGGACTAGATCTCAGTTGGGAACAGTTGAAGAATCTACTTTCCTGTACTTGACTCATGTTCCGAAGTTGTGAAATAAGTAATGAGTTATATGGACTAGTTGAGGGATAAATGATTCCTTCGAGTACCATTCAATTAAATTCCTTCTTGCTGAAGTCGTATTTATGTGAGTGCAATTTTGTGAGAGAGAATTTACAGGTTGTCCAGCTGTTTTTATGTAATGTTGTGTCTAGTGTTTGATTGAATCCATATTTTTGAAGGATTGAGTAATTTCCTTGTACTGATTTAGAATTATCTCATCAGGGTTGTGGCAAGTTGTAGCACTGATCCCTGTTGTGATGTAATGCATAATGATGCTGGTGACGCAGATGTTAGTCGTATTAGCAAATAAAGTTCTGTTCTTCGTATACATGGACAAATTAAAGTGAACTAATAATTTTCCTTACAATATGGATGATTTCATCCTGACTTGCGTAAGCAACCAAATAAAGTCTAAAACAAATGTTTAGCATTTAGTGTCAGTCGTGTTATTCCAAATGTCTTTATGTGAATGTCATTCACTGCTTCTAATTTGAAGACGGTAGGGGTGGTTTTTTCAATCCAGTGTGAAATCTTAGTTTTGACCAATAGGAAAAAGGATTGACTCCGTACTGAAAGAAAAAGAAGGAACCAAATTTCGCGATCCGATGTTAAATTAATTTTCTAACCAATGAAAGGAAGCGATTTGCAAAAGTGAGAGCGAAGTTAACAATCCTATGTGAAAAAGTCTTTTGCTATAAAAACAGAAAGAAAGTCGAATCAGTCAGATAAAAGTTAGATTAGACACCGCCAACATGTGACAAAAAGAAACTTCAAGCCACTGACCCAGACATAACGTCTCGACACACATTCGTTCTCCTTCTCCTTCTCCTTCTCATGTGCTATTTTCTTTTATCTCTTCTTTTTTGTCCTCAACATTCTCGCTGCCAACAAATCAGATGAAGACGATAACAACAACAATATGACATTTAAACTAATACTTAAAAACTAACGTTTGATAAGTAAAATTTTCCTTTATTGCTTTTCCTTCCTTTTCACTTTCTCACCGACCATAAAAAAGGTAAGGAACACAGACTTAATTGGTGCCCTGTTAATTCTGCATAATTACATTCTGCTACCTACAACTAGAACTCTGGATTCACTTAACAACATTTTCTCTTTGAACATTTAGCTCTTACAAATTGGTGTTATTCTGTTCTGTTAATAAAATTCTACTTTAACATACAAACGAAATACTTTTATTCTTCTAACCATCAAGCTTTTGAAGATTCTGATAATCCTAAGTTGGAGGGATTTTGGTTATGTTTGACACAAGGTCAATTTAATAAACATTCAACCTTCTCCCTACTTTACTAGTGAATCCCGAAAAAAAAAATACACGCAGAGAAATTTTAATCTCTACATATTTGATAACACCGCAAAGAACACGCAGTGGAATTGTTCACCCTACTTCAGAGTATCGCTCACGGATTGAGTCAAGCGATTTTTAATTTTGCATGTGACTTTGTAAGTAGATTTTTTAAAACCTCAACTAACTTTGTTTTTGTGCGTGTTGTTATTGTATTTTGTCAACGTTTTATGTTAACTTTTTTTTTTGTTTTGTGTATTGCGGGGAGGCGACGAGTCTTCCCAGCCAACTGTTACGCCGACAGATTCGCCGTCTGTTTGGAATAAAAGTCAGGCCAAAAAAGACGTGACCTACTATGATAAAATGCTGCATGAATACAAAGATTATACTAAAGACAATGAATTTGTAGCCATACCAGAAGCTCTGGATGCCATTTCAGCAAGGACAATCTCTCTGCTTGACAACCGATGTAAAAACGTTAATTGGTGTCAACAGAGAGACGATGGAAGAAGCCATAATTGTTTCGAAAATATTGGCTCGGAGGTCGAGAGCTATGTGGACGTATTACTTGCGTTGGCGGAGGAAGCCAAGATGTTGGCTGGCAGTGTACTGACAAGAAAACATGTCAGACTGCAAACCGAATACATGAACACCGGCGAACTCGTATTGTTGTTTATGGTGTGCTCCTGGATATTACCAGTGATCATTTTCTTCGCCCATTTCGAGTCAAGTAAGGCGAGAGTACAAACTGAGGATTTCTGTATTCAATTAACTTTGAATTGACAAGAATTTACCAGGATCCATGATATACTGATGTGCTGGGAAAGAAAGCTTTTCGTCGATGTAAAGGGAAGAATGCCCCACTGCTGGACGTGTGGGGCCGTTGGGTATTTGTCCAAAATGTGCCTGGAACACCAGTAACAACAGTAGAACCGGTGACTGAAAAGTCCAGCGAGTCAACCAGCTCAAATGAATGGATTGAGGTTGTGAGAAGTGGAGAAAAAGCAATATTCACTCTTCCTTGGCTAGACGTCGCTTCAAAAAGAGTGACGTTGCCTTACAAAAGGAATCCGTCCCCAAAAAATTAACAGAAGAAGATACAGTAACAAGAACCAGCGGAATCACCACAAAAGGATCTAAATATGGAGAGCGAAGACATGCTTCCACTTCGGGTTTCTTCACTTAAGAGTAGGAGGGAAGATGAGGAGGAAAGAGAACAAATTATTTAAAAAAAGACAAAAAAGCATTTCGCAGCAAGGTGAAAAGTGCCCTGGTAGACGCCAAAGCTCAATCTGCCCTATCATCGCCTGTAAAAGTACTGCAGAACAATGACAAGGTAAAGAGTTACTCTTTTTCCCCGTGTAGAACCCCTCCTGCTCTCTCCCCCAAACCATCCCCACTCCATTCCCAAGAAAAGAAAAGTAAATAAAAACTGATTATAACAGATGCATTCCTCAAACTCAGAATGATGTAATTAGGTACACCTGAACTGAAAAAAAACTAGCAAAGCTTTGCGCAGGGAGGGACCTCGTGATACGCCATCTCTCTTTGTTTAGAGCGTTAAAATCAACTTTTCCCACAGACGTTGGCGGTATTGTTGTAGACAAAGGCATTACGTCTGAAATTGGTACTAGCAGTCTAGGACAATCCGTCGGGGTCCTAACTGACGCAGATTTTCGTACAGTCTTTGTATAAAGAGTCCCACTTGAAAAATGTCTATCAAGCTAGCCAGCTTGAATATGAAAGGTCTGATCAGGGTAAGGCTTCCCGCCTGCTTCGTGATCTCTTGTCCTTCGGGATAGATGTAGCTGCGATCCAGGAAACACACTTTGTTTGCGAAGTTGATGCTCATGTACTGTCTAGCGACTGTTGTCCATTCAGCATGCAGGAACCAACAGGCCAGAGGTGTTTCCTTGTTGGTTAAACGTAGCCTGGGTGCGAGGGTGGATATTATCCGTGTCGACGAGGGAAGGGCAGTTGATCGTGGCCAATGTTGCTGTGAACAGTAGCTCGTTTCGGATCGTTGCGGTTTATGCGCCCTACGACCGGGAAGAGCGCATTTCGTTTTTCCATCAGTTACGGCCCTTGCTGGTGGGTTCTTCGCGCCTAGTCTTAGTCGGGGACTGAAATGCTATCCTGGATCACAAGCTAGATAGCTGGTGGAGAGCTAGCAGGAGGTCGGGCGATCGTAGCGTGGTTGATCTGATCGGCGAGTTCGGTCTCGTTGATAGATACCGGGTCGATCACTTTGGGGGAAAGATGTGAACGTAGACACTTAATTGGCCGTCAACCCAGGTGGCTAGCTACCTGGATAGAATGTTAGTGAGAAGAGTCGATCTAGATTTACTAGATTGTCCCACGTTCCACTGGTTAGGTTATTCGAACCACAAAATTGTTTGTGCTCAGGTGGTGTTAGATGATAGGCCTCGATTGTTTGGACACGGAAAGTTCAACATATTTTTACAAGACAAGCTGAACTTTCGGCAACAGCTAACTAAACTAGTGCAGCGGGAATTAATAGATGCGATTATTTGGAATAGGTCGTGAGAGAGGCTTAAGCATTAGGTCTTTCACCGCTGACAAGAGCCGCCGACTCGCCCTAGCTAAGGTGAAGACACTTAAAGATTATCTATCCCAGGCGGAGGCAAGAGGGAGGATCCCATAGAGATATCATTAGCTAGAGAGGCCTTTGACCGTTTGGCTAGCAAACGTTAATGGGTACATAATTTAAACAAGATTACTAATGAAGATGTGAGCATGGGCTCATAATTGCGCAAGGAAGAGATCCGTCAAGGTGGCGATCGATATTTTCTAAAGGTCAAAACCCCGGAAGTCGACCGACAATATGTGCGAGGCCTTTCGGCAGCATTTCGAGAGCCACTTTACCAAGGAGACTGGTCTCTGTGAAAACGAGTTTCGGGGCTAATTGCTTGACTTTCCTAGGCTGGCGCCGACTGAAGCAAGTAGCTGCGATGGTGAGATCACGGAGGGTGAAGTTCACTTGGCATTGAAGAGGATCAGCAGAGGCAAGTCTCTGAGACTTGATGGTCCACCCTATGAATTGTACTTGAGGCTGTCGCACACGTTTGTACCAGTTTTGGCGGTGGTGTCCAATAACTGGTTCCCGCAAGGCTCCGCTCCGACTGGATCCCCATGGGTGTGATCACACTGTTGAAAAAAAATCAAGGGTATTGGGAGGGACTTAGATAACTACAAGCTCATAACTCTGCTAAACAGAGTTAAAGATTTTGGCTAAGATCTTTACTGGGCGTTTAGTTGCCGAAACTCTGTTTAGACTCGAGCAGACTTGTGCTGTGAAGGACCGAACAATTCAGAGCAACCAGCATCTGATCCGCACGATCATAGAGAATGTAAAAGGCGACGGGCAGGCCGCACTGATCAATTTAGATCAATCCAAAGCAATTGATAGGGTCGACCATCGGTATCTGGTCCTGAAGGCCGCCGAATTCAAACCCGATTCTGCAAGTGGATCAGTCTGCTGTATCGCTCCCCCAGTGCTGTAGTACACGTAAACGGAAAGCGGTCGGGCGCTTTTGCGCTGTCTCGGTCAGTTCGTCAAAGTTGTCCGCTGTTGCCCCTACTTTACGCTTTGGCGTTGGAGACTCTCCTTCGCCATATAAGTCCGTTCCTACACGGTATCACTGTCTCTGGTGAGGCTCGAGCCAGGGTTTCTGCGTACGCCAATGATGTATCCATTTTCTTGTCGTCCCGGGACGACATTGAGGTGGTACAGAGGGCACTTGATCGGTACAAAAGGTGACAGGGGCTAAAATTAATCGCAACAAGTCTTCCGGCTTGCGGTTAGGTGCCTGGAAAGGGACTGCGTTTCCGAGGCCCTTCAGTTAGACTAACGGACCTGTCCGCATTCTTAGAGTGTGGTTCAGGCCAGATCTCCAACTGGAGGAGAATTGGTCGTATGTACTGGGAAAGGTTGGAGCGTCGGTCTGGACTTGTCTTTGACAGCGTTTGTCCGTGAAGTGGGGGCTGAGGCGCGTGTTACATACGTCTTTCCTCTCATCCTTTACCGGTACTCCCTCTCTGTGATGACCATAGGAAGGCGATCAAGCGCTTATTGTCCATCCTCTTGTGGGGTGGACGCAAGCGTCAGGTCAGCAGAGATATCTGCTCCAAACGTCCGTGTCATGTGAGTGGGGATGGTGAGTCATAGACACGCCTCGAGGTTGGCTTTCCTATGCCGCGTGTTGACAGAGAATTCGATTTTGAAGAGGAGTGTTAGGGACGCTTTGTCTAGCCTTACTAGCACTCCTCCCGTTTTGAGGGTTGAGGGCTGACATAAGCCCCGAAATCACTCAAAATTTTTACTGGAGTATCGAGAGAGATCTTGCAGGCCATTCCTCGATTCACTGTACTTTCACAGCCTCGGAGATACTTTTATCGTTTATTAGTGGATGGGTCGTGACGAAAAACCCTGTACGTGATCGGCTTGGCTTTTCGGCGACCGAGTTATGCTTCCTTTGGTCTTGGTCGCCAGTGGCGAATTACCTAAGCAACCCTGGGTTTTCGCCTAACTGGCGATTGATTCGGACCGTGCTATCTCTCAATGTCATGCCCTTCAGATGGGGGGGGGGTGCGCGCGACTGTCATCAGTGTTACCTTAATTTAGAAGAAACGGCTAAGCACGCCTTCTACCAGTGCGCCCTTTCTGGGACTATGTCAGCGAGTTGACGGCTCGCATCGCTCCCGAACAGCTCGTGTTCATCCATCTCGCGTACGCCTGTGATAATGAGTCGTCCCCGTCTGGGGTGAAACGGATGGTGTTTCTCACGTTGCTGGCCGTGGCACGAATGGTGATTTGGACGACGCGCATGGAATGAATCTTGCGATATGAACGCTATTCTTATCAGCATTATTATCAGACTAGCAGTATAGCCCGGCGTTGCTCGGGTGTAATGAAAGCTTTAAAACTAATCCATGGTCCTGGAGCTAAGACTCTTTGGAAGTTGGCACGAAAGCCTAAAATGCAATAGTTGTTTCCAGTTAAATCGAAACCGTAGACTGAAAGAAAAATGAATAAATGTAAGTCAAATTTTGATTTCCTTGTATCGATATAAAATTTTCTGCACTATTGTAAGAACTGCAACCTTGAAACTTCTGAATATCGTTTCTTATGTCTTTGTCCATGAGTGTATCAAATTTGATTAAAATCGGACCACTCCTTCTATAATACGATTTTTTCGATTATCGATTTTCGATATTTATCGGGGGTACCTCGACACAAAATCTTTTTAAGAACACTCGCAGACGCTTATAGTACAACTGTGTAAATTTTCAAGAAAATCGGTTCAGCCGTTTCAGAGTCTATAGGTAACGGATACACACACACAAAGACACACACACACAGACAAAGTTCCATTTATAAATAAGTTTAGATGTGATAGAAAGCGTTTGATATCGACAGATTTCAGCACAAGGTGAGTAACTGTAGCAAGTCTGGGGCCAGTCTTGATTTTCTTTTTTAAGTCCATTATGTCAAAATGGGGCGGTTTCCTGCTAACCTTCGACTGATTAAATTAGACTTCTTTCTTGTACTTAGTTAATGTAAATGTTGTTCCTACCCTGTTCCCGGCTTTCTCTTTTGCTATGATCGAAGTCGAGATTCCAAGCCTCCCCAGTCTGTTGTGATCCCACTTTTTCATCTTGACTGGGTCAGTCTTGATTTTCCCATTCCATTATTTATTTTATCCTTTCCCTCTACGTTAGCGAGTGTGCTACTTGATTTTAGCAGCCACTCTAATTTTTTTGTGGAGTAGACGGCTCTTACTAATATTTGTTTATTTTAGTTCGAATATTTTGTTATATTTTAGTTTGTTTTGGGTTACTCATCCCCTCTCCCTCTCATTTTCTTATCACTATATTTTTATATATATTTTATAAAATTATTGTACATAAATAAATTTTTATCTCGTGGGTTTTGTGATCCTTTTTTGGGTTCCCCTGTGAATATGTGGTATTATGGTATATGTTGGATTGTAAGATGATGGACGAGTTTTTGTGGTAAATGAAGACATTGTTAAGAGTGATTGGGTCGTAATTGTAATTAGCTAGGTATAGGATAGACAGCGTCGACAAGCCTCAACCCACCCCCTCTTTGGCCATGTGCCACACTTATTGTATTTTTTTCATACAATAATAAATACACTCACCTACCATTTGGAATTAAAACGGCAAGTTATATTTTCCAGAGAGCTATCAAAAAGGTCTTATTAGGAAAAGTGGAGAACATAATTTTATATAAAAATGATATATGTGTGGGAGCTTGCACCAAGAACGAATTAAAGAGTAAAACAGAACAAGTCTTACTAAAATTAAATCAGGCAGGCATAACGTTAAACAGAGACAAATGCAAACTAGACTGTGAAAAAGAAATATCCTATCTAGGATATCAAATATCTAGAGAAGGAATATTCCCTGACAAGAGGTTAACAAACAAAATTGCGAAAGTAGCAAAACTCACGAACAAGAATTAATTGGAATCTTTCTTAGAATTAATTAATTTTTACAGCAGATATCTTCCTAGATACAGCGAACTCATTGAAACGTTTTCTAAAATCCGTAAAAAAACATAGAATTCACTTGGACGCAGAATCAAAGTAATGCTTTCAAAGCATTAAAAAGCACTTTAACAAGTCGGTAATAAAAATCTTCGACTCGAGAAAAAGAGTTACTTTATCAACTGACGCAAGTGAACGTGCCATAGTGGCTATTGTATGACAAGAGGGTCACCCAATCATGTATCTTGTGGTGATACATACCGAGCAAAGGAGGGACCGGATGTTTGCACTCTCACGACCAAAAGGCAAATGAGCAAAACTGGTCGGTGTGTACCCTGGCTCCACGTAGATGTTCCAGTTGAAAACTAAAAATTAATTAAATATCAAATTCCAGTTCGCGAGCCTACGCGAACTTTATTCATCGGCGATTGGGAAGCCCAGAATCAAATACGAGTGTGAATTCCCAAACGATCTGCTGAGATCCAAAAGACGAAATAAAAAGCCGATACATCAAAGAATCGCCAGACAGACACACACAGACTCGAGAGAGACGAGTGTAATTAGTATCTCCCTTGACCGACGTCAAGCGACTTACTATGCTCGCCTTCCTTCCCTCTCCTTTTCTTCTTCTCTGTCTCTAAACTACTTACCGACCAAAGGATCGAATACATCAAAGACATTCCTAATTTACAACGCCCCACATTCATACGCACAAATTCTCTTTTCAGCATTTTACTGCCATGAACATTTTAAAGTCCGTTGGACTCATCTTTAAAGGATTACTTTAATTGTAAAAACCTTAATTGATATGTGTATATATAAAATGTTGTTTCTAAACTCAATCTGCTTTTCTTGATTTTTAACCTTTTTATGACTTATAGTGGGCGATATACAACGAGGCCAAATTCTGTTAATCTGCAACAATATACCACTACTCTCCACTAGAACGGATAACCCACTATAATCTTTCCAAAAATATTTTCATCGGTAGAATACAATTTTTCTAATATAGAAAGGGGAGCATTGGCCATAGTCTGGAGTATAGAGAGACCTCAGAATATTTTATTGGGTAAAGAATTCCTGTTAAAATCAGATCACAAGCTATGGAATTCTTGTGAAAGGAGTTACCAAAAGTAACGTCATCAAGAATTTTAAGGTGGGCTATTACAATCATGGTGTTTGATTTTGACATTACATATGTTAAAGTAAGCACCATTCCTCATGTGGATGCATTATCAAAAATAAGGTTTCATAATGAAAATGGAGAGAGGAACGTGAAAATTCGGATGATAGTTATACAATCGGTGGAAACAAACGTATTATACCACAAAACACTCAGCATAGAAACCCAACAAGATCCGATACAAAGCAAAATACTAGAGCGCATAAGAAAGAATGTGTGGAGTAAATGCACGATAGCGGAAAGACCTTTCAAACAAACATGACAAGGGTTAACGGTAGAGAAAGACATTATATGTAATGTAGATGCAATAATGTCTCTCCAATTTTTAGGAAGGAAATAATTAAAATTGTGCACGACGATATACATTGCGGTGTCACTATGACGCAAAGAAGGTTGAGAATGCAAGCTTGGTGGCCGGGATATTCTAAAGATATTAAAGAACACGTTAGAAGATGCCCCAAATGTACGAAAATTAAAACATTTAAACAAACCAAATTACACACATTGCCTAAAGACGGGGAGCCATGGACAAGGGCTCAAATGGACCATGACCACATTAGAAATATTGGTTTATTTTTAATCTTAGTTTATTCTTTCTGGGGCTGGTCAGAAGTAATAAAGGTGAGGGATAGGACAGCTGCCACCGTGAAACAAATATTGAGAATAATATTTGCAAGAAATGGTGTACCTAAGACTATTGTCACCGACAATGCACCGGGATTCTGCGATGAAAATTTATTGTCTTGGTTAAAAAAAAAAATAGAATGTATACCATATAAAACGCTACCATATCACCCACAATCCAATGACATTACAGAAAGGATGACCCAAACAGTAAAAATGGGACTAAAGGCATTTTCATCTTTTAATCAGAATATAGTGGCATATCTCCCTAATTTACTTTTAGCTATCAAACGGTACCTCATGCGGATAAAAAGCAAAAACCATCAGATTTAATGGGCAGGCAAATTAGTGCGCCAATAACCATGTTGTTCGCCACAGAAGAGAAATTCTGGTAAAAAAAAAGAAAAGAAAAGGAGGCAGTGTCAGAAAGAGCGAGGTTCACCTTACAAAAAGGACAGAGCACGGATGTACTAGAAAAAAAAGGAGCAACCTATATTAGCTCACGCTGATTAATTCAGAACTGAGTTCAAGCCTGAAGATGTAGAAATGCGAAACGAGGAGTAAAAGGAGACAGAGGATGGAGAAACTGAAGCAGAACAGAACATAGTGCAAAGTGGAAATGAGTTAACAGACCTAGAAAAAGAAGATAAATCTAGACCAAGATCTCCATTAAAGAGGACACAGAGAAACACAGAAAAACAGACAGAAGAGTGATGCAGACTATCCAGAATACTCAGAAGAGGCAATAGAGCAACTAAAGGCATCAAAACTCTCAGGTTCAGGGAGGTGTAGCGTGGGATGCAAACGAGATACACGCATAGAGCAAACCTCAGACACTTAAAGAGGAGAAATCACGTAGCTTCCTACGAGATTTACACATCACAATGGTAATAAAACAAAGTTTGCGGATAGTAGTCAATTTCTAGAAATTTCAAGAAATTAATTGGAGTGAGATTAACAGATGCAAAATACATTTTTTACCAAGATTTTATAAAAATAATTATTTCAAACATAAGTTCATTAATTTGTGAATAAGGCCTGAAAGTTTAATTAAAGTCCAACCATTATTGATTTTTTAAAGAATTTCCAATCACGAGGGGAAATATGAGTTTCGTAATATTACATTTTTCATATTAAACTCTGGTAGAAATCTAGTCACCTACAGACAAAAAAAAAGAAAGAGAAATAATATTTTATTTGTGTTGCTTCGTTTTGGTATAATTAGAACTTGAATTAATGATGTTTATTTTTGGAATAAAACTTTAGGTTTTTACATCAAGTTACAACCTTTAAATTTTGTGTGGATACAGGAGCAGACTAGCTAAATTCTAAATACATTCTAAATACATTGAGGATGATAAGCTGTCGTACGTAGTCTATAAAAACCAATTATTTTTGCTACTTCACTAAACAACTCACTTTCAAATTGTCGGCCTCTCTCGGTTATAACATACAGCGAGACACCCCAACGTGTGACCCACGTGTTTATAAAAGCCTCAGCTACACTAGCTGCAGTGATTTCGCTGATGGGTTGTGCTTCTACCCAATGAGTTGTGCGGTCAATACATGTGAGGATATGTCTATACAGGCTGAAGTAACTGCTATTTGGGTTTTTTGCTGGTGGGAGTGGTCCTACTATATCTATGTGGAACTGTGTGAAATCTAGCTGATGCTATTTCTAATATCTGTATAGGTGATTTTGTATGTTTGTAGACCTTTGCTTGTTGACAGGCTGTGCATGATGCACAAAAGTCTTTGATTGATTTATCCATGTTTGGCCAGTAATATCTAGCTTTAATCATCTTAATGGATGATTTAATGCCAGGGTGATTTATGGAATGGATACTATAGAATATGGACTCACGCAATTTAGATGGAATAAAAGGTCTGGGGTAAGACGTTGATAAGTCACACCATATAAATTGGTTATCTCCAAGTATGGTGAATTTTTTTAAGTCCTGAAAAGATTGAATTTCTGTATCAGATGCCTGTGCTTCTGCAAGTGCAGGTAAATCACACGCATCTATTTGTACAGCAAGAGTTGGTCGGGATAGACAATCAGCAACTATATTCTGACTACCTTTTACATGTTCGATATCTGAAATAAATTCTGTCAGGATAGCTAATTGTCGTTGTTGTCTGTCAGATTTAGCAGGCTTTAAGCTATAAAATGCACCACACAATGGTTTATGGTCAGTTAAAAGTAGCACTTGGCGACCTTCTATGAGGTGACGGAAGTGCAGCACTGACAAATAAGTTGCTAAAAGTTCGCAATCGAATGTAGAATATCTCATTTGTGTTTGTGTTAATTTTTTATAGAAAAATCCGATCGGTATTGGATTTCCTTCCACCATTTGGTGCAATGCCGCACCGAGCATAATTACTACTGTCAGTGACTAATTGATAATTTGTACAGTTAGGTTCAAGGTGAGCTAATGAGGATGTATCATTACGTTCCTTAATTACAGAATTGAAAGATTGTCGTTCAGATGCATCTAATGTGAACGAGCTTTTAGGGGATAACTTCATTCTCTCAGATAGTGGTAGTCTATCTGAAAACTTTGGTATTAGTTTTCTATAAAATCCTACCATTCCAAGAAATCTGCGTGGCTCTTTTGCGTCGTTGGGGTAAAAAAAATATTTTAATTCTTCTATTTTACTAGTTGTAGGTTTAATGCCATCTACGCTAATATGAAAGCCTAAGAAATCTAGGGAAGTCACATTGAAAACAGATTTTGTGGCTGAAATTTTTAAATTGCGTTCATTTAAAATATTAAAAACAGTTTCAATATCTTTTTTATGAGAAATCTCATCATTGCTGAAACTTAAAATGTCATCAATATATATAAAAACACAATCAATGTCTTCAAAAATGTTGTCCATATACCGTTGAAATATAGCTGACGCATTTTTAAATCCAAACGGCATATAATTATATTCATAAAGACCAAATGGGGTGGTGAGAGCACTTTGTGCTACATCGTCCGGATGCATTTTTATTTGGTGGTAGGCTGAAATCAAATCGATTTTGGAGAATCGTCGTTTGTTCGCAAGTTTTGCTGAAAAGGAATTTATATTTGGTATAGGGTACCTGTCAGTCTTGGTTATGCTATTGAGAGAACGATAGTCTCCACAACATCTAAATCCTTCGCTTTGTTTAGATACTATATGTAGTGGGCTAGACCACTCGCTTTTGGAAAGGGAGATCACTCCGTCTTTTTGTAGGGTTTTACATTCGCTACGCGCGGCTTCCAGTTTTTCTACATTAAGCCGTCTGGGTTTTGCAAATACTGGCGTATGGCTTCCTGTGTCAATTCTGTGATAGACGCCGCAGTGTTTTTTGTTACTGTTCTTATGTGGTGTGATTAGGTTCGGACATTTTTCTTTAATCGTGTTCCATATGAATGACGGGAGCTCCGTTTCATTTACGACTAGATTCACCGTTGATGCAGATATTTTTAAACTCTTTCTCTGGGTTGTTGTAGGATCGTAAATGGTTTTGTTACTGCAGTCTACTATTAGACCAAACTTGTTGAGAAAATCCAGTCCAAGGAGTGGGTTGGTGATATCAGCGAACACGAATGTCCAAGTAAAAGATCTCCTTAAACTGGGTATTCTAATTTCCAAACTCGCTTGTCCGTAGCATTTTATTTTCTGCCCATTTGCAGTGGATAATGATATGGGAGTCGGTTTTAATGTAATACCATTTACTGCAGAAGTTGGTAATATTGAGATACTTGCGCCAGTATCTACAATGAATTTTACTTTGGTAGCCCCTAATTTTGCGGTAATTTCTAATAGCAGCGAACCTCGTGGGACTGAACTTGTTCGCCCTATTAGTTTTCCGAATCACTTCCCGTAGGTGTTGCTGGTCGGGAACTAGGCAACATTTGTAGATTGTTCTTTTTGGGCCATTTACACCAAGGTTTACATGTTCTTGCTTCATTCGCGAAATAAATATGTGCTCTGCAAATTTTTGTCCGTTGGTTATTCCGATACGGCCTGATATTTAGTGGCACTGAACTGTCTTGGCTGTATTTTCCTTTATAATTTGTTTGTGAGTTATTCTTAGTAGATAAGGGTTGCTGAACAACAAATGCCTTATCGTTATTCAATAATGGCATCAGTTCATCTGCTAACCTGCCAAGTTGGGTATGGTTTAAATCTTTTTGCGAGGCTATTACTGGAGCTATTGTTGACGGTAATGTCTTCAGGAATTTGTGTCTCATAATGTCGTCGCTAATACCTATCCGTTTAGCTACGGATAGCATTTCGTGCAAATATGTCGACGGTCGTACTGAAATAGTCGTAGTCGACATTAATTTTTCTAGAAGCTCTGGTTTTGTTTGTTCGTGAGCTTCTATCAGAGTCCGTTTTAATTCCTTGTAGTCTTGTGATGAGAGGGTAGCATTTGGTAGTTTACCCACTTCTTCGGCTGGTAACGACGATATTACTGTATAAAACTTTGTTTTCGACGCTGTCACATTTCGCAAGTGAAGCTGGGCTTTTAATATCGTAAACCATCCATTTACAGCAGCTTCCATGAATTCCGGTGCCTTGATATTGACTTGATGAGTTGTTTCCTCTCCTGTCTGCTTCATTTATCCTTATATATATATATATATATATATATATATATATATATATATATATTGTATATGAGGTTGCTTTCTGTTCGTATGTCTGGGTCACCACTATTGTGTTGCTTCGTTTTGGTATAATTAGAAGATAACACAAACTTGAATTAATGATGTTTATTTTTGGTATAAAACTTTGGTATAAAACTTTGGGTTTTTACATCAATTTACAACCTTTACAACCCACATAGCCCACATAGCCCACCTTTGATTTATATTGCAACTATGTTGAACTTACCTAGTTACAGTTTCTGGGAGAGAGCATATTATTCCGGCATGATCAACAGTCGGAACAAGGCCAACATGCTAAAACCTCGGCCACAATGGCTTGTGACTTCATGCTAGCACAACAAATGGATTTGTCTTTCATTTCAACCTTAAGATGTCTGTCATAGAGAGTTAAAACATTTTTTCTGAATAGATTTTTGACTTTATTTCTACTTTTGTTCGGGTATAATTCCAAATCCTTTTATTAACATGCAGATATATGTAGGTGTGGCTATCTGTAGAGGGTTCAGTTCAAAATTCCTAGCACCTGAAGAAGGCTGGAGCTTACAATGGCCAAAATGCCATACAAATGTCAACCAAGATGAAGACAATAGTCTGAATAATGTAAATAGTGTAAATATGCTCCGACCTTCTTAATGCACTAGGAATGTCAAACAACTCTCAGAAAACAGGCTTGGTCTGTCTACTCTATATGAAGGGGTTATTAGAGAAAATACAAAGGATCTATGGTCCATATAACATCAGGATGACCTTCAGAAATGGTTCTACACTTTGGAGTTATCTCTTCCAAGTAAGACCCCCCCCCAACAGAGGAGAACATGACTAAGGACTGTGTGTATGCCATTCTATGTAGCTGTGGAAAGAAATATAAAGAAGAAAGAAACTGCCCTCTTAAAATAAGGCTACAAGAACATCGAAAGTCTGTAACACAAGTATGAAGTTGAAATAATAGATAGATAGATAGATAGATAGATAGATAGATAGATAGATAGATAGATAGATAGATTACGCTACTGGAAGTTATGTAAACTGAAGGAATCAGTGCCTATGCTAGGCTACAAAAATCTTCTAAGCCGACCAAGCATAGAAATGAATACAATATGGGAACCAGTAATATGGAGTGCTAAAGAAAATCATTAGCATCAAAGATTGCAAGATGAGCTCTGGTAAAAATTGCTAGAGAAAATCATTAGCAGTAAAAGATTTCAATATGAATTCTTATAAAAAATGGTTACTAAGACATTAGGTTTATAAGTCCCAGAAACTCACATGCTGCTGTCCTCAAGGATGTCCCAGTTGATATAGATGTTGGTTAGTTCCAATGACTTGACCCAAAAAGTTGTGAGTTCAATACCAAATAACTTAGAGAGTTAAGTTAAAGGGATGGCTACCAGAAGTGGCTTTGCACAAGGAATGATAATGATATGCCCCAGTGATTGTAATAAAGGATTCAGTTCAAAATTCCTAGCACATGAAGAAGGACAGAATATAGAACAGTCAAAACATCATAAACATGACAACAAAGATGAGGACAACAGTCTAAACAATGTAAATAATGTGTATTTTATTTATTAAAATACACCTACTATTACAAATCAATCAAGACTGTCATCATCCAAAGATTGAGGCATTCAAAGATCTCTGTTGATGGGTCAACAGTCAGCTGTTACTCCAGTTCAGGTTCACTCATTTGAGACTATGTTAAGGGGTTCATTATCAGTTGGTCTTGGCTGACATTGATTCCATTTTCTATCCAGAATCCATCACAGTACTTGGATTACAAGTCTGGTTGATTAGATTTTTACCCCATGATCAAACTATTTCATCTGCTGTGTGTAGATTTCCTTAAGATGGGGCATGTTTATGAACTTCATTATTGGTTACCTTGTTATTTTAATGTTGTTCCCATGAGGCATCTTTTTATCATAAATAACATAGTCACCACAAATTCATTATGACAGCAGCATTTATCATATGAACAATTTCTGTACATAGCAATAAGATGTAGTCATTATTTATTACATAACAATAGGATGTTCATCCCTCTACAGAGATTAATGTTAAATATCTTACATAGTAGAAATATTTTATATGTATAGATTAGAGAGGTCTTTTCCCAGGACCATGTCAAAGAAGTAAGTGACATCAGTGATGTATTAATCTCTATGTAAGGGCAGACAACTGGAGCTGATGTAACAATTTCACCTGTCATATTTTCCTTAGGCATTTCATGTTGAATACATCCAGTGCTGTCTCTTGGCTTGATTTCAAGTGCAGTGTTTTGCTGTTAGCTCTTAGTTTTTTCAGATTTTTATCAGCCTTGTGAAAGCTGTAAGTTTTTTGCCAATTCTACAGTTTATTTCTTGGTTTGTATCACCTTTGCTATTAATTGAACTATTGATGCAGACTGTCATCAATCATTTCTCTTTAGTTTTAATAACATAATTTGGCAGCTTATGGTTGCCAGGCAGTATGTTTTTTGTCTGTTTGGTAATGATTGGTAACTATTTCCCAAGCACAGCTTCCAATGGCATTACCAAGCTTTTGAAGACTAAATGAGAAAGCTACTATAATATCAGCAAAGATTTACTAGTTTTCCTCTTTCATGATGTTTCGATTCTCTATTGCTTAGTTGAAAACCAGCCAGTAATGACAATGAATGTTTAGTCTGAAACCAGTTGCTACAGTTATTATGTGTACATATATAACAACAAGAATTGCTACAAAGTGTACCACCTTATTTAAGAGTACATATTTAGTGAGCTATGAATGAAAAACAACCTAATGTAATGTGGTATACAACAATTTGAACATTATCATTTCTCTTTTTGATGTATTGAGAGCTTTAAGATATCAGCTTCAAATCTAATACACCAAATGAAAAAGCATGTTATGCTCATGGAACTCACCACCAACCAGTAATGTCTACTGGATTTGAAATTAGCCCACTCCAACATATCTCTGTCTTTTTGTTTATCTGTTAGCTCATATACTACATTGTGCTACTATTGTTTTTGCCATGATCAGCAATAAGCAGAAGAAATGACAGGTGGCTTTGTGCAGACTTCATGGAGGTACCCATGATGATTCCCACCAAATTTATTTGGTTTATGATGGAGTTATGAGCAATGATGGCCATATTATGTCACCTTCTTGTAGGATCTCAGGGTCAATGATACCTTCAACATTGATTTGCTGGACATTGTGATCAAGCCCTTCATGTTCCAGTAGGGCTCTGCTCTCTTGCACTTTTAGGTTTTAAATTAGTACATTCTGATATATCTGTTTTTTCTCTATTAGTGTGACACTATTTGATTGCTGGTAATTAATAATAAATTATATTAATTAAATATACAAAGAGGTATACTAATAGACTTCTTATGTAAAGGATTAAATTATATAAAAAAAACATTCCCAGAGATTAAAACTTATGAAAACAAGTCAGATATCTGCCAGTGGCAATATCTAATCTAGGTGTTCACAGTTGGCTGATGAAAGAAACTGTAAAAACCCTAAATGCCAGTTAAGAGGTGAAATGTTACTCAACAAAAAAACAGGTGTTTGGTATCCAAAGCCATATGAAGAGAAAAGTATTCAAGCTTATAAATTTTTTTTAGTAAAAACCAATTGTGAGTGTTGAATAATTCACCCCGAAAGAAAGCCAATTCATTGTATCTGAATTTCAGACCAAACAAAAAGTGCATGTGAATGACAGTTGTTTTTTTTTAAGAAAGCAACACAGAGAAGGTAGGAAAACCTGCCTGCAGCCACCAGAGAGTTGTGTGCGCAGGTAGCCCACTGAGAAAGTTGTGAGAGAAGCATTGCCTGCAACCATTAACTGACAGAAAGGGAGATCACCAGGTTTGGAAGATAATTTTTTTTCCCAATTCATTAACCATCTAATAACTCCACACCAGTTCTTGGCCAACACCAATAAAAGTGAATGTGTGAAATGAATTAAAGAACAGAGAGATCTAAGATTTGGGCCAAGAGATTGGCCACGGTATTGGACATTTCAGACAACCGAAGAAAAAGAAAGAAGCTATTTTGGGCTTCAGTGAACCATAGGCTGGTAAAGAAAACATCACATTAGTTCATATAATGCATTTTGCAATGGTTAGTGAAGTTGACCACAGAGAATTGTGAGATTAGTGCATTTTTTTCCAAATAAATTTTTTTCTCTTTTAATCATATTAGTATTTATTAGATTAAAATTTGTGTCAAATGTATTACATTTAACATATAGTGTGTTTAAAGTGTTACAATACTCATATAGTTATTGTTGAGATTTTGTAAAAAATTATTTTTAATAAAAATAATTTTAAAATTGCATGGGAAAAAATATTTAACATCTTGGAATTATAGAAAAACTTATATATAAACACTTTTAATAAAAAGTTATATTAATTTTGTCTGAGAAACCAATTGATAAAATTAGAACATCACTAACTAAAATGAAACTGGATAGTTAATAAAAATTAAAAAATACATTAATAAAAATTGATGTGTAAAGATTTTGGAAAAAAAAATGAAGGTTCTAAATTGATATTATAAAACCAGTCAAAATGAAGCCAGACAGTTTATAAAAGGTATGCTAAAATGAAGCCAGATAGTTTAAAGATTTACAAAATGAAGACTGGCTTTGATATTGTTAAAAAGTCAGTCAAATTTAAAGTGATTCTTGAATTTTTATCCAATGAAGATAAAAAATATAGTCCCTCTAAGTATTTGGTCTTTGAGCTTGTTTTGATCCACCTGTTTGCTATAAAAGTAGGGACATTTTAACTGTTGGGGAGAAAGGAATAGAAAAGGCAAGAAAAGTTATGATTTCAGACCACCTGGGAGAGAAATGTGCTGACCTGAGATGATAAAAGACTGCTACTACTACTACTGCTATTATAAGGAGAAAGAAGAAAAAAGAATCTTCTAAAATTGATATGTGAATTTTTTTTCTAAACATATGAATTTTATCTCATGTACAAATGACTTTTATAAACTAAACATCTTTTCTGAAAAATGTGAGAGTTCATCTCATATTTTGCCTGTTCTGAAACCCTGAATATTTTGTCTAAAGGGCCCAAAGGATCAGCTTCTCCTGAAGTAGATCACACCTTTCGCATCTCCTTCAACATTCACCTTTGAATCTATGACATTTTCAATTGTGAACTTTTTAAAGTAAGTAAATTTCTTTTGTGACAAAGAAATTTTACCAGATAGAAAAAGTTATTCTTGTTATATCTGTTATCTGTCTTATATATGTTTTGCAGATCCTGCTAGTGCTTTATCTCTTCACAGATATGACCGGCATTAGAAAATCTTGGAGTTGGGATCTTCCCAACGATGTTTGTTTTCATATGTAGTTGTTTAATAGTTCCACTGAACTTGGAAGGTTGTGGTTGATGAGCATTGCTTGTAGGCATAGCATTACTAGGTCAGGATCTCTTACTGCTTGCTTTGTCTTGATTAGTGTCCTTTTGACAGTTTGGATCTGTGTTAACGCAAGGGTTTAGTAAGCATCTTCTTTTTTGACTGTGCAATGTAAAGTAATTAGTTTAAGCTGTTCTACCAATGGTAGTCCCAGAACTGCTGGTCCTCGTACATCCACTATGTGAAAGGTGCTGTTATGCCAGTCTGACTCATATTTGCAGGGTATATTGATGCTGCTATAGCATTTTATTGGAGTGCCATTGTATGCTACCACTTTTTTGTCACTTGTTTTGGTTTTTAAGTTTGGAAAACTATCAGTGTCTAGTTTCTCTGGAAACATTTTTTGAAATGTAGAGACTGGTACTAGGTATCACAAGTTTAGGGTGCGAAAAATGGTAAATATTGTCACGAATGCAGATAGCCACACACACATACCTACACACATATACTAAGATTAGTCTCTGCTTGGCAACAGAGGATAGTCACATGGGAGCCTAGAGTCATTTTGGGATAGCAGGGAAAAAGTTGACTGACCAAAATACCAAAATACCCTTAGACAGGAGCTAGACTGTAATCAGACATGAAGTCATGAAGCAACAGGAGCTAAAATTCGCACCAAATACAAGTTATTAGGAAGTCAGAGAATTTTAATCACTTGCGAGCAAGACTTTTAATGGACAAGTCATGATATGCTGAGCTCTGGCAGCTTATGAATAGAAAGAGAAGGCACATTGTTATAATGACATAAATCGACTAATTCATCTCAGCATCTCTGGATAAGAATTATAAATGAATATATTTTTTATTCGTTAAAATAAGAAGAAGAAGAAGAAGAAGAAGAAGAATAGACCAAACTGTTCATCAAGGAAGAAAAATATTGATGCAGAGAAGATAAAATTCATATAAAGAAACCAAGTGAAGAGAAGAAATTTGCAGAGATATTTGTGTGCTGAAAATGCAATATTCGTTTGAAGAAAGAAGTAAAGAAGATTGCAGATACATTTATTGCAGCCGGGCAATGTTTGAATCCAAGTTTGTGTAAAGAAGAAAAAAAGAAAAGAGAAAAGAAAAAAGAGAGAAAAGAAAGAGAGAAAAGAAAAAAACAGTAAAACAAAAAGAGAGAACTGAACATAAAGATAAGTTATTATACTCTTGGACCCGTGTTAGAAATATATACATACATCCATGAATATTATGATATTGCAAACACCATTCCACATGTTTAAATAATATTATATAAATCCTCTCCCATTTTTGATTGTGTGTTAATCTTCTGCATTCATATCTGTCATAATTTGTTATTTCGACTAATTTGGTATTCCAACATAAGTTTTGAGATTCGGGTCATCAGACATTCTTACTCAGACTTATATCTTTTTTTATTTTAATATTTTGTTTACATATTAAAATTTTATACCAAAAACCATTTCGCCTTGTTGGTCATCCTTGAATTGTTGGTCAATGCATGTGTTGATAAAGAAGCAGACCTGGGAAGATTACATTTCGATCATATCAATCAAACAGTGATCTTATTTATTTTGTTTATAGTTGTCCATTTGTCATGATCTAAGAGAGATAACTCTTATCTGTCCATGGATGTGGAGAATGTAGCTATCCCTAAATTGGCGTGTAATTACATCAGTGATTATCGTCAAGGAAGGCATATGACAATATTGTGAAATTCTCTTTAATTTCAACTTGCAATATCTCACTTATTTTTGGGGTTATTTTGATAAAATTTTGAGGAAATAAAATTTAATCTTTTCTATTTATAAAGATGCAATTCTTTATTTTGTGTTACTAATAGTTTTTTTGTTTTTTTTGTTTTTTTGCAGGCCACTTCAAGATAGGTCACTATTTTCAGTGACAGCCGCTTTATTTTTTACGTGAAAAAAAGTTGGTATTTTTTTAAATATCATGTATGCGATAGTTTTTGTCTCTACACATATAAAAAGGGTCTCATTTTAAAGAAAAGGGGTTACTTGTCAATGTGGTGTACTTAACATAGTGTTTTAAATTGTCTTTCACAAAAAAATCAAAGTTGAAAACTTTAATGTATGAAATACCAAAGAAATTCAATCTAAAGAATTCTGAAATTTTACACCATTTTGTAGATAAATATCTCGTCTTTAATAATATGTTGGTGTCATATTATTGCACTTATAAATCAAGGAGTACTGCAAATAAAAGTGGGTGTAACCCCACATGTCAAAATTTACAGCTCCAGACACAGTGACAAAGTAAACAAACACCACCAAACTCTGGTGCGACAAAATAAAAGCTAACAAAAACTTCAACAAACACTATGGATGGATATATCGCAGTTTTTAGGTGAGTTTAAATTATTTTTATATTTTCTTTGCTTATTTAAAAGTTGCATAAAGTACTTTGTTTAAAATAGCAAATTGGAGAATTTTATATTTTTAGTTGAATTTTTGTTATTTAATAATAAAAATTAAAATGCACAATTTAAATGTTTTTCAGTTTCTTGTTTAAATTCTTGGGACCTATTGGTTTTAGCAGGAATTATCAACTTGAACATTTAGTTTAATTATTACTAGACTGCATAGATTTTATAAAAAATAAACTAGAGAGAATGTGGCAGACTTCACATTAATTTAAATTTGATTAGAAAACAGGACTAATGCAAGAAGAATAACCAAAAGATATTGTTGCACATAAAATATATATATATTGACAAGATGTACAATATCAAACAACAATGTGAAAGAAAACATGCATTTAAGTAAGAAAGGTTGAATTAGTCAAGAATTGTCTTTCTTTGACTGCAATTTAAGAGTTCAGTGAGAGATAATTATTTGGTTTGAAGTTCACTGGATAAATGTTCATGAGTGTTTCATGATATGATTGTTCTTGTGATATTACTGTTGAAAAATATTGTTGTGTCAAAAGAAGTTTTTAGTGAAGGTGTAAAAATTATCATCAGGATGTGGGTGTGTCTGTGAATGAGAAGGTTAGCGTGTACTTAAAACTGGAGTTCCAACTGTTGTAGATTCATCTAGCAGTTGAGGTCTCACTCATTGAGATGAGAAAAATCTTAGCTTAAATAAGCGACTATAGGTTTCATTGCACAGGAAAAAATTATTCTTCACGTGCAAACAATCTGATTGATTGGCATCAACCAATCAGAGAGCAATCTTTGGGGAGACTTAAGGTAGCGTCTGTGAGCCACTTCTCCCAAAAGTGCACAAATTTGACTACTTAAAAATAAAGACATTCCAAAATTGTCGCATTACTGCGATTTGTAAATTGCCTGTAGAAAATGTATTAGTGATTTATTAGCCAATGATCATTTAGCATTGTACATATGATTTTGTGTTTGTATGTTCATGCGTAAGTAGGTTAACACAAGAATGAATTTTTAGTGGCAATCAGTCATATGCGTGCTGATAAAATAATTGTAAATAAATGTGTATCATTTTTTTTCTTTATTTAATAATTCTTGGGACCGATATGTTCTAGCAGATATTATTATTATTATTATTATTATTATTATTAACTTGAATCTTTAGTTTAATTATTTTTTTCTAATTAGATTTATTTTATAAAAAATATACAAATAAATAAACTGGAGAATATATTTTTTTAGTTGAACTTATAGGATACAAATCCAATATCATCAAACAATTAACTGAAACACAAAAAGTAAAATTGCACACCTGACAAAATTGGATCAGAATGATTGAAAACATTTTGAAAAAACCAGACCAAGGCAAATTTCACAAGCCAGTGTAAAAATTAAGATTCTGGATTCTGATTGGATAGGAAATAGCAAATTGAACTATGACCTCAGTCAAATTTTCTTAACACCTAAAAAATGGATATGCAATTGTATCTGACCACATGACCTACTAAGTACTTATTCACATCTCTTGACCAGCCAAACACAGTCCAATAGGAGAAGAGATCTAATAAGGACCTCGTCACCATGTAAGGAAGAAATTTCAAGAGGCTGGCCCTGTCATGTCTCATCGACTTGCATTCATTCTTCCTCTTCTTCCAATTTTCCTTTTTGCATCTTCACTTACTCACTGTCAAAGAAACAACAACAACAACAAACCAACGAGACATTTTCAACTGACTCTTAAAAACTAACATCCAATAAGTACAATTTTCCTTTATTGCTTCACCTTCCTTTTCACTTTCTTGCTGGCCAAAAAAAAAGGGAAAGGAACACAGACTTTATTAGTAACCTGTTAATATTTTACATACACACATTCTGCTCCTTACTACTATTTCCCTGGTACATTTAACTACATACATTTTCTCTTTGAACATTTTACTTCTTACAAATTTGTTATTCTGTTCAGTTAATAAAATTTAACTTATTTTATGAACAAAACATTTTTATTCTTCCAACCTTCAATCAGCCTTCTGATACTTTAAATTTTGGGGATTGTCGGTTATGTTTTTACGTGGGTATGTACCTGACATAACTGATGCCCTTACAAACTTTTGTGCATCAATAAAAAATTAAAATGTACACAAAAATATATATGTTAGTTTTTTTTATATTTTTTTTTTAGGTAATGTGCATTGTGGTGCAGTGGATATTGGCTCAGAACGAGAAATTGGGGAGCTGAGTTTGAATTCCAGTTGAATTCATTGCATTAACTTACACACAAATACCCTTGGGACAGGTATTAGTCTGTCTCTTCCTTCCAGTTATGGGTTAAATAACAGGACAGATTGGGTTCTATAGCCTTGGCTGGCAACCAGTCTACCACAGAAAGCAATGGCAACCTACTGCGGGATAATCTTCTGCCCAGTCATTTTTTCGAGACATGATCGCCCAAGCGTGTTTCACGTATGGCACTTAACTGATTGACTGAGTGTTTACTTTTCTATTATCCAAAAATATTTTACTTTTAAGTACTTTCTTTAATAACTGTAACTTTTAACACCTTAACAATTTGAAAATGAAATCAAGAACCCAATCTTGGCAATTATTAAAATTTACATGTATTAAATTAGCATAAATTTAACCTTTATGACTTAATATTGTGATTTACCCTTTTCTTTTCATTACTCTCACTGTAAAGGTAGCTACAGCATAATTAGAAATTTCTGGTCCCTTGGACATTCAAACAGAAAATGTTATTTCACAAAAGCTGTTATTGTGATTAAGAAATATTCTTAAAATCTTTTTCCTGTTTCTTTTGTGATACAAGAATTGTACACTTTTATTTACAGATTTGTTTAGCTGCCAATGAAGCAGTTCCTCAGCTCTAGCATTATTTAACAAAAAATAATCTCAAGTCTAGTAAGATGGTCATTTGAATAAATCAACTTCTGTTGTCCAATTACAGTGAAAAGCATTTATCCTCAACAATGAAAAACTGGTACAAGAGAATAAATTAAGATGTAAAAGAAAGGGAAGAAAGCTCCCAAGAACTGCAACAGTTTTTGACTTCACCCTTCTAAGAGTGAGTTAGCCTACCTTCCAATGACGACTCAGCCATTACTGAATACCCATTTGCTTTACAAGTTAAGGCAATGGAAGAAGACTTTGTGAAACTCTGTATTCTAAAAAGAGTTACAGAAAATGAAAGGCAAAAGAAGGAAAAGGAAAAAGTGTCAAGATTGTGCTGTTCAGAAACAGAAAATCATCAATTGTATCATCAACAGTATCAAGCATGGTGGTCCTTTGAATTTTGTTAAAGAGATACTAGTTTCAGGAATTGGCTTGGAAACACTGAAAGACCGAGATATCTCAAGATTGTCTTAGGTGTCACGATCAACACCAGTGGAAATAAAGTTCAGCTGGAACCTGCTCTCTGTGATTACTTGACAAGAATAAAACCAGTCGATTCATCTCCACCTCTAAAGCAACAAAAAAAGTCACTCAGTGAATCTGTCGAGTATTCAAATAATTCCAGCAGTTGTGATGAAGAACCATCTCAAATTATTTTCACTTACAAGTCCCAAGGACAATAAGTTGCTGTATATTATGACACCAACTTTTATATTAGCTAAGTTATTAATGTTACATCTCCATCCAGTGCTGTAATAAAAATTTTTATCCCCAACTAAAGGTAGAAATAATTATTTTCGGTGGCTTTGTCAGATAATATGGCACAGGTAGAGTCAACATTTGTTTATAGATGCTATTTTTAATGTAAAGCCAATTTCAAATGATAACAGGATTAGGAATGTTCTGGATATAGTTAAAATAGTAGAAGTCTATAAAAAAATTCTGAGTGCAAATCACTAAGGAGGGAGAGAAACTGCAGGAAGACCATTAAATCTGCCTAAAAAATATATTCTGTCAGTTCAAAATATTTTTTGCTCATTTCAAATTTTGAAGTTTAAAGTTTTACAATAATAATTTGAAGAAAAAACAATAAATCATAATTTTGTATAACAAATTTCTAAATTTTGTTGTTGACTACCCCTTTTTTATCAAGTTCAAAACTTCATAATTTCACCCAAGTTAAAATGTGCCTATGACAAATAGTTTTTCTATTACAGAGAAGGCAAATATTTTTTTTTAATTCCTCATCCAAAAATTAGTATAGCTGCTGTAACACTGTAAGTGTTCCTTATACACACACACGTTAAAACAAGTATCAACAGACCTTGAATTCGAACCCAGGAATAGATATTTGGAGAATATCTCCGTGTGTATATTTTATTTTTTCTTTTCTTAGGAAGGGCTGAGAAAGATAGGAAGAAAAAAATAAGTGCTGGGGTGACCAAGAGAAAGAGAGAGGCGAAACAAAGGGCATTTATGAGATGACATCAATTGATAACAATTTTACAAAAAAACAGATGGCCTTGCAAAAGGGAGAGAATTCTGTTTCTTTCTTCCTTGTATGTTGGGTTAGGGTTAGGGTTAGGTTTCTCTTGGAGAAAGAAAATAAAGGATCAACCGAGTGTGGAAATTATTAGTTAATTTTGGAGAGAGACCACCCACGTAAGGATGTAATCGTCATTAACACTGACAGGTGAATGTATAGAGTCAACAGAATCGTGTCTCCAAGCTTCCAGGATGGTGAGAACCATACGTCAGTAATTTAAGCCAGATGTACGAAGTTGATGTTAAATTTTAATGGAGAGACATTTTGATCACTTACCACCCCACATCATATTAAAACGGTTTCAACAAAAACACAACGGATTTGAAAATCAAGTCAGAAGAAGAGAAGAATTCAGAACAACGCAGAGACAGACGAGTGAACACGTTAGACAGACGAGTGAACACGTGAAATGAAGATGCGGAAAATTTTCTCTTCCACACACTAGTGGTATGAACATCACTTATAAGTAGAACCCCAAGTGCAGAGGAGCATAAAGACTGTATTACTTCTAGCAACAACAGACATAGTAGCAGCGAGTAGTTTGTGAACTCTGAAAAAGTTGGATTGTATTTCATTTTAGTTTTTTTCTTTTTTTACTCTCTCTCTTTTGATGTACAAAAAATTACAAAATAATCATTAGTCCATATAGACTTGCCTTCACTACTGCCTTGTTATTTTTTTAGTCTTGCCTGTTTCTCTTATTTCTGCATGTGCACTCAACCACCTTGTTTTCAATTCTCGAGGAGGCAGTACGAAGACAACTGCCCCTTTTTTTTTCCTCAGATCCTTAACTTCTCTGAGATCAGAAATCACAACGTGACAGAGTAAGTGGAGGATTTTTGACTAATCATTTGACATCTTCAATCACTTGGGGGCAGAACAGAAGCGAACAGCTGCAGACTCCGGTTTGACAAACTTACGGCCAAGTAACGCACGCAACATAATTTTGAGACCAGGAGGGTGGTGGTGTCATACTGCAAAGTTTCAAGCTTGTATACAATGGATCATTTTAACACTAAGTTTAGTGACGTATACTTTTTACTCTTTTTTTTAACCCTTTTTTGCCCTATTATCAAATTCTTTCCGACTGTTCTTACATGGTCCAAATAAGAGTTTTCTACTGATCTACTATTAAAAAAATGTTTAGCTTGATCTTTAATGTGCTATGAATCATATTAAGAAGATACAATGTGTTAACTGTTGAAATAAAACTTATATGAACAGTCAAATTTACTCTTTCATGTCATTTTTGCACTTTCTGGGGGTGCAATAATGGGATTTTGCCTAATGTTTGGGCTGTTTTGATCTCATAATTATTGCTTCTATTAGTATTAATTTTCATTTACCACATGATGACATTACATTTGTAAAAATCTTTTACTTGTCTGAAGCCTGCATTTTCAGCGATACACTGTTAAAATTGGCTTCAAATAAATGGCAAATTTTCTAATTTGCAACAAACTGCAAATGTTCTAATTTGTGACAAACTTTGCATAGTTATAACTTGGTGGCTAATTCAGCTTCCAAAATAAATTTGGTACCATTGTTTATGTTTTGCAAAAATCTATATGCCCATATGAAAATTTTGTATATATAATGAAAATAAAATTTTGGTTTTGAATACCTACTGGTAATGTTTCCTTGGACTCCTGTATCTATTTTTAGCCACAGCCTGTGGATTCCATTTCTATTTGGCAGTTTTATGTTGATGTACACAAAAGCTTCATCTCTCTGAGAGATGGAGGATGTTTTAATGCTGTTAAATATTAGGCCTTCAAGCTGTTCCTCTAGTCCTGAAGTGTCATATATTGCATCAATCCAGATGGATTGCCTATTCTCATATTGGTTCCTCTTATGTTGAGGCTGAGGCTGTAACTTTGGTTTGTTATAGTCTCTGCATCTTGACCTTGATCTTAGTTTTATTTTGCTTAACAAGCAAACTGTTTCCCATTAGTTGAATTTACCACATGCTGCATTTTGTTTCAAATGCTAGACAGGCTTCCCAGTGGCGTGCATGACTTCTACCACAATTAAGGCAGATTTTTACTTTCCCAAGACATGTTGGTATTCTTATAGCTTGTATAGCGGTGCTTCTATCTTCACTGGTATTGTTCAGCATGACTCCAAGTTGTTTAAGGTGGACGTTGGAAGCTTCATGAGTTTTGCCAATATTAGCAGTTTCCTCCAGTGTTGTCTTTTCTTAGTTTTTACGAAATCTGCAATTGGAGTGCTGGCAGTGATATGTTCTATTATTCACTGTTGTTGTTTGGTTTCTGATCTTTGTGCATTTGTTGATAAATCGTTTATCAACTCCTCTGGTTTCTGTCTTTATGACATTAATTTGAGGCATTTCACCTCAAATCTTTTTTTTTTGTTCTAACTGTTCCATGAACTTATTAAAGATGATTTCAGGGGAACATTTTTCTTCCTCTGTGAGCATCCAGAGTTGAATCTTTTAAGCCCAACAATACCTACTCATAATAAAATGTGGCTTACTTGTTGTCCCGTTTTTATTTTGTTAACAATCAAATACAACACCATACGTTGTTTAAACAATTTGAATAATTTTGTTATGCGTACATAGTAATAACCAGCAGTCAGAGTATATTGACTGTGTTTATTATACGCGTGTGTGTGTGTGTGTGTGTGTGTGTGTGTGTGTGTACATGAGGCAGTGAAGGGAAGTAGTGTTCTTCATATAGCAAAAAGAGGAGATTTAAAATGGCATTAGGGGACAGTAGTGGTGAAGAAAAAAAGAAATACAATGTGAGAGGAAAATGTTTAAGAATGTTGAATAGGTTAGGAAGTTCTATGTGTTTTGTAGAGTATATTGCAAAATTTTTTAATTTGTGCTAGTTTCTTGTTGATTATATCTGCCATTAATAATTGCCTGTTGATTCTTTTTCCTCATGTGGGCTGTTTTTTAGTTGACAATGCTTGTTGAGTTATTTTTGTTTTAGCATTTTTTCCACTGCCACCATGTAATTTTATGTTGTATTGTTGCATGTTATGACAACAAAGCCCTTGTTATATTAATAAACTTTAATATTTATTTACATTGACAGTGATAAACACTACATGTGGCCTGGGCCATGCTTGATCGAAGAAGAAGCGCCTTTTTATTTCTACACTAGGGAGTTACATTTATTACACATAAGAAAGTAGTACCTATGACATTGTTACAAGGCCTATATTGTGTTTTGTCCAATTTGTATAGTGTAAAAATACTTTCCTTTTTCAATGCAAATTTCACTTAGCATAAGAGCTTTTTTTTGCCTCTAAAGTACTTCTAAGAGGAACAATGAGAGAGCTGAAATCTTCATCCTTTGAAATTCCTTCTTCCTCTACCACTTTTTTTTTTTCATCTGGATGCTTTGCTATGTTATTGGTCATTTTGTGCACTTTATTTTGTATATTCCTGCCTCTGTTTTTTGTGGTTTATATTGTTTATAGGTTTTTACTTGTTTTTATTGTTTATAAGTGTCTACTTAACAGCTCTTAGAATTGGTAACTTCTAATTCCTGTTTGAAGAAGAAAAATACATTGGAAACACTTTCAAACTTCTCCAATACACAAATTATTTCTTGTATAATGCTAAACACAAAGCTTACAAAATCCACAAGAAAAATTCACTGATAATAACAATCCCAACAACCTTAACAAATTTACCAGCAAACTCCATAACATAAAAAACATTCAAAATAACTTTATCAACACCACCTCTAAAACAATAAAAGATATAGTCATCTCCACATGGAATAGCAACAACAATGAAACAGAAGGAGGAATATACAAAATAATTTGCACAAAATTATCTCCACTCATATATCTATAGATGGAAACTATATGTTGAACTTTCTACACAAGACAAAATAGCAAACCCAAAGACACAGACAAAAGTTGATATGCAAAAATATTACATAAACAGTGATTCTGATAACACTGATTCAAAACAACAACTAAAATTCTCAATAGAGAATAAAATCATGTGGAAGAAAGACATTATTATTACTATGAACAACAACAATAATAATTATAATAATAGCAGCAGCATCTCCACCAGTTGGCATGTAGTGTGTGTGAAAAATGTTTTAAATCTATATAAATGAAGATTTTTTTTAAATGAATAAAGTAAACAGATTCAAATTACAGTGTACATATTATAAAAACATTTTATTAATTAATCAATTTTAGAATTGAAGATTTTATTTTAAATTATTGAGATATGATACCCCTGCTGAGTGGATATCAATTTAAAAGAAAAATTTAATTAATTTCTTATTAATGGAAAAATATCAAATTTACACATCATGTAAAACATATTATAAATTTGCAAAGATTCAGCTTTTAAGTATGGAAAGTTATTATTATTAGAAATGTTATACACATTCAAATAAAGCTGAGCATTCTCTGTTAAATATTTGCATGTATTCTTGTGCTTAGTACTATATCTATGTACAATACATGAATAAATGCAATATACCAAGTAGCCAATCTGAGTAAAGTGCAAATCAAAGTAGTGGGAGGATTCATTAAGAAATTGATGATCGGTCAAGCTATTTTGGCAGTTAGTGGACGTTTTGAAAACTAGACAATACTTCACTCCATATCACTTCATGCATTGTCTAGAATAGAATAGACATGCTGTCTATTGACCAGCTGCTTGCCAGAGTCAGCGTGATTATGAGACACTATGTTGTGTTGGCAGCAGCAGCCTGGTCAGTGCAAAGCATGGAAAGTGATGTAGAGTAAAGTCTTGTCTAGTTTTTTCACATGTTGAGAGTGCTCTACACTGCCTGGCAATCCATGCACAAATCACAATGCGGTCAGTCATCCTTCCCCCAAGAATGTATACATCCATGGATTTGCTGTATTGCAGGTGTCACTCAATGAATTGTTTGTATTCCATAAGCAAATCCGTAGCAAAGGCTGTAACTAAGGCAGTCTTAATCTGAAGCACATGATACCTATGAGACTTATGGGCAGAGCATTTGCCATGAACCAGCAGCTGGATGACAAAGCGAAATCTGTGATATGGTGAATCTGAGGACGTATACCTGACTGAATTGAAGAAACTTGTGTTCTTGTTGGGCAGGATGAGCGACCATATGCTTGTTTGCACATGGGTTGCCAAGTAATGTAGAATGCTCTAAACATGCCGAAAACCAGACAAAAATATTTGTGTCGAGTTTTCATAAGAAAATTTTGTAAAAATCACCTTAACAGCTTCTTAAGTATAAAAATTTATATATCTACCTTCTTTTTTCTTTGCAGATGAGTTAAATATTTTTAAAATGCCAAATTTTTGCACACTCACTCTTCCACAATATTATATTTTAAGTTTTTATATGCTTTGATGTTTTATAAATTTGTGTAATATCATTTGAAATAGATCTATCATAATTATCAAGCCCAATGAAGAAATTTCAACACGTTTTTTCTTGTAAGTTATTATTAGTTAGATTGATCCTATCACAGTTAACAATAGTTTTGTGCGCATGTTAGAATTGGCTAAAATTAATAAATATCTAATATAGAACTTTATTTAATTGCTTAATGATATTTAATTATTTCATGATTTCATCTATCACATGGTTATTATATACTGGTCATTAAGATTATACATTGTATAATGTTAATGACCAGTATATTCATAGACAAAGAGTAAAAATAAGAATTTTAATAAAATAACTTTTATACTTAATTTTTATTGCCTGCCAGATATCCTTAATTTATTTGGAAAGATACTTTCTAAATAGAAAACATATCATTGTAAGATAATAATCACTTCTGCAGTTTACAAGTTGGATGTACTAGTAGTGCAAACACTATATTGGCATGGAAAATGAAATCAACAGGCATAATTCAAATTTATTTGGCCCTTACTTAGTTGCATTAACTTTCGCATAAATGCCCCTGGGAAAGTCATGAATCCATCCACTTACTCTTGCATATTTAATTGCTCAGAAGAAAAAACTCTGAATTCAAAGCCATTGCCAGGGCAACAGGAAAAACTTCACTGTTTCTCAAGAAATTTTGGAAATTCCTAGGTAATAAAAAAAACGGAATATGTGCAGAACTAAGATCGATCACACCCTGAAGATAGCTGATGACATTAAAAATGAAGAAAGATGTAAGGGAGACAATTTTGTATGATTGGTAAGGGCATTAAACAAGCTATGAAACTTTAAAATGCCAAATTGATAAATCTGTCAACTTTAAACATCCACCTCCGTGTTAAAATGCTAAACCACAAAAATCGACATTGTAGCAAAAAACCTTTCTTTCTTGGAATTAACGTTTGATACATTTAATACAAAAGTTTCCAGTCCGATAAAGCAATTTACAAGTCAAACATGATATTGTTTCAAAGCGCCATATGTTAAAAAAATCTTGAAAAAAAAAACGAAAACAAATTGAAGCCGATCAGTCAGTCAACAACTCAACAAGACTCAAGCAAACAATAGTTTTTAAGTCTTATCCATTAGTATTATTGTGTTCACGAAAGAATACAAATACAACTTTATTTTTACATTAATTGATTTCTTTCTTTTCTTTTCTTTTTCTGAGAGAACGATTTTTAATGATAATTGTGTTAATAAGCTAATTAAACTTTTTACATTCAAGATGGCGGCGTTTATGGAAAGTATGCAACTTTAGTAGCTGCAGAACAATTTTACAAACGAAAATATTCGTATTGCTTAGAGAGTAATTGAAGTAGAGAACTTAGAAAGATAATTTTATTTATCTTGTAACCATTTTGACTTTTGTTTGAAAGTATTCTTTTCTTTTTTTTTAACTAACAACTTCATGAACATTTGCAAAAATACCGACTGTATATTTTTCAATTTGAAAAATAATGCATTGTCCACGTAAAATAAAACTAATTTTTTTAAAAAACACAATGCAACTAAAATAGAAAAAGTTTGTAATTATTACTTGCAGCTGACATTTTTAATTTCAAGCTCATAAAATTAATGTTCAATAAAAAAATATTATTGGCTAGTTTTTTTTATCGTTTTCTCAAGAAGAATTTACTGGCGATTTCCTTTTTTTTTTTAAAGCCATGTTATTATTAATAATACAGATAGAAAAAAATTTTTCAAGAAAAATTAAATTTACCTGTATTATTAATAATAACATGCTTAAGCTGAAAGTAAAAAGAAAAAATTGAACTGAAACTCGTTGAAGAGAGCAATTATCAAAGTTTGTTCAATGTTTTTTTAGGTACCATCAAACAAACAAAAATTAAAATGGATGCTTTTTTTTCCGAAATAAAAGCAAAAAACCGCTACCCTATGTTTTAAAATATTTGCCAAAAACCAGGGAATTATTTAAAGGAAATTATCAACAGTACTTATTCATTAATTATTAATCTATTACTTTGTGTTATTTTCTTTTTTAAACTTAGGAAATATTTTTGCTGTGTTTCACCTTTTTTTCATATCGTGTGTACGTTTTTAATTGGTGGAAGGGTGTGTTAATTTATTTTTATTATATTTAGCTAAAAACCCTTCAATATTTCAGTAAAAAATATATGTTCACATTGTAAATAAATATCAAGTATGAACATACGGAAAATTTGTTTTGTATCTTATCAAAAATAATTAAAAACTTCAAAACATCAATATTCTTTGAGAATTGGTATTTTTAAATGCATAATATTTAAAAATGTTATTTTCTTTCATATTGGAATTCGATAGAAAATCTGTAGGTAGACTTAATTTTTTATTATTATTTGTAATTTTTCAGAGTGAGATTTTGTAATTCATCCCGTTACTGTTCGTTACAAGAGATTCTCCTAAAGACATATTGAAGATTTCAAAAAATAATGCTATTTTCGAGTGTGAACTTTTTTAAAAGAATTTTCTTTTTCTTTTAGTAACTGTTAAGGTTATGGATGTACAAAAACGATATAAAATATCGCTTTGGCTACTATATTAATTGGAAGAGTATAAGAATTTCAATTTCATTCTTCCCTTTCTGTCAGTTTTTGTGTCTTGAAAGTACTATTCCTGTACATTTACGGGTGTTTGTTTTGTTTTTTATTTCTTTTTGCGTTTCACTGCCTTGTATACCAGGAAAAAAATTTAAAAACAAAACTTTTTTTTCCTGCATAATTTGTTCCCCTCACCACCCAGAATTACGATGAAACTATTTCATTCGCATTATTAAAAATAAAACGTATGCCAATCAATAATAAAATAATATTGTTTTAAAATTAATTTTTTTTACATTGAGTGTTACTGTTGTAGTTTTTTTTTCCTCATTTAACGTAAAGCCTTTGTCGCGGCCACAAATAGCCGCTTCCAAAAAGAAACGACCATAACAGTAGCAGATATTAGCTGTTCCCTGACCTTTTACAAACAATGGCGGATTTTAAGACCCGCCGTAAAGAAAATCCAACTACACGTGCGACACAAAACAATTTAGCTAATACATCCGAGCCTAAAACTGTCGTAATACGCATCGAATTACGCTGCGCTCCCCAAAACGTCTGTAGGAGTGAACCAAAATGACCTCAGGTCAGATACTACTACCATGCAGAGAATACATTGTTTCTTTTACCCTCTCTGTCTCTAAATAACTCCCAAGAACTAAGATACCCAACTCTATTCCCTTTCTTTCTCTGCTACTATTTCTCTTTCCCCTACTCTCTCTATCTCCCTGACCCATGCTTGACCTAAAGGATTGGCCAGTCCCTCTCTAGCTTCTAAGCAGGCAACATGTGTTCTGTTGCCAGCAGACACTTAACACGAAAGTATGTAAAAATAAGAAAATATAATATTCCTCTCAACGCTAATATTTGTATCCACTTCTTTGTCCATTATACCCACAAAGATACCAAATATTACACGTCAAACGACATGGAGAATCAATTATTATTTAGCGTTTTTCTACTCCCACCGATCTGGGAGTAGTTAACCGAACACTTTCGCTTATCACCAGCCTCGTTTCGCCCGATAATTACACTGATCCTGCCTCCCGGCAATCGAATCGGCGATCAAAGTCGCAATACCCGCTTCTGGCATTGATCCTGCCTTCCGGCAGTAGATCAGCCATCGAAGCCGCTACACCCGCTTCTGGCATTGACCTGCTTTCCCGGCAGTCAATCATCCATCGAAGCCGCCACATCAGCTTCTGGCTCCGACCCTGCTTTGGCAGTCGAATCGGCCATCGGAGTCGCAACCGCGACAACCCTACTTCTACTCGGCCTTGTTTAGGGATTCCGCTTCCGTAAACACCTCGGTACGGTCTCGCATCCGCGCAGACCTTAACTCGGCTCGGCCCTGTTTAGGGACTCCACCTCTCGTCAAGTATCTTCCACTAGCTGAGCACGAGCTCGCTTCCACGCTCGCCACTTCAACCTAGACCCGAAGGCGGAACGGCTCGAACCAGCCAGGCGGCTCATCCAGCATCTCCAGCCGACCAGCTACCGCTGCGAATGCCCCATCTCAACGTTCGTAGCACCAACTCCATAGAGGCTACTACCCTTCGGACCTGGAGCGAACCCGAACTACATCCTGTACCAACTTACGTAAAAACCAAGGTTGTTATTGTTTTTACCTCTGCCTTTGTCTCCTCATTGTCTTGGCTGTTTCACACTTATCAAGAATTCAAGTTTGCAGGGTCGACTTCCTCCATCGACTCAGCAACAAGAGTAAGGGAATGGAAATGGAAATGCTAAGTTCATATGTATGAATGAATTCAGCCCTTTAAGTTTTACTCAAGCAATAAGCATGTAAACAAAATAGCTTGTTGAAAAAGAATCGCTAAAAGAAATAAAAACATCATATGAAGGAAAAAGGTCCCAAAGTCAATAAAAACAAAGTTTTATCGGCAAAATGTTTAAAAAGGCACTTTTTTGTCAGTGAAAGACACATTCAATTTGGAAATTCTTGCAAAAATCAAATAATGGTCAAATTTTGATGAAAAGTTAAGCCAGGACTTAATTGACTGAAATCATTTTTTTAAATATTTTTTTTTACAAAATATTCGTAAAAATATTTTTTTTTACATATGTTACTTCCAACTCCCACCAATGAATTTCCGGAAATGTCTAGAAATTCGCGATCGTTTCCCCATAAACCTAATATTAATTAAATTCAGGAGTCAGCTAAGCAACTGCAAAACAAAAATGCAATAAAACTATGCCAATTTTTGGTTGCCCCCCTTACAGGAAAAAAGTTCCCTATAATGAACATTTGTATTCAGTGCCCAATTCTTTTCATTTCCACGTGTTTCTGAATCACCCAAAAACAGGTTTTCCAAATCCCGCTTTCAAAATTTAAAGTAATTTACTTCCTAGTTTCATCTTTTTTTACATTTAATTGTGAATGTAAGTTGTCGTGATACCACAAAAGCGAAAGCGAGCAAACCGGATGTTGGCTCTATGCCGACCAGAAAGCTAATGAATAAAAAGTCATCGTGCGCATCCGGATCCGCGCAGATGTTCCGGTTGAAAAATAAAAATTAATCAAATATCAAATTATCATTTTTATTTACCAGCCAATGAGAAGCCCGGAACCAAATACAAGGATGAAATTCGAAACGACCAGCGTTTTGATCCAGAAGAAAAATATAAAAGCCGTGACAAAAGGCACCCAGACAGACAGGCACAGACAGAGGAGAAGAGTGTAGCTAATCCCCTTGACATACGTCGAGTGGCTACTATGTTCGCCTCTTTCTTCCTCCCCTGTTCTCAAAGTACTAACTGACCTTTTCTAAGACATTCCACAAACCAACTTGCTGACCTACTAACCTTAGAAACGGCAACTTGATAATGAACATTAATCATACTACCAAGCTTTTACCTTTCGGCATTATATCTTCAATGAACATTCTTTTATCTATTTCAGCTCATTACTATCTGCCATGAACTCTCTCTAACTTCGTTGGGCCTTTATTCCAAGTATTATTTTAATTGTAAAACATAAATGCTATGTATATATGTATAAATGTTATTTTATACACTAATTGCCTTTCTTGAATTTATAATCATTTTATGAATTATAGTGGGCTATCTTCCCACAAGGCCAAATTCCGTTAACCTGATACGACATACTGCTACCCCTTACACCAAACGGAATAAAATAAGAGATACCCGCTATAAGGTAACTTACAGAAATCGAAAAAGCTTTCCCTTTTCTATTTTTTTATAAACAGCATTCGGTTTGGTCTGTTTTTTGTTGTACATTTTTTGTTTTTGTTGTAACCACTGAAATTATAAATTTGTTATTGTTAAATTTCTATTTAGCATAACATTTCATAAATTGAGTTAGTTCAGTTATTTAAATTTCATTATTTATTATTAAATTGTAAAATTATTTTAAAAGTAAGTTTTATATTATTTTAATTTTTATTTATTCAGAAAGCAGATACAAAAGTATGACTAATAAGCTAAAATAACTAAAATTCTATATAATATATAATTGCTGAAAATATTATGATAAAATTTTTAACTTTACTATGTAGTTAACCCCCCACAAAAAACAAAAAACAAAAAACGTACAATTAGGTATAACTATGTCATGTCTGGCTGCCATACTTATTGTTTTTGACGGTTTCCGTTTGTGATTAAATTATTCGTCACCTCGACCCTGATAAGAGGACTACCATGATTCTGAAACGCTTTTATAGTACATTTCAGACAGTAAGTAATACTTGTTTCAAATCAGATTAAGGTAAGTTTAAATTTGCTAATATTAATAAAATAATGTTTCAGCGAGGTATATTTTATTTTTGCAAGATTTTTTAAAACCGAGAATTGGCTATTGTTTACAAAAAAATGGCCGAAAAATTAAAAATTTTTTTAAATAAAAAAGTTTTAGATTCCAATCAATATAATTTCGGTTTGAAATACAGCAGAGTATTTTGCTTACTGGAATAAGTAAATTTAATCTTTTGGCTTTCAATTAAAGCTAAAATTAAAACTACAAGAACTTTTTTTATTTTTAAAAATTCAATTTAAATTTAGGTATTGAAAATGGGTGGCGGTACCAAAATTCTTTAGTAGTTAAATTTTGTGCACTTTTACCTGGAAGCAGGCTCCAGCCAGCTTTCTTAAATTTCTAAAACTCGAAATCTAATTGGCTAATTCACTTGACAAAATATTTCTGAATAAAATGTGATTTTCCTGCCCAGGCATCTGTGCCACTCTGAAAGTATTTAACTGAGAGAAACCACCAATGATTTCAGTTTGGCACCGGAAGAAGATTACCACTATGTAATGTAACAACAATCACCCACTTCTTTCTCATGCTAACTTGAATGCTAAAACAGAATCCATTTCACCCAGTTTAATAATCACAAGTTGTCAGAGAGAAAGAAAGCAAAGACTACCTTCACTGATGTCCATTTCACACTAATACACTATTGGCCTGTAATGACTACTGCTGATTGCCAAGTCTCTTTCTACTGTTGAAGGTAACTACCCAAAATACATCTTTTATATTGAATTCCACTAATATTTTTAATGTGAAAAATAAACTTTTTCAATTTGTTTTGATCATTTTGGAAACCTTGTTTATGGAATTCAACTTAATACTTTTGTGTGAAAACAAATTTTGAAAATGTACTTAGTGTCTAATATTTTATGAATATTTTCTCTGTTTATCAAATCGACAACTTTTAATGTGTGATCACTTGTCGTGAAATAATCTACTGACAATTACAACTGTGTAAATTTGTAAATAAATTCCTTTTGTGTTGTTAAATTATACACCCATGTTTCCTTTTCATTATATGCTGCCAAACACACCTTTTTTTTTCATAGATACCTCAAAAAGCAATACTTAAGGTTTTAAATGCATTTAAAAATGCATCTTTCTTGAAGCTTTTATTTTAGTTTGAATTTCGAAGTAAATAGATTAAATTTAATATTTTCAATAAGCAAAATACTTTGCTGTATTTGAAACCAAATTTAAATTAGTTGGAATAATTTTTATTTTTAAAATTTTTAAAATTGGTTATATTGACAACACAACTATATTTATTTAAAAATCTTCTAAAAATGAAATGTATTTCTTCAAAATTTTATTTGAGGAAGATTAACTGATTTAAAGTTTGATTTATCTGAATTAAAACATTACTTTTTGTTTAGAATAATGCAGAAAAACATTTTTAACATAGGTGAGTGTTTTTATGAGGAATTGACAGATTTATCAATAGCTTAATGTTTGGCAAAGGACATATGACTAATAATTAAGAAATACAACATAAATGCCTCTTTTATATATATTTTTTAAATACTCAGTAATCTAACATATTATTGAGTTTTAGGTATTGTAGCTTTGTAGTCTTATTTATGAAGACACTTATTAGAAAATTTTAGTAAATTATCAATAAATTTTAAATTTACAGCTCTTATTTTCTGATAATATAATGAATGGACATCTGCATTTACAAAAATTGGTATTTATACTCACAAACAAACTCAAAATTCTTTTAAAATACTGGGGTTCATTAAATTGTAATGAGCTTTTCCATTTATGAATAGCAAATATAGTTTTTACCAAGTGGCTGAAAAACTCTGTCTGTTTCCCCACCACCTGCATAAGAGTACCCCTACAGGACACACTTCTCTGCAGGTCTCTGCTTCACCTCTGTCCCTGACTCCTGCCAAGCCTTGCAGTTTTACTCTCTTTTGAAACTCCAATCATGCTGTCATTTCTATAAATATTTCTCTCCACTCCTACTACCCACCAGAATTTCCTACCAACAGATTTCTTATTGATACCAAAGACTGGAATTTGTTCTGTTGAGGACTGCACCTCTGAGGTCTCCTTCTAGGTAAAAGCTGGCATCAATGCTTTCATCCCAGTCAGAAAGTTCTGTCCTAAACATCATTTGTCCCCCTGGTTCTCTCCTGCTTGCTCTGCCACTATTGTCCACAGGGATCACTTTTTCCAGCTATATCAGAGCCACACATCTGGCCATAATAGGTGCCTATTTACCTCTGCCTGTAATGAGTGTAGGAGGATCTTAAATGATGCTAAGCTGTTGTTTGCTGAGAGAATGAAGCAGCATATAGCAGCCCGCAAGTTTGGCTCCAAAGACTACTGGTGGGTCTGCAAATGTGTGCTGAATGACAGCATATCCTCTATCTCTCATTTAATCTATAAATTTTGGTTTCTCACAGCCACTGTGGTCAAGGTTGAGTGCTTTGCTTGCAGATTTTCCTCTAACTTCCCATTTGATTCGTCTGGAGTACCCAACTTCCCTCTTAGAACTGAGGCTCAACTGAGGATTGTTTACATACCCACCTCTTTGGTCTCTAAGATAATTTAAAAACTTGGCCCCCATAAGGTGAGCAGAGGCAATGGAATCCTGGCCATTGTCTTGAAGAAACATGCCTCTGAACTCTCCTCTCTAAAATTTATATTTACTGCCTCTCTTTCCTGTTTTCCCGCCTGCTGGAAGTCCTCTTCCTATATTTAAGAATTCAGGAGAACCTCCAGACCCTTCTAATTATTGCCCTATCAGCCTCTTACCAATTTTTGTCAAAGTGTTCAAGGCTATCATCAATGCTGAAATAGTTCAACATCTGACCACCCATAAACTATTCTTGGACAGACAGTATAGCTTCTGCTTTGCCAGGTCTACTGCTGATTTGCTAATGACCATCACCAAGTACATTTATCAGACCCTCACTAAGAATTGCAAAACTCGAGCTGTTGCCCTGAATATCTTCAAAGCATTTACAGGGCTATGGGTATCACTGGACACTTGTTTGGTTTGATCCAATCATTCCTATCAAACTGTATAATGAAGGTCGTCTTGAACAGACACGCCTCCATATCCTATCACACAAAAGCACGTGTCCTCCCAAGGCTCCATCCTAGGCCTGATGCTCTTTCTGATCTTCATCAACAATCTCCCTGATGTGATCAAATCCCAAGTAGGCTAGCAACACCACCATTTAGTCCTGCCTCAGCACCAGCCACTTTCTCACCAACAGGATTTGGCTTCCCTCTGTCTCTTCTACAAATATTTTCATGGCTTCTGCTCCAACGAGCTTAACTCCCTAGTGTCCCCTCTACTAGAATTTTCTCAAGCAACCAGACTGGCAACAAGTTCCCACCTTTTTACAGTCAAAACAACCAAATGCAGCAGACATTTCTACTCTCTCAGCTTCTTTTCTTGCATTTCCCATTATGAAACTCCCTTCTGTATACTTGCTTCCTACAATCTCCAAGAGTTTAAATGTCATCTCTTATCCCCTTGACTCCTATACTTCTCTTCTCCTTTCCACTACACCCCCTGAATCTTGTTCTTCTCTCTTTTTCATTCTCATGCAACTCTCTTCACATCAGTATTCTCAGCCTTCTCTTGCCCATTATCTGACACTCCCTGTAACTGGTTCGTTTTCCTCTTTGCTCTCCTCCTATGCAATCTTTCACTCTCTTCCTGTGCACCAGTGGCAGTACTGCTTTGCTTGGGGTGAAATGATTAAAAAGAAAAGAAAAAAAAACATACTTAACTAAAATTTTAAATTTTAAATTATTATAATTAAATTTTAAATTATTATAATTAAATTTTAAATTTTAAATTATTATAATTAAATTTTTTAAAAAAATGTAGAACATTTTTGTAAAAATTTATTATTCATTAGGAAAAAAAAATTTTTCTCAAGACAATAGTGTCCATAATATATCTTATTCATAAAAGCAGTTAAGAGATTTTCTAATTGAATAATGTCTTAATTTTATTGTTTTTATTTTATGATTCAAAGCAGATTTTCTCTAACTTGGGGTCTTGTTTGAAAAGAAAATTCATTGATTTAATTTCTCCAAGAATTCATCCTTATAGTTAACATCAATATTAAGCATTACAAAAATTAATTTCTCAAAAAAGTTCTATTTCTAATTTAATTTAATTCATTTGTGAATAAGTCTTGAAAATTTCATTAAAATTTGGCAATTATTTGATTTTTGCAAAATTTCCTAAATCAATGTGCATTTCACTAAAAAAAAAAGAAACACTCAAATTTCCCACACTAATTTATGGTCATCCATTGATGAAGAAAAACAATATTTTTAATCCAAAATTTTTAAAGTTATAAAAAGGATTAAAATAAAAAATATAATTTAATAATAAAAAAATACTTTGGTCTTTCCTCTTAATATAATGAATCTTTAATTTACCATTATCTTTCAAATAGAACTAAAATTTAAGTTAAAAGAAAGTATTTAAATTATTTAAATTTAGAAAAGTCATGGTGGTACATATGTAGGTACCGCCACTTATTTTCAATAGCTAAGTTTTAAAGGGAATTTTTAAAAATTAAGAAGCTTTCATTTTAGCTTCAATTGAAAGCCAAATGATTAAATTTACTATTTCCAGTAAGCAAAATCTCTGATGTTTTTTGAGTAAAAATTATATTGATTGGAATCTCAACTTCTTTCGAGTTTTCAAAAGTTATCATTTTTTTCATCTATTTTGACAGGTTGAAAAGTTTGTAAACAAAAGTTAATCCTCATTTTTAAAAATTTTGCAAAAATAAAATATACACCTGTGACACATTAAATTTGTTAATTTTTCAAAAATAAAGTTAAATTAATCTGATTTGAAACAAGTGTTAGTTGAAATTTAGGATAAAAGTATTTCTTAATCATGGAGTTCTGATCTTTCTGACCTGTAAAGTAAGTGATGACAGCTAAATGAGGTTGACCAAAATTGACATAAGTTTATAAAACCTAAGTGAATATTTTGTAAGGACAGCAATCATTGAAACACATGTCCTTTAAATGATATGTTGCTTATGACATTTCATAGTTTAAATAAAAATGGACAATTTAACATAAAAAATTAAAAGTTATTTTAATAATCTTAGTGCCAAATGATTTAAGCTTCTTAATTACTGATTAGTAAATATAGTCTTCACTTAATAACTGAATACATACAATGACTTGAAGAAATAAAAAAAGATGTTTGAAACTATAAATCATCATAATTAATAAAAAAATGAAAACAATTCTTGTAAAAATTCATTATTTATTGTAAAACCTTTCTTCAGACTATGATATCCTTGATATATATTATTCAACAAATAAAAGCTTATCTAAATAAAAAAATGTCATAGTTTTAATGAATTTTTTATTTTACTATTAGAGTATATTTTCAGGTACACAGCTACTTAAAAAAAAAAAGAATTAAATGATTTACATTCCCCAAAGAGTCCTGCCTTTAACTAATATAAAGTTTGTGGACAGTATTAAATTTGTAGAAATTTCATGAAATTAATTGGAAGAAGGTAGGAGGGAGTAACAGATGAAAAAAAATTATATATGTTTTTACTAAGATTTTCTAAAAATTCAAAAATAACATCAATCATTTTTTAATAAATCCTGAAAGTTTCATTAAAATCAGACATTTAATTTTTTGCAAAAATTTCAAAGTTAATGTGTCTTTCACTGGCCAAAAATGAGCTGCATAATATTAAATTTTCCTTGTAATAAACTCTGATAAAAATCTGGTTACTCACTGACAAAAAAAAAGAAAGAAAGATTTTTAGTCAAAATTTGGAATGTGTTAGAAAGGATTAAAAATGAAAAAAAAAAATGAAAAATACTTTGATCTTTCCTCTTAATATAGACATTTTGATAAAACTTGGTTTTTATTAAGTTTTGGGTCTTTTAACATCATCCTCTGCTGCTTTTTTAGCAAATGAGGTACCTATACATATGTTATTCACTATTGTATTAAGACGTGTGTCAAACCCAATATCAAAATCATCTCAAGCTGTGATTTTATCTTTAGATTTTAAACCAAGATATTTTGAAGTGTTTAATCTTCTTCATTTAAAAAAAAAATGCCCCCAAAAAAAGACATGAAACTTTATTTAAAGAAGTTTATTTGCTTTAAGACCAAAATTTTCAAAAATTCTGAAGATCCTCACAAGTACAGCAGTACTTCAATTGGATCTATTATATATTATATGATATGGGAGATATGTTGACGATATAGGTATTCATAGTTTAGATAAGAATGATCTTGAAAAAAAAAAAAAACAATATTGTTTTTACCAAGTATTTCAAGAAGATAAATCTTTCCAAAACAAACTTTGATTGGAATGAAAGCAATCACATAGCACCTACCCTAAATCTATCCTAAAAATTCAGAATGTGGAATTAATAAATGCTAAACACTCAAAATAGATGAGTATGTGACTCAGTTATACTAAATTAGATAGATAAATTGAACACAGATAGGGATCCAACACTGCAAGATGTTACGAAGTCAAAACATTAAACTAAGAACACAAGTTATTTATTTAAATAGCCTTGTCATATCTAGACTGATGGCATCCAGCTTGTTTAGAAAGGTCTAAATTATAATCTATATCCTACCATTTTCTCAGATCTATGGTTAAAATTGACTTCAAGTGAATGAACTTAGTGAATCTTGAAGAGGATCTAAACTTATCTATAAATAAAACTTTGTCTGTGTGTGTGTGTGTGTCTGTGTGTGTGTGTGTGTGTGTCCGTTACCTATAGACTCTGAAATGGCTGAACCAATTTTCTTGAAAATTTACACAATTGTACTATAAGCATCTGCGAGTGTTTTTAGCTAGGTTTTGTGTCGAGGTACTGCCAATAAATATCGAAAATTGATAATCGATAAAATCGGGTTATAGAAGGAGTGGTCCAATTTTAATCAAATTTGATACACTCATAGACAAAGACATAAGAAACAATATTCAGAAGTTCCAAAGTTGCAGTTCTTACAATAATGCAGAAAACTGATAATATATATATATATAAAAGGCAAGATGTTTGTGTGTGTTTATCTGCCTGTATGTCTGTATTATTTCAGCCCTTTTATTTTAGTTTTTGCTTTGGGTTTGGCTCTAAGTAGGTATAATGGTAGTTCTTAGTCTCAGCCATGATACCATTTACTCAGAGGATTTATTTAGCCTTCATAATTCAGTTTATAACAAAACAAACTTATTTGATATCGATACCAGGAAATCAAAATTTGATTTACATCCATTCATTTTTCCTTCAGTCTACGGTTTCGCTTTAGCTGGAAACAACTATTGCTTTTTAGTCTTTTGTGCCAGCGTCCAAAGAGTCTGAGGTCCAGGACCATGGATTTGTTTTAAAGCTTTCATTACACCTGAGCAACGCTGGGCTATACTGCTAGTTTTACTTCTAAACTGGTGCTATAGAATCACAAAGAACTTTCCCAAAAAAACAAAATCTACATCACTTGACTTTCAACAGAAGCAATTTAGTAATGGATAGCACATGAAACTTGAGTAAATAATGACAATCAAGATGTTGACTTTCTACTTAAACAAAAGGTTAGAAAGGAACCCCCCTCCATCCATACTAAAAAGAGCAATAACAGTAGAAACTGAGAAACCTATTTCCTGACAAACTATGTCAAAAGAAAAATTTTATAAATTTAAACTGACAATAGCTGACAATGATACGGTTTGGACAATGAATACCAAAGTTTCCTTATAAGGAAATGGCTAATCTTACTATTTCATTATATTTCACAAATAAATGTCATAATTGGATTCTTATAAATTCTTATATATTTAATAAAATATTTTTTTCTATCTCATGGCCTGCCATGCATTTCATAATTTTGGGTGGGAGGAAACACCTCTTTTTGTAAGAATCTCAGTTACTATCCATATGATTTTCTCTATTTAATTCTTAGTTAGCATTTCTTTGAGGATGGTCATCTCAACTGTCAACCTTTTATCAAGAATGAGATTGGTTGAATGAGTGGCACTGTGTACTCCAGAGTTGTCTGTTTTGCAGACTATGGGGATCTTTGAGAAATCATCTGTATGTAGAATTTCACAAAGTAATGTTTTGCAATATATACAAGATCCACCAAAACTAGAGTCTGCCACTTATGTGCTTTTGACAAATCTCCTTATTCTCTTGGATTGCCAATGAACAGGTAAGTATTTGCCATTGCTTCCAACAATGAAAATGACATAGACCCCCACCCCAAATCCTGAGAATTACCATCCTCTAAATTGGCAAAAGATGCATCACTATATACCAGTATTCACAGTTTCTGGAGATCACCAAGAACTGGGATACTAATCCAAGAATTCTCCTTGGTATTTTTAATGTTCTTGGCTTGTCATATAAATTCAAATCTTCCTTTCTTTATAAAACATGAACATTCGCTCATATCAAAACTGAGATCAGGCCTGGCCTGGCCTGGTCTGGGTTGCAATCCAATTTAACTTGCCATTGGCCTGTCTAACCATTGTTTCTTCATCAGAAATCAATCTTCCTTTTCCAACAACATAAGGAGCAGGGATAAGCTGAAGTCCTTGAACATATTTGTCCTGGCTAATAACAGTGTTTTTTTTTTACTGATTAACATCTAATCCAAGGTACCTGAAGTTAGCTGAGTCCTCAGATTTTACAACAAAAATGACCTTTAGTTTTTCAATGACATCTCCTGAAAAGCACAGAACCACTCCAACAGAAGTCATCAACATGTATGGAAATAATACCATTATGAAATCAAGTAAAATAGCTTGGTCATATCTGGATATATTGGCTCCAAGTTTCAGCATTTTTACCGTAAGCTACCAGGATATTGAGGCATCTTCTCTTCTATGTGCCCTGTCCCTTCAGGATGTAGGCGATCATGGCTTTCCATGTTTCCCTATCCCTGGTGGCACTAAGCATGCCTTCTCCTGTTACATCATGCAATCCTCGTTCCATCATCCACTTGATTAGGTCCTTCAAATATGTTATCTGTTGCTTTCCCCTGTCTCTCTTTTCATCTATCTAGCCTGTTAGTTTCAGATTCTCCAAGTCCTCCTTCCTCATTGCGTGTCCCAGGAACTTCAGCTGTCTCTTCCTGATGCTCAATATTAACTTCCTTTTTGCTTCCATCATTTCCAAGACCTCATCATTGCTCACATGCTCAATCCATGATATTTGCAGCATTCTTCTGTAGAACCACATTTCAGTTGCTTCAAGTTTTTCCTTCATCTTTGATGGTATTGTCCAGCATTCACTGCCATATTGAAGGACGGACAGCACATAACAATCCAGCATTCTCTTCCTTGTTTCTAGCAAAATTGTCCTGTTTCTTAATACCTTACTCAACTTCTGGAATGCTTCTTTTGCCATGCCAATTTGCCTTCAGATCTCTGTGTTGCACTTTCCGTCTTCTGTTATAATGCTTTCCAGGTATTTAAATTTTTGTACCTGCTTGATTCTGGTATCCCCAACCTGTATTTGGCATTTTGGGCTGCCCTTTTTACTGATGACCATGCATTCGGTTTTCGTGCAGTTTATTTCTAGTCCTTTCTTGTTACTTTCTTCTGCTACCTTCTGTAGGTGGTTTTGTAGTTTCCTTTCTGTGTCTGCTATCAGCACTGTATCATCTGCATACCTTAAGTTGTTTAAATTGTTGCCTCCGATTACGAATTCCAGGCATAACTTCTAGGGTCCTCAAAATATTCTCACTGTACAAGTTGAATAGACCCGGTGAAAAGACACATCCCTATCTTACACCCCTTTCTATCTTTATATATCTACTCAAATCATTACCTGTGCATATGCAAGCGGTTTGCTGCCAGTAAAGATTCTTTATTACTATCAAGTCTTTCCCAAATATGTCAAGGCTGTCGAGCATCTCCATCAGTTCTTTGTGGCGTATTTTGTCAAATGCCTTTGTATAATCAATAAAGCACAGGTATAAGTCCTTATCAGTCAAACTATAAACACACTTGGTAAACTTCCAGAGTTTACCTCTGTCATTGATAGCCTCAGGTGGTAACAACAAATAACAGGTTTGTCCATTTTCATACCTTGGAGAAAAGCAGTCTTTATATCTAGAGAACTGCAAGACTAACTTTTTGAGGCTATCACGGCAATCCTAAATCCTTCCTTGGAGCATGTGGGAGAGTTAGATCTAAGGAATCCTGCATCTCTGTTCTGAAATCCTCTGTCAGCAAGCCTGGCCTTAACAGAATTATTATTTTGTGCAGTTTTTTCTGTACACACCCACCATGTGGTGATTCTATTCTGCTTCATGTCAGGAACAGCTGTATAGACTTTATTCTTTAGCCAATTACATAATTCATCCTGTTTTGCCTGCTCAACACAAGGATCAGATGTAGATAATATAGAGTCTCTGCTGGATCTGTTGAATGTTCTGCGACAGAAGTAACAGCATTTTCAAAATCAAGGCAAAAGAGTCTACTACCTTCTTGAATGACATTCATGAAATATTTCTTGAAACCAGTGACTTCTAGCTCTGATTATTCTCAGGTTATCCACTTCAGTCTGGTCAGTCATTTGCCTTGGTTTAGGTAAATTCACCTGTTCTACTGGTTTCATGAATTTTCCATGTAATGCTTCATTTATTAGGAGACTAATATATATATTGTTACCAGACTCTTCTAGCAGTAGATATTCTTCCTCTATGTCATCCTATCTGTTGAACTGTTTGTAACATTTCCATGTATTACCTCCAGATTCCCAACAGTGTCTGAATTACTGTTATTCTGATCGATCTGATTGGAGTGGGGCATCAGCTGACAGGGATTTACTCTTCATACTGTGCAGAACAATTTCTGAGTGGTACCAAACAATTTTATTGTGTCTTTGGAAAAATTCAACACAGTATTGGCTTTCTCCAGAGCTCCTTTGCTTAACAACATTAGGATGTCTGAATCAATCACATCGGCTCCTATTTTTGTTTTTACCACCAAGCACACAAGGCAGTTCCACATAAAAAAGAGATGGCAAAACACCACCCTTGCCACACCTGAATTTGCTGCATTGGTTCTTCTAAATGTATCACTCATCACTCTAGGCAATGTACCCAGGTAACGCTCATACCATGTCTTACTACAGACTGTTCATGAACAGCCAGAATCCAGCACAACAGCACCAATTGTCTGTCCAAGTAGGGTTGTTCAAGACACTTTTGGTTCATGACCTAACTGGCTCATGAGTACAACATTAGCCTCATGTACAGCACTGTCTATCTCTTATTCAATGTTGGCAGTCTCTAACCCAATTTTTATGATTTGAAGACTTGATGCAGTATCCTACTTGACTTTTTCTGTTCTCTTTTGGTTTAGACACCCAACTGCTACCAAATTTATTGACAAAAAATATTTCTTCCTCCTGTGGTTTGATATAACTGTTATCCAGAATAGCAGAATGAATTTCCCTTTTTATCAGATTTGATCTTGTCTAGGAATTCTTAGAGGCACACATGTTTGCTATTATTTTCTGCCATTGTATTGACATTGCATCTAGTGTCAAGTCCTCAACTGTAAGCTTAACAAGTCTTTCATTTTCATTGGAGAGGTTAGCACTCTTCAGGGCTCAATAGGACAAAACTGGTTCTGGCAAACATATTTTGAATTCCTTCAACTTAGCAACTAGATGGCTAAATTCTTTAAGATAGTCATTTATGGGAGTATTTTCAGATCTAGCATAGCTTTCAAATGACTCATATGCCATTAAAGCAGCCAACTTTCTATCAACTCTGAACAAATTATCCAGCTTGACATAGAGAGCTGTTATACCATCCTCCTGGTTGAAGATTTTTTAATTTGAATATAAATATCCATTTCAAGGATAGCCTCATGTGCTTTCCCAGTTAAGGACAAAAATACGATTGGAGCTCTTTTTCTCCTCTCTAAACTGGTGGCCATCTTCCAGAACTTCATTTCTTTATAAAAGTACTTTTTTTTTTTTGCAACTATGCTCTGCTACCAAATTTGTGTAATTAACATGGACACAGAGTTAATCCAATAGCTCAGACTGTTATCACCCATCCAGGCAAATGACTAAAAATATTTATTATACAAAAAAATAGTATAAATTTGGTACGCGGCCTAAAATGAGGATTGGGAGACGCTCGTCTTTATTTGTCTTATTAACTTAACTAGCCTCTATCACTGACCCAATCATTCATATATTTCTTTCACCAAAACGTTTCAGCCACACAACACTATTTCACAAAAACATCATGATGCCACATTCGCTCTAGGAGTTCTTGCCTAATCCCATTATGTACAATGTCTTGTGGAGGCCTGAGTTGATATAAAGTTAAAATAAAATTCCCCAATGTTCTTTTATTTTAAAAGATATTTACAAAACTGCTGTTAGTATGAGGAAACCCCCACAGTCTAAACGTGGCAGAAATAGCAGTTAACTGGACGAAAATACTGTGGGATTAGTAGAATAAATAAATACCATTTATACAATCTACAATCACTCACACATCTACTCGCACATTTAGACAGGATAACAAATATGAAATCTCATACTCGAATCAAATGGCATCCCACAGTTACCAAAGAACTGCCATCACTGTGATCTAAATGGGGAATAAACCAAAGATAAATGGGATAAAAATAAAAGGAGGGGTCCTATAACCATTCATACACTAGCTAATTTAAATTTGGTTGTTCAAAACAAAAAGGAAAAATGTCTCCATCAATTTGCACAGCAAACGAACGACACTGCAGCAAAAGAAGGTGTAGTCTAAAGACTCCACCGCAGTGTACACACACTGGCATAACTGCCAGTGCCGCTTTCGCAGCTCCCTTCATAGGAGACAACAGCCGGGTGTCATAGAGGCCTACTTTCACCCGTGTGGATTCTTTCAGAGCAAGTCGACACTCGTGATAGAAGGCGCACTTGCCTCGAAGATTCCGGTGGACTTCCTCCTCGCCATCATGCACACTCCTCAAAGCTGGAAAAGTTTTCTTAGCGTCTTCCTTCCAGAAGAGGCCGTTATCTTAGTTTTGTGAACACATTTGATCTAGAAATTTCAGCCGCAGTGTCTGTTGACGAATCTCAATGTGAGAACTGTATCTCTCGGCACTGCTTCGCGCAAAAGCAATTACGTCGTTGGCTTAGGCAGAATACCTGGTCGAGATCGTTCTACCAGGGAAAGTAATTTCTTGTAGGACCGGGTTCACCTTTAACTTGCAAAGAGTTCCAATGCAAGAATGTACTGCCTCGGCGAAAGCGGGTAACCCCGACGAATAGATCTGGACAACATGAAATGCTTTGACCTTACGCCATTCACCTCCACCACTGCACCAGGAGACCGGTACAAGAGACATATCTAGGACCGAAAACAGCCACCTCGAGAACTACCCCAACAAATTGATGGGCAACCCTATCGAATGCCTTTGACAGATCCAAATGAATCAGCATAGCTTCACTGTCAACTTTTTCTAAGATCAAGCACACCATATGAAGGTTATCCTGAATAGTCCTACTCTTCATAGCACAAGTCTGCTCAGGGCCAATCAGACTAGGAGGCACCGCCTGCAAACGGTTGGCTAAGACCTTGGCTAAAATTTTTAACTGTATTCAACATAGTTAAGGGCCAGGAAATACTAATCCCATCCCCCCCGTGTTTGTCCTTACAAAGCAGCTTGATCACACCTCTGGTGAGGCAACCAGGAACACTCACGTTCTTCAGCCATTAGTTAAAAACAGTGCCAGCAGAGAGACAAACACGTGCGACAGCTTCAAGTACTACTCGCACGGAAGACAATCAATACCCGGTGTCTTGTTTGGGGCCGACAAGTTTCAGTGCACCCCCTGTTATCAGACTTTTGCACCCAACCGCTTCAGTCGCCTCGAGGCAAGGAAAGTCAGCTAAATAGGCGTCTAACAGGGCCGGGCTCAAATCGGGTTCCCTGGTGAAAAGATCCTGAAAATAAGATTGGAAAGCATCACATATGCCATTATTTGTGGTCACGTACGCCCATCCGATAATGTGACGTTAGCGATATATCAGTTTTCTATATTCCAAGTTTCTTCAGCTCGCAGTTCTGTGGCCATATTTGTTGCCTCGGAAGACATCCTTTTTAATCTAAGCCTACATACTTGAGCTTGATTCTTCTTGATAACCAAGAAGGCCATCTCGGCCATAACTGCAGCTATTTCTCCACTATCACCACTAATGGCCCTTTCTACTCTAGTTTCTTATGCCATCTGCACTCAATCTTAGTTGAGTTGCTTACTATAATCAGCAGCAAACGACCTAATCGTTGACTTAAGGTGAACAAACCACAGCTCTCGTCAACTCCCGCTTTAGAGTTAGTAGCAGCTACTCCTGAAAATCTTTCTCATCGAACAACGATGTGTTAAATTTCCAGTAGCCAACCAGTTTAATCCTAGGCTTATTTACACAAACCCGGACGATCATACGGTTCGAATAAATTATACTATGAAAACTTGGACAGCCTACGAGTCCTAAGTCGACTCTCCTAAACAGGACTCAGTTAATGTAGCTTATATGTAACACCGAAGCCGATAAATATAGGAATTAGTCAAAGTCAAAGTCCATACTACTTCCCGAGGAAGCTCATTCCGGAACTTATCGACAAGATCAAGCATGCTGATAAAGTCCCGAAATGGTTTTACATCCGGGTTGTTAGTACCCGATCTAGTACCCGTGTGATCTATAAGCGGGATCAAGGACGGCATTCCAGTCACCTGCTAAAACTGCTTGACGAGATGTCGTCAGAAAGGGATCAATCTACTGAAGAAAGGCCACCCGCTCACTAGCAGCGTTGGGTGCATAAACCCCAATGAAACAAAAAACACTGCTCCTTTATGGTAACGTCCACAAAGCCTCCCCACCGGATCCACGAAGACAAGCGCACACACAGCGTCCAAAGTACATTTAACCAGCCTTTAACTGCGTTAAAATGTGTCGCGAACCAAAACAAATTCCGTCTTTCTCTTACTGCCGTAGCGACGCGCACTGTATGCACCTCTCAGGAATTCTGCCTACCTCTCTCATTCCAGCTCTTTACATGGAGCTTGGTAATTCGCCTATGCACAACACCATGCATTGCATAGACAAGCCAGCCACCAATCACAGTTTCTGCGCCTGCCCAACTCCACTCGCTTTGGGGGTGTCAAGTCAACCGACCGACCTATTACACGCCCCACTGATCTTAAGATCACAAAGCTCCTCAGTTCGAGAGAAGGTCGCGTTGGCCTAGAGCAGCCATTATAATATGCTGACAAGAAGTCAAACCTCCTCGTCAGAATATCATCATGGTCACTTGAATGGAAACGTGTCTCCTGTAGTACACAGATATCCACCTTCAGGCACTTACGAAACTCCGATCTTAGCTCCAAGACATATAAACTAGCTAAAAAGAGTGCCATTGTTAGTTCCTCTAGGGTTGGGCACCTGCCTTAAACATTGTCGGAGAGAGGATACGGACAGCTCCGCCCATTGATCCTTGGCTCATTTCATTATTAATGCGACTATCAGGAGGCGAGATCACCGATATCCCACGGGAACGTTGACTCGATATAGGGTGGGGTGAACAAAATCAGGGACTCTCTCTGAGCAAAATTGTTTTAGTTTCAGGGTTTTTTCGTCATTAGTTATTATTGTAGGTTTCATGTCAATGTAGGCTTTCAGTGCTTTTTCGACCATATTCCACGCCTGACGCGAACCCGAGCCAGTTCACCTCATTGTCGCCAAACTTCTGAATGGATAGCAGGTACTTTAAAGCTTGTGTCCGGTTTCTATACTGTTTGGCTCTTTTAGTCTGGCCCGGGGACATACGGCAGACATCTTCGCCAGTATTATAAGGTTGTTGCCTTTTCTTTTTTCTTTTCTTTTTTTCTCTTCTTGCGAAGGACTTCTTTGTCTCTTTTGCGTTGTAGGTGCTTTTGATGAAGTCTTGGCAGGAGATGGGACTGAGGAGGGCTTTGATGCAGAGGGAGTTGTGTCCTCTTTAATGGGTAACACATTTAGAGGGGTTGAGGTTAGCTAATGTGTTAAAGATTTTGGGACTTTCTTGTGTAATGGAGATGCTGAGGCAGAGGCTGAAGGGCGTGAAACTTACTCAGAGAACCTCTGTTGAGGTGTGGATTCTTTCTTAAGGGGTGTCATTTAAGATGGAGTTAATGGAAGTGATTTGGTCACTTATCTTAGGTGATGAAGGGATGGAAAGTGATGGAGTAGTGACTGCTGGACGGCATGCTCCTACTGCTTTGCTTCAGAGTTGTTGCTGCAATTCTTTAATTTTCAGGGTCTTTTCATAGCCGGGATCATACTTTTGGCACTGTTGATCGAAGAGTTTTGACATAACTGACCGGAGCTTCACCCTTAAGACTGTTAATGCCTTTGTCCTTGGGGGTCATTTGGGATTGAGATTCCGCAGCTTGGACTTCCCTCTGACTCTACTCACCACTTTCCATTCCTGTGCATCCTTCACCTTCTTTTGCACAGTCAACATGGGCTCTATAAGAGACTCAACGGGGCCTTTTGACCGCCGGTGCTAACCGCAGGTAGGCCTATTACAGGCACCATGGAATAAGAAGATTCAGCTGGAGGGAGATTGGTGTCTGGTGGGATTCCAGAGGCCTTCTTCTCTGGGCATGAAGAGGCAAAGTGACCAATCACGCCACACTTCCAACATGTGGGTTTTCTCCCCATCACGATGACGAGGTATTTTTTCCTGCCAATCTCCAATGAGATTGGGAATGAAGGTGAAAGCCTCACGATTGACCATCAACTAGGACCCCCACTCAGCCACCTCATATTCTGGAGTAACACTGACAATTTGGCCATATTGCATTAGACATGCCCCTAAGTGCTCGCTGAAAATATAGTGGTGAATCTCATTAACTGTCCTTCATCGTCCTAGTATTCGGTGTGGATGATATACTCTTTTGTGATAATGTCACGAGAGGTCATATCCGTACAGTCCTCGGGCGTAGGTAACAGAATGTCCCACATGAAATACCCCACACCTTTCACTATCTGTTGAAGAAATCAGTGATTTCATCACTGTGCCTTTTGTGCATCGACAAATTTTGCGCGATTGCTTGTCAAGCACGAAAACTGACACTGTTCTTTTTGCGATGCGTTCTTGTGCGTCAAGATCTACCAAGAGCCCGTAATCGATAACCAGATGAACGTATCTCTCAACGAACTCCGCCACTGACAATGCATTTGAGTAGGAAATTTCAAGTAAAGGGTGATTACCCAGCCGCTACACCTTTTTTTTTCTTTTGTCTTGCTAGTACTTGGTTCTTTAGTTTGGTTTATGTCCATAATCTTTTCCTTATTGATTCATTTCTAGGAGAACCCTTTGGATGATTTTTCCTTTTTTGGGGATAAATTTGCAGCCTCATTCTTATCCGGGAGATCTTTTGGGGAGAATAATTTTTCACGATGATCCGACTCTTGTCAGCCATCTTATTTTTCCTTTTTCTTTTTTCACAAGTACAGTTCTTCAATGAAAACGCAAAATACAAAAGGAGTTCGAAACAATACAAAAACTTGTGAAAGAAAAAATTAAATATGAAAAATAAAAACTGAAAAAAAAAATTAATTCAACAAAAGCAAATTACTGAAAAACGAAACTTGTTGCAAATAGTTTATAAAGTTCGTCAATTTAACATTAACACAAACCACTCTGACTATTAGCATCTCTCCGAGCAAATGACTTTAATATTTATTGCACAACGAGTACAAATGCGGTCAGTCAGTTAGTTAAGTGCCATACGTGATACACGCTTGGGCGATCATGTCTCATTATCCCGCAGTAGGTTGTCATTGCTTTCTGCGGTAGATTGGTTGCCGGCCAAGGCTATAGAACCCAATCTGTCCTGTTATTTAACCCATAACTGGAAGGAAGAGACGGACTAATACCTTTCCCAAGAGTGTGCGTAAGTGAATGCAATGAATTCAGCTGGAATTCGAACTCGACTCTCCGATTTCTCGTTCCGAGCCGATATCCAATGCACCACAACGCACATATGGGGACGAGGAAGTCTAGTTTTAAACTAACTTAGCTAGCCACAATCGTTGACCCTACCACACTACAATAATCCTTACACCAAAAATGCCACATTCTTACCATTCTTAATACATCCACCATAATACCTCAGAGACTCTATGCAGTCCTATGCTCTATATTTTGTGGAGGGCAGGAGCAAAAATAACAGTATTTCAAAATTTCCCCAATGAATATATACAATGAAAAGTAACAATATTTACAAAAAACAAAGCAACATCATGTTAGTAATAAAACCCTACACAACGCTTAGATTGTGGCAGAACCATCAGTTAAATGGACGAAATTAATGCATGACTTTTAAAGTATAACTACAATTATTCGATCGAAAACACTCACTCATCTCAACACAAAAACAAAAACGCACAGTCAAAAAATGAAAAATGTCATGCATCCATCAGAGAACTGACATTCCTAGTCATCTAATTGGGGAGGGGATGGGGAATTGAACTAAACGAAAATAGAGAGCACGATGGGCCTCTTCCTCGGGTGAGTGCACACTTTTCAAGGATAGAAAGTTTTTTTATGAACGTTTTCCTTCCAGAAGCCGCCGTTCTCATCCAGTTGCATACACATCCAATGTAGGAACTTGATGCGAAGCATGTGTTAACGAATCTCAACGCTTGGCATGCCCAGATCGCCATCTGGAGAGAGGTAATAGATCTCCTGACGCACCTTGGGAGCTTTGCCTTCTCCCAACAAGAAGAACAAGAGCTGTATAAACTCCAACTTAATGGCACACGGAAGTGGGAGTACAAAGAGTTGGTAAAGGACTCCTTCGAGTCCACAGATGAACTGCGACCTCGGTTTCTCTCGAACCTCCAACCAATTCATTTCCAACAGGAGATCGGGACTGAACCAGACGCCAAAAATGTTGACCGGTCTGTCCATTCAGAGGAAAGGTGCGGAAAAAGAAACTCTCTTCCAAGTACCCAACCATTGATCTTGGCCCCTGTCACCGTCTCATGCCCTCTGATCTCTTTGCGAACTTTGTCAATCTTGTCTCTGCTCAACACAAGAACCGAAATGTCGTCAGCATAGGCGGAGTACCTGGCCGAGTGGTAGGATCTGGTAGAGAAATTCTGCGTAGGACCGGATTCGCCTTTAACTTGCAAAGGATGAGCTCCAACGCAAGAACGTAAAGCAAAGGCGAAAGCGGACAACCTTGACGAATGGAACGAGACAACACGAAAGACTTTGATCTTACCCCCATTCACTTTCACCGGTGCACTGGGGGACGCATACAGCAGTCGTATACACGAGTGAAAGTACAGCCCGAAACTGGCGGCGGAAGAGACAAAACCGATGGTCAACCCTATCAAAAGCTTTGGTCTGATCTAAATTGATCAGCGCGTCTTCGCTGTCGAGTTTCTCGATGATCAGGCGTACCAAATGAAGTTTTTCCTGAATATTCCTGCCCTTTACAGCACAAGTCTGTTCGGTGCCAATCAGGCTAGGGAGGACAGCCTGCAAACGTCTGGCCAATATCTTAGCTAAAATATTCAACATCGTCAAAGGCCGAAAATTATATATGCCACCCACACTGTTCTTGTGAAGGAACTTGATCACGCCATTGGTAAAGCATTGAAGTATAGACTTCCGCTTCATCCAAGTGTTGTAAATCACCCCCAACAAGGGGACTGCCTCAAGTACATTTAAAAAGGAAGACCATCAAATACCGGAGTCTTCTCCCGACCAACCAGTTTTAGCGCTTCCCAGATCTCAGATTCTAATGGGACTCTCGCACACAGCCGCCTCGAGGCGGGGGAAATCGGCCAAATAGGCATCGAAGTGAGCAGGGCACAGACTGGGCTCCCTCGTGAAGAGTTCCTGAAAGTAATCCCGAACAACCTCACATATACACGGTTCTGTGGTTATGTTACCTCAGTCCAGCAATGTGATGCTATCGATATGCTGGTTAGCTATATTACGAACCTCCTCTGCACGCAGTTCAGTGGCCATATTCGTAGCCTTAGAAGATATTCTTTTTAACCTAGCTCTAACTACATGATAAGCAAGGAGGCCAGCTTTTCCCCACTATCATGAGATTTAATCGCCCGAACAACCTTTTCTTCACATGCCATTTGTGCTGCTAAATTAGCTACATTGACCTAAGTTTAGATTTCAAGAAGGCCCACTACTTATTCCCAAATCACAGCCCCCGTCAGTTTTTGCTGTAGTGTTAGTAATAGCTGGTGCCAGAAATCTTGCCTATGAAACAATGTGTTCAATTTCCAGTAGCCAACCAGTTTAACCCTTAGCTTATCTAAGTTTACACGAACCCGGATGAACTTATGGTCCGTGTAAACTATCGAATGGAAACTTCGACAACCTAAGGGCCCTATGTCGACTCTTAACTAGAACTCAGTTGATGTAGCTAGCATGCACCACCGAATTCAGGCTGCCCCTATTAGTCCAAGTCTACACTATTTCCCGAGGGTGTTCATTCTGATACTTATTGACAAAAAAATGGCTTCATCCCCAAGTTGTTAGCACCCAATCTTTCACCTATGCGATCTTTCTCAGGGTCACGGACGGCATTCCAATCCCCTGCTAAGACTACCCGACAAGATGTCCCCAAGAACGACTCAATCTGGCGAAACAAAGCAGGTCGCTCCACATCGACATTGGGCGCATAAACCCCAATGAAACGAAAAGCTTTATCCTTTATGGTAATATCCAGTACGCAAAGCGAAGACAAGCGCACACGCCGCCTTCAGAGACTTGCTCACTAGCCAGGAAAAACCCCTACTGTGTCCATTAAAGCAAAGTGAATAAAAGTCAAACCCCCTAGGCAGAATGCCTTCATAGTTAACAGTTAAAAAACAGGTTTCCTGCAAACAATAAAGGGAAAGGATACCGACAGCTTCTCTGCCGTGCTCCTGACCCAGTACGGATAACTGTGAGTATTCCTTGGGCCTTTGGGGAGGTTTTGAGGATCTTCAATGTCTTTTGGGACGCATTTTTTCATAGACAAAAGATATTTGAGTGACTTTATTCTATTTCCATAGTTCTTGGCCCTTTCCATTTGGGCTGGAGATACGGCATATCTTCTCCCCCAGCTTATACGGTAGCTTTGATGCCTTCTTGATTCCATGTCTTGTGATGAATGGCTCCTTTGTCTCTTTGATGGTTGTGGCAACTGTTTTTTGGGAGGAGGGACTGGGAGTAAGACAAATAAGTTTTCGAAAAGTAGTCTCTACCGAGAGAGATATATTTACGGGGAGAGGACTGTGATGAGTGACATTTTTTCATGGAGGTATTTTCCTTTCGGGGGTGGGGAAGGGTAGAGGCTGAGAGGCACATTAGGTATTTGGCTTTCTTGTCTAGCTCGGCTTTCAACTGCTTAATTTTTTCCATTCCTTCATAACCTGGATAATATATCTCGACAAGTTCCCCGAAAGACGCATTTTTTCCAATCTGGGGTGGCACCCTTCACGTTGGTAGAGGGAGTGGAGCTGTTAGTGCCTTTCTTCCTTGGGGCTTCAGGGGAACAAGATTCCGCTGCCTGATGCTTCCCTCTGACCTTGCCAACAACCAGCGATTCCCCCTTCTCCGAAGCTGCACCGGCAGCTGGCAAAGACTTTTCAGGGAATACGGGTTGATCTTTTGTCCCAACCGGGGGTACGACCACACTGGTCCTGACTATTGGTATTAGGCGGATTTTAAAGATGCGGCCAGAGGAGTATTTTGGTTGACAGGGGCCTGACTTTCAGAGGCCTTCTTCTCTGGGCAGGAGGAAAAGAAGTAACCAGTTTCTCCATACCTCTTGAGTTTATGTCCGGAAACAATAACCAGCAATCTTAGGACCCCTACATTCAGGCAGTTAGGGATGATCAGGAAGGCATACCAATCTATCATTATTTCGAATGAAAATCTCTCGGTCAGGAGGCGTTGAGTATTTGGTCAAACTGCGAAAAATACACAGCCAGATGCTTCCGATAACCTGAGGAGGGATCTCAAAAACTAATACATTGGTCCGGCAAACCCCATCATATTTTGTCCTTAAGGTTATATTCTTGGTAATCAGATCTTTACTGGCCATCGCAACGCAATCTTCTAGGATGAGCAGAAGTACATCTTACATGAAGAAGCCTGCTCCCTTTCTTAGGGACTTCGCTCAGTGTCTTGGGTGGATCGACAAATTTTGCGTGCACGCTTATCCACCAAGAAGGCTGACACTATTTTATTTTGGTGGGAGGGGTGTCCTCCAAGAGCACGCCGTCTTTCACAAGTTGAGCGTAATTGTTGGCACGCTCCAAAAACTCTGCAGTATCTCGGGATGGGGGACTTCCAACAACAGGGTGATTCCTCGGATTTAGTATTGTCTTTTCTTTCAGTTGATTTGTCTGAATTTTTCTGTATTTTTCCTACCGCCTCCTTGTAGATAACACGTACATCATCAGGAGATAACCCTTTAGAAATAACTCTCCTGAGGGGGGGGGTGACCTTGAGTGTGGCACCCTCTTGGACGAGGCACCCTTATGGAGGAGGGCCATTGGGTGTAGCACCTTTATGGGGAGGGTCTTTTAAGTTAGTGACAAATAAATTTTTCCGACTTGTCGGCCATATTAAGCTGAAGAGGCCTAAATATTTTTTCCTGTTTGAAAACTAAAATTAAATATAGTGGGAGAGGTGGGAAAAAGAAATAATGCTACTAACGAAAAAGAATAACTTCAAAATACAGAAAATGAACCTTGAAAGGTTAAATGGAAAAATACAAACAAACTATTTCAAAGCAAAATTAAAACAAAAACACGTAGAAAGTAAAAGTTACGAAGTAATAAAAACACAGAAAAATCTCTATAAAGGTTACTTGTAAAACTAAAACAGGAAATTCGAAAAAAACAACCAGATAGGTAAAAAAACAACAACTTTAACTAAAAGTTACAGTAACTAGAAGAGGATTTAATTAAAAAGTATTTTGAAAAGGTTACTTCCGGTGTACTTAAAACGAAATAAGACAAGCTAACACCAAAAGTCTAAGAGGAAATAAATACAGAAGTTTTGTAAAAAAAACTAAACAAAATAAAAAAATAAAAAATATTTAAATAAAAACAAAAAGTAATCTGAAACGGTTGCTTCCGGAGAACTTTAAAAAGTAACCATGAAAGGTTGAACGAAAAACGGCTGAAAGGAAATTAAACAGAAAATAAGCTTTGTAAAATAAAAATAAGAAACGTAGCCTAAAAAGGTGATGAAAGAAAGAATTTAGGGGAGAGGATGAGACAAAAAATGTTCACAAGAAAAATTCAGAAGGCAAACAACAGGAACTTGTCTAATAAAACTGAAAAATAGATTACATACAAAGATAAAACAAAACTATAATCTGGCAAGACTTAGTTAATAAAAAAAACTAATATGGGTACCAAAGTAGTGAAAAAAAAAACTGAAATAAAAGACTGAAAAAGAAAAAAAAAAGAAAAGAACTGTAAATGGTAATTTAACAAAAAAATAGTCTTCTGCAATCCAAAATAAAGTTCTTCACAAACAAAGCACATGTCTAACCTGGTCAAGATGACAGTCAGCAAATGACTTTTTAGTATATATTGTACTGTGGAATCGTCCACTTATTGAAATCGTCCATTTACTGATCTCACCCCCAAATACAAAATGCACTGTCCCCTTAAAACCGATCTTAGCCAATCAGTTCCATTGTGTGTAAACCGTCCAATCACGTTGCTTGTTGCATGTTCCCACCAAACGTTGTTGTGTGATGATGGATGGGTCCTTATGGTGATTTGGGTCATGATTCTGATTACTTAGGTTTAGAATAGTTACTGTTGACCAACCTCAGTTTTTATCCCCCCACCCCCTTGTGCCATAATTGTATTGCTTGATACAATAAATATCGTTAGCATCTCATTTTGCTCAGGTCTCTTTGTCACTCGGAACTGAGAACAGTAAGTGTATAATTTTGTCATCAGTGTCGTCAACTTTGTTTTATTGTTGGATCGTCTTTTTGTGTTCTATTGGAACTTTTTGTGTTCTTCGTTTGTGGAGAGGACAAAGACCAGTATGCCTCTGTCTCCCCAGCCTTCTACTTCGACGGTTACACCGACGGTGACCCCATCACAGTCGGTTTGGAATAATGCCCCCACGAAGAGGGATTCGAACTATTACCTGCAGTACAAGGATTTCATTAGTGAAAACGAACTTATCGTCATCCCGAAAGTGGGAAAGGAAATAGCAACCAAGACAATTTCTCTGCTGATTTCAGACCCGAAAACCCGGAGGATTGTGGGAGTCAGCAGGGAAAGTATGGCGGAAACTCTTAAGAGCCTGGGTATTTGCCCGAAAGTTCTAGCAAGGATGTCCCGAGCCATGTGGGACATTCTCCTTGGCTCGGATGACGAAGCAAAAAAGTTGGCAGGAACTTGTTTGCGGGCAAAGGGAGTGCGCCTAAAAACGGAGTACATGAGCACAAGGCGCACTCATATCGTCATCCATGGTGTGCCTCTGGAGATTTCTAATGACCATGTGAGAGCCTTTTTGACCCAATTCGGGGCGGTAGAAGAAGTAAACCTTGTCGTCAGTAAAGCTGGAGTGCAGACGGAGGACGTCAGTGCCTACGTCATTGATGATAGGCCAAACTTCCTCAGAGTACCTAATGTCCTCCTTTGTAGAGGAAGAAAACTGTTGCTGTGGAGGGGCGCAGACCACATTGTTGGTTCTGCGGAGCAGCTGGCCACTTGGCCAAAATGAAAAGAGGTCCTGAAGGGAAGGAGGAGGACGGAGCAAAGAAGAAGTGTAAGTTGGACAGTGGTGATCGCGGCAGGGTTAGGATCATTGCCAAGACCCAATCCGCCCCAATGTCACCTGTAAGAACTGAGACTGTGAAGGAGAAGAGTCAGTCTGCCTCCCTTGTTAGACGTATTTTGTCTTCTTTCCCCACTCGTCTCTCCCAACCAGAAACGCCTACTGAAATAACCTCTTTCCAGATCACCATCTCCCCACAAGAAACTCTCGCCTCTGATTCTAGTCAGTCTGTCCCCAAGGGGAAAGAAAAAAGAAGCGGGTTGATCTCTATAACAAGTTTGAGATTTGCAAGATCAACAGACCGGCTTTAGAGAGGGTCCTTTCGTAGCAGAGGAAGGCCCTCCTAAGACTTTTGTTCAAATTGACCTCAGTAGACGGAATTTTTAAATGTTTTGCCAGTATATTTATTTTAATATTTATTGTTTGTGTAAATTTGAACACAACCAGCCTTCATACTTAAACCCTTCTGATATTCGATTTAATTCAACATTTCCCGACGTTCCACAACAGTATTAAAATAAAATTTTGGCACAAGGCCAGTTTTGTTGGGTCATCAATAACTAACTTATACCTAGCTAATCAGAATTACGACCCAATCACTCTTTACAATTTTCCATTCACCGTTGTAGGGGCCTCGGTGATGCTTGGCAAATTGGCCCTGTGCCAAACACGTCTGAAGTCTCCACAATTTAAATATCAGAAGGTTGAAGGTTGGATGTTGAAAGGTGAAAGGATATAATATTTCGTGTGTACATTGAAGTAAAGATTTATTAACAAAATGACAAAATTGTTAGAAGAAAAATATAAGTGAAATTTTGTTAACTGAACACTATAACATATTTGTGAGAAGAAAAATGTTAATTAGGAAAATGCATGCAGCTTTGTAGTTAAAATTGTTCAAAGAGAAATGTAAGTATTTAAAATGTCCCACAGAAGTTTAGAGTTCATGGTTGTGTAGTGACAGAATATAAAGTCTTATGTTCCTCCCTCTTTTTAGTAGGTCGTCCACAGAGTAAGAGAAAAGGTTAAACAAATAAAGAAATTGTACTTAGCGCGTTCTGTTATGTTTGTTGTTTATGTTGCTCTCTTTGGCGGCGTGGAGTGAAAATGAAGAGTGGAAGAAAAGGTCGAATGAATCTGTGACGCGCCCTTACGCCCGGGTGGCATGGAGTGAAAAAGAAAAGAAAATTGGAAGAAGAGGTCGACGAGACGTGACCTAGTCAGCTTGAAGTTTCTTTCTTACATTGTGAGATACTATCAGTTACCGTTCCCATTTTGGCTGCCTTTGACCAGTCACAGATTGTACTTAAGTAGTGAATCTGATCATGTGACCGGCTCCAGCAAGCATTTTCGCTTCTAGGTGTAAAAAAGTGTCATATATGAATTTTCTATTTCTAATCCAATCAGGATCCAGAATTTTGCTTTTCACACTGATTTGCGAATTCTTCTTGCTCTAGGTTTTTCCAAAACGTTTTTAGTGATTTTAATCCACTTTTGCGGTTGTGCAATTTTACTTTGTCTGTTATAGTTGGGTTTTTCCAAAATGCTTTCAGTCGTTTGGATCCGATTTTGCGGGTGTGCTATTTTACTTTGTGTGTTTTAGTTGATGAATGATATAGGATTTTTATCCTATACCATAAGAATCCATTCCCCGTCAATCAATCCACCATATCCCAAAATACACCAGACAGTCAGGGAACCTAAAAAGAATTCGCACCTGAATTTTTAAAAATTTATTTATGTACAATATGAATACAAAAAAAAAATTATACATGATATGTAGTGAAAGGCGGTGGGTACATGAAACCAAAAACAAAAAATTTCAACTTAATATACAAAAGAATACATTGATGTTAGTTGGACCGGTCTAACCCACAAAAGTAAGGAGGCCGCTGTATTCTGACTTTATGACAAAATCAAGAAGCTCTCTTTCTAAGGGAAATGGCGAGGAGAAAAACTGAATATGGTTTGGGAAAATAAAATTTCTGACCCAGTCGATATGAAACAACAGGATTAAAAAAAAACTGGAGGAAAATAGGAATCTCAACATAGCTCATAACAAAAGAAGAAGCCGGGAAAAGGCCAGGAACAACACCTACTCACATTAACTAGGTACACAAGAGAGGTTTCTTAAACAGGGGAGGGTTCTACAGGAATCCACCCCGATGTGACAAGGAGACTTAAAAGAGAAAATCAAAGCTAGCCCCATTCACGCGAACCAGGTTACCCACCTTTTGCTGAAATCTGTCAAAACGCTTTCTATCGGTTCTAATCTTCATTTTGAGTTGTTGCCCAAAATATCGGATTAGATCCTAATGAGAAAGGCGCTGACCTCGCAAGACTTCCTCAATTCGCGTTGTCAAAATCACCATTCGGTCCGTGGCTAGTAGTGACAGAAAAACCATCCGTTTCATCCCAGAGAACGGGGGCGACACATTGTCACATGTGCATGCACGATCAATGAGCTCAAGCTTTTCGGGAGCGATACAAGCTGTCAACTCGCCGACACGGTCCCACAGAGGGCGAAAGTGAGGACAATGGTAGAAGGCGTGCGAACCAAACCAAGGTTACAACGTTCACAATCTCGCAAATCCACCGGCCCTATACGAAGGCCTTGTCATTGCCTATCTGTAAGAATTATTTTTTATATTTCAACCAAATAATAATAATATTATTTAATATTTTACTTGTAAAATATTTTTAGGTTGAAATTTGTTAAATTATAAGGATTTATTCTAAAAAAATTCCTTATTTAAAAAAAAAACATGAGCGCGTTTGGTCTTGTAAAAATAACCATATTTGGAATTTTCCTTATTTGGGAAAATAGGCGTTTCTTTGTTACTTATATGGCAAAGAACGCAGCAAACACCTGGGTTTAAAAAAGGCGGGAATGTTATCGTCTGCTAGAAATTTGCTGTTTGCTAAAATAGCATATTTTAATCAGATTCTCTTGATCGTTTCAATCGTTTGGACGTGTCAGATTTTTTCCAGTTTCACTATAAGTGAAATCATTATTTATTTTCTAAGTTGTAAGCTTATCAGCTTAGATATTTGGAGGAAAATTTTGGTATCTATAAGATAATCCAATTCCTCTCTTTTAAAACAAGAATTTCTTGATCGTTTCCATCGTTTGGACGTGTCAGATTTTCTCCGGTTTCACTATAAGTGAAATCGTTATTTATTTTCTAAGTTGTAAACTTAGCAGCTTAGATATTTGGAGGAAAATGTTGGTATCTATAAGATAATCCAACCCTCGTTTTTAATTCAAGAATTTTCTAACGATTCCAGTTGATGGACGTTTCAGATTCTTTTATATTTCATTATAAGTGAAATCTTTATTTTCTAAATTGCAATATTTAGCAATTTATAATTTAGAGGTAGATATTACTAACCTCTACTTTTATGTTAACTGTGAGAAAAAACTGTGCGTAACATACTAAATTACGTTTTCAGAATTTTCCCGGTAAAATTTAAGTAGTGAATAATTGCTACTATTTTTGAAGTGATTGAAAACTAAGCGTTTTATTTTAAGCTTCATTTATAATTTACATATTAACTGCTCTAATATGTAATTTCTTCAAATTAAAATTACAGTTTTAATAACTTGTATTCAATGGCTTTGACTTTAGCCTAAATAAAGTCTTTTAAAGTATTTAAACCATAAAGTAATACATCATTAAAATGTTATTTAGATTCTGCGTATTTAATTGTGCAAAATATATAAAATTAGAAAGAACCTATGAAATGTTTTTTTTCTATAAGTATAACAAATTACTATATAACTCTAAATTTAATACTGAGATTTTAAAAATATTGTATCTTTATTAACAAAAGGACAATTTAAAATGTTACGTTAAAAAATTAACGTAAATTAATGAATATAAGTAATACAGCCGGTGTAAGGGAAATAACTTACTCCAAACTTGTCGGCTGGTTTCAAACAAAAATATATCATTTCATTTTCATTTATCAAATAATAATAATAATAATAATAATAATAATAATAATAATAATAATAATAATAATTAATATCTGTTACACTGTTTGTTTTGAGGACATTTATTGCAAAACTTTTGTAAATTTGTTTGAATAAATTTGGTGTTTATTTGTAAACATTTGTAAATTTGGTGTTTATTTGGAATTTGTAGTTCTATATAAAAGAGTAACAGATGCATTTTAAATCCTATTTATTTACAGCGTAAGCAAGTAAGTAAAAATTGTTTGTGCGTCCCTCCAAAAAGTTTCTTATTTTTTTTCTATTTCTATTTCTCTATTTTTTTCTTACATATTCTAAGCCAGTAGCCCGGTGAGCAAAAACTCAGTGTTGCTGAGGTAATCCGCCGCTGTAGCCCCAGACCAGAACGAGCGAAACTCGTCCTCCAACAAGCCGAGTGCGTCACGTAGTGACTCCTTCACGACACTCTCTACTAATCCACGATAGAAGATTCTCCTAGGGCGAGAAAGGTCACTGAACCAAGGAATGGCCTTCAAAGCCGCCCAATACTCGAGGCAAAAACTCGATTAATTCTGAAGCTTACGGCATCGCTTCAAGATTGAGGGGGAGATAGTAAAGCTAGGGAACGAGTCCCTCACAATCCTCGCCAACACAGAGTCTTCCATTAACTGATGGCGTAGGAAGACCAGCCTCGTGGTGAGCTTGAGACTCGCCAAGTGTGGCATTCCCAGATCCCCATGGATCTGGAAATGCCATGGACGTTGGGCACAGACCTCTCTGTCATGTGATGTTTGTGTCCCCGCCCCAAATTGGAGGATAGCAAACGTTTTATCGCCTTCTTACGCTCCTGGAAATACAGACAAACGGTAAAGGACAAGAGGAAAGACGTAGACGGCACATACCTCTACTCTGCTCTGTCCTTCGACTCCAAGTCTGGGCCGCCGTGTCAACCTTCGCTTGTACTTCTGACCAATTTTTCTCCAGCTGGAGGTCAGGATCAAAACATACTCCGAGAATGCGGACAGGGCCATCCGTCCAACCAAAGGACCCCGGAAAATCGACCCCCTTCCAGGCACCTAACCGCAAGCCGGAAGACTTTTCGTGATTAATCTTGGCTCCTGTGACCTGTTCGTACCGTTCAGGCGTCTTTAGTACCACATCAATGTCGCTGGGGTACGACACGAAAGTAGATAAATCATCAGCATACACGGAAACCCTGGCTTGAGCCCCACAAGGGACAGTGATTCCAAGTAGAACTGGACTGCACACCCTGTCCTTCAGTCGGTGAAGGAGAGGCTCCATCAATAAAGCGTAAAGTAGGGGCGACAATGGACAACTCTGGCGGACCGACCGAGACAGCGCAAAAGCGCGTGACAGCTTCCTATTCACCTGTACCACAGCTGTGTTGAGCGATACAGGAGGCTAATCCAGCGGCAGAAGTCGCGTGCGAATCTGGCGGCCAGGTAGCGATTATTAACCCTATCAAATGCCTTGGACTGATCCAAATTGATCAGCGCGACTTCTTTGCCGTCTTTTACACCCTCTAGGATCGCGCAGGTTGTTCTGAATTGTTCGGCCTTTCACAGCAGAAGTCTGCTCGAGTCCCAACAGAATCTCGGAAACTAGCTGCAAACGCTCCGTCAGGATCATGGCCAAACTCTAGCTCTGTTTTGCAGAGTTATGGGTTTGTAACCATTTAAATCCCTCCCAACATCGTTGCCTTTTCTCAACAGCGTGATCACTCAACCTCCTTCTAGCTCCCCGCCCACTGTCTAGCTTGGAGTCCAAAATGGCATTCCAGTCCCCCACTAAGACGAGTCACATTGAATCCACCAGAAAGGGCCCCAACCGCCGAAAAGACGAGACACTTTTCTCCTGATCATTGAGCGCATAAACTGCAACCAGCCGAAACGAGTTGCTTTTCATTGCAATATCGACCACGATCAACCGACCCTTGGCACCGACATGAACAAGATCCATCTTCGTGTCCAGGGTACACTTGACCAGCAAAAAAATGCCTCTGGCCTGTCGATCCCCATATGCTGAATAGATGACAAAGTCGTTAGACAGCACACAGGCATCAAAGTTGCAAACAAAGTGAGTCTCTTGGATCGCGGCGACATCCACACCACGATGTCCATAGGATATGTTAGTTTTAATACCTTCTATACCCTTTAATAACGAGGGATATATAACACCGGGACACTCCTCGCACAAAGTTGCGCCATTTTTCAAAGTTCATTTGTTCCAAATTTTCACCATATTAATGTCTTTGAAAAATTCTTTGGCTTGGCCAAGTGGTCCCAGACCATAAGGTTGTCCCCAGTGTTCCGAATAAGTGTTATTATCCCGGGGGCACGCGGAATGTTCCATAGATCCTCTGTCTCTTTTCCATGGTGATATGGTTGGGGGGAATGGTACAAGTGCAGGATAGGAGGACGGTGGAAATTTGAGGGGGAGCAGAGGAGGCTCTGGGCCGTTTGCACATATGTTGGTCTCCCTGGTGAGGTTGGCATGGAAGCTGATCTTGTTGGTGCTTCCGTCTTTTTTGTCCTACCCCACCGAGACACACTCTCCTTTTTGCTGGTGACGTCCTTTTGATCCTCTTTCTTTCGACTTCTCTTTAATGAAGAAGACCGGGTGCTGGCATCTCTAACTCTATTCGCTGTTCTTCCTTGCTGCTGCTGTCCGCCATCCTCTTTCTGCAGCTGCCCTACCTTAACCTGTCTTTGCTTTTTCGGCAAATACTTTGCTCCTTTTTCTCCTTTGGGACATCCTTCTGCTGAAGTGGGGTTTTCGTCTTTGGGTTCTTCCACCCTACTACCTGCCACTCACCATCTGCCTTGATTTTTGTTCCTTTGCCTCCTCCGCAGCTACTACTATCTTGGCCTCTTGGATCTTGGGCTCTTTGCTCTTGGGTTCTTGAGTTTTTGGTGCAGGATTTTTTTTGGGCGGGGGCAGGCTTTTGCCAAGTGGCCCAATGCACCGCAGACCCAACAATATGGTCTTTGTCACTCCACAATCACATATATTTGTCTTTCTCGGCAGACTAATACATTAGGTACTTCACCGAACTCCTTATGAGACAACGTCACTTGTAGTGTGACATCACCCGTAAAGAAACCAGCCTTGTTAGTTACGGCCACTACCTTGGCCACTTTTCTATATTTGGAGAAGAAGGCTCCTGTGTGGTCTTCTGTTATATATATGGGCACCCCATGCAAAGTAATACGAGTCTTGCGGATGCCCATGTACTCCGTTTGGTGGTGAAGCGTTTTTGTTATTAAAGTGGCTCCTGCCAGCTGCTTCGCCTCTTTTTCTGTTGGCAGCAGGATGTCCCACATTGCATGGCTATGTCTTGCGACCATATATTTAGGCCCTTAATAGCTTCTTCTATGGCTTCCCTGCTAACCCCCACAAACATGTGTTTTGGGGTTTTAGTTAGCAGGGGATGTGTGCATTGTGGTATAGTGGATATCGTCTTGAAAAGAGAAATTGGGAAGCCTGGTTCAAATTCCAGTTGAATTCCTTGCATTAACTTATGCGCAAATACCCTTGATAAAGATATTAATCCGTCTCTTCTCTCTAGTTATGTGTTAAATAACAGAACAGATTGGATTCTATAGCCTTGGTCGGCAACCAGTCTACCGCAGAAAGTAATAGCAACCTACTGCGGGATAATGTTCTGCCCAGTCAGTCATGTCTCCTTTGAGATATGATCGCCCAAATGTGTATTACGTATGGCACTTAAGTGACTGACTGAGTTAGCAGGGAAATGATCCAAGTCTCTACGGCCTTCAGGACCTCTAGAACTGTCAGGAGTTCATTCCCAGAGATGAACTTCTGATACTTTTTTTCATGGAGGCATAATACACTTCATCCTTCTTTTGGAGCTTCACTCCTCCCCAAGCCAATATCAATACGACTGGCAATTCTGGTGACTCCTGCCTTTGCGAGGATTTCACCATCCTTGAAGGTACTCCAAAAAATCCTCTTTTTTATGTTTCTTGCTAGCAAACAAAAAAAAAGAGAGCTGTAAATTAATACAACCTCAAACATCAGAAGAATGCACAAACAACCAATATCGAGTACTAGGTATTGCCAACTGCCAACTTGGTCAAAATGACTGTCAGCAAATGACATTTTTACAAGATTTATTACAAATAAAAATATATTTTTGGCACAAGGCCAGTGTTTGGTGGGGGAAAAAAACTGAGATTGATCATCCATATACCTAGCTAATCAGAATCACAATGCAATCACTCGTTACAATTTTCCATTCAACACATCCATCGTCAATCATTCCACCATATACTAAAATACCTTATCTGTTCAGGGAACCTAAAAAGAATCCCCACATAAATTTTTAAAAATTTACTTATTTACAATATGGATACAAAAATATAAAAAAAATCATACATGATATTTAATGAAAGTGGAGTGGGGTACATGAAACCAAAAATTCAAACAAAAATTTTAACAAATTATATAACAAAATATAAATTGATGTTAGTTGGACCCATTCAACCAACAAAAATAAAGAGGCTGCTGTATTCTGTCTTTATGACAAAATCAAGAAACATTCTTTCTCAAGGAAATGGGGAGAAGAAAAAACTAAATACAGCTTGGGAAACTAAAAGTTCTGACCCAGACAAGATGAAACAGCGAGAGTTAAAAAACTGGGGGAAAATGGGAATCTTGAATTGGATCATAACAAAAAAAGAAGCCGGGAGCAGGCCAGGAACAACACCTACTCATATTAATTATGTAAACAAGAGAGACTTCCTTAACCTGGGAGTGTTTCACAGGAATCCACCCCAATGTGACAAAGAGACTAGTCAAGATGACAGTCAGCAAATAACTTTTTTACTCCTGACCAAATTTGTGTGTCTTAAGTAGTGCCTGATACAAATCTAAGCCTGCCTTTGATTGGCTGAAACAGTCTTATTTAAACCAACCTACAGTTTATTATGAGACCTCAGGTTTAATTCCTGATAAGTCACAAGTTAACAATGATCATAATTCAAACTCTTTGAATTGGATTAAACTCTTCAAATTATTTCAATTAGAATTAATAATATTTTTAAAGTAGATTATATGGTAATCATAATATCAGTCATTACCTTATAGACATTCATTGACCAAACAAACCAGTCCTTCTTTCAACTGAAACTCATAAAATCTTTCTATTAAACCAAATTTTTAATGACAATTATAAAAATTGCAGATGATTGCTTCAGAAAAGTGATAGTTGGCCTCCTTCCAGGCCCCAGCCCAAAATCAATCTTGCCCCTGCCAGCTTTGCACTAACCCATCCCAAATAAACACTATGATCACCTAGGTGGAGTTCACAAAAACATATTCAAGTATTAACATCAGCACACTAACCCCCATCATGGTTGAAAGACATTTTACATTGATATCTGTACCTGAAAATACATGTTATCAGCTATCGACATAACTTTGTATTTCCTTCTTCCAATTTCTAGTCCTGAAGTCAGAGTTGAATTTGTTAAACTATCCCCAATTTTTTTGTTTATTTAAATGTCAACTCCCAAATACCACCTTTACATTTCTACCTATAAAACACCAATTTCAGAATCATTACCCTGTCACAACCTGTCATTACTCTAAGTCTGAATACCGTCACATTGGCTTGGGTTTATACTCATCTTACATCATGCAAATTACTAGAAAAAAAATGTTTTTTTGTGGATGACTCATAAAAACTTGCCAGTCTAAATTGTACTTTGACCTTGTAGATTGTGTCTTACAAATAACTTGTTACTACTTTTGTTAATTAATTTTCAAGAATTAGATTACTGGAAAACAACTTTTTCTTATATGTTCCATTAAATCATACAAGGTTTTTCCCTTATGTAACTTTATAAAAGATAAATCAACTGAGTGAAATTTCAAGAAACATAAATTTTCAGTTGTAAATTAATTTTATCCTAGTAAAATTTCATTTTTTAAAAAAAAGTTGCTATTCATTAAATCTTTCTTTATAATGTAATATGTATATATTTATTTAATGAAAGTAACAATAGATTGCAAAAGTGATAAGAGTTGAAGAGCGTATTGGCTTAAAATCTGTGTCAACAATACCCAATAATATACAAAGAGGTTAAAGTGTTTAAATAATATTGGATATGTTTTTTTTAATATTTCTTCATTTTTGATAGTAGAATTTGACCATTTATAAATATAGCACGTTTTGGTAAATAATTTTCAGCTAGTTACACTTTTATAAAGTTAGTGAAAATACTTCCACTTTATGATTGTAAAATCAATCAAGAAGAAAACTTTGTCAATGAGTTTCACAAATTATGCTATACAAATCTTCTGTGTAATATTGCTGGAAGCATATTTCCAAATTAGAAATGTTAGATATTCAGTTCAAAATAAACTTGATTGATATTTCTGAACAGTTCATGTCATCAGATCTCAGCTTGGTATCAATGCTGATGATACAACTGTTTATTCCTATCTTAACAGTAAGTCTGGTCAGTTCAGTAAAATCAAATCTCAAAATCTGTAGTTAACTGGGACAAGGAATTTTAACATATCCAGAACAAAGCTATCATCTTTTAATCATTTAATCTTTTTAGCTTCCTAACCTCCAAGAGAGTGACTCATTATGCTTTCTCAGGCTAATATTTTCCATTGACATGAAGTGGAAATTATATTGAAGCAGCTGTTAGATCTGCTGCTAGGAAAGTTGGTTCATTGTGTCATACTAGACAATTTTTCTTGTCTTACATATTTCTAAGTCTACCATTCATCCACACATTGAATATTGCTGCCACATCTGGTTTTGTGCTTCTGCTATGTAATTAGAGAATCTTGATAAAATACAAAGAAGAATATGAGCTGAATATATGGATCAGAATCCAAGAAGATGAATAGAATAAATAAAGAACAAGTCAGAAATAAGTGTCTTTAATCTAACATGTTTCACTTATAACAAGCTTCTTCAACGATTCTTCAAAAACAAATGACTTAAAAAATCCAGGAGATGGTATGTTGAGATATATATGAGAAGAAGTATGTTGAGAAAAATAGGCAATATTATTGGTCCCAATCTGGCATCTCAGCTTCAGTCACTTTCCCTCTGCCATAACATAGATTCCATCTCTTTTTTTGTAAATACTTTCATGGCAATTGTTTTGAATTAATTTTCCTCTATGGTATTTTTGCACTAGGATTGTTTTTTTTTAGACAAGTTCAAGGCTTATCATATGCCAGATGTGTTTTTTACCACTCTACCGAGTGGAACTTACATTTCTATTTTTGTGCTTAAAGAACTGTCAAATTTTCCATTTATTTTATCTAGAATTTTTTTACATTTTTACTGACTGCTTTTTGGTAAAGTTTTTCAAATTTTGTTTTTACTTTTTTGTTTTATTTTTTTCACCCTCCTTGACAATATTTATTTTTTACATCTAGTTTTTTTGTTGTTTTTTTTGCCTAAATTGTATTGAATTTTCTGGTTTTCTTTTATTTTTCAGCCTTCACTCAGTAGCAAGTTAATTTTTTATTTTATTTTATTCTCTTGTAAAACTTTTCTTTTTGCTTAATTTTTGTGGCTTAATTTTCTACACGTTACTTCATTCATTGTTTTTATGTCCTGGGCAAACTTTTATTCTTTACTCATTTTTCTTTTTCTTTAAATCCCTGCCAATTTTAATTAAATTTTCTAGTGTAACTTTACCTTTCCATTTGTTTTTTGTTTAATCTATTTGTTTTTCTTATCTTTTCATTTTATGTCATCCATTTTATTTAATTAGGCAAAACCTTTATTTTTTACATGTGTCTCCTTTTAATTTTTCTTTTAGAGTATTTTTTTCATAATTTATTTCATTTTACTGTTAAAAAAGAAAAGGAAACCTTTTTTACTTGTTTTGTGTCATTTGAGTAAATTTATTCTTTTTAGTTTACACATCAAACTTTTTTGTCTGGCTTTTATGTTCTTGTTTTACATTAAATGTTAAATTTTCTTTTCCTTCTGTGTTTAGAAGGACTTTATAATTTGCTTAAAGACATGGATTAGTGGATATAGATGCTGGTTAGGTCCAGTGACTTGACCCAAAAGAGTTGTGAGTTAAATACCAGGCTGCAGCAGAGGTGAACAAGTAACTTAGAGAGTCAGGTTAGAGGTAAATAATTCATGACTACCAAAAGAGGCTTTGCACAAGGAATAAGAATGATATACCCCAGTGATCATAATAAAGGGTTTGGTTTGAAATTCCTAGCTCCTGAAGAAGGCCAGAGTGTACAATGACTGAAATGTCATACAAACAGCAACCATGATGAGAACTAATAATGTACATAGTGTAAATCCTAAGGAATTACAAAAGTTTGAGAAAGGAATTATGTCTATTCATTCAAAATTTGTGACTCCACAAAAGACACTGTTATTAAGTCATTGAGGTCAGTGGGGATTAAACACAAAGAATTATCAAAGGATACTTCATGTGGGATGTACAGCTTGCCAAATGTGAGATTCAATTCCTATCAAGATCTAAACACTAAAGATCTCATAATAGTAACTTAGTATGAGGGAAAGCAATGACCAATGTCTTAGTATCTGAAGTCCTACAACCATATTATGAAAGCACCTTGCTGCTTATCTGCACTAGTATGATCAGAAACCTGGTGCTGTCTGCAACAACCTGAATGGAAATAATGTCAGATCGTAATGCCTTCATCTCCATCCTGTCTAACTGTCTGAATGTAGAGGGCCAGAAAATGTTGGTCATTGTGACTGACTGTAAACAAACTTGTTGGAATGTGAGACTGGTCACCTCTCTTATTCCTGCCCAGAGAAGAAGACAACTGGATTTATGGCCTCCGTTGATCAAAATTGCCCTTTGGATGAGAGTGTCACTTCCTTCTCACCTGTAATAGGCATGCCAGAGACTTGTATGGTAAAACCCATGATTGGGTCTAATTTGTGGGTCCTATTCTCCCAAAATCATTTGCCCACCACTTGTGCAGTCACAGAGAAGGAAAAGAGGGGATGGTAGATTGTTGGAAAGACCAATACCTAGTGTTGAGATTTATCAACATGTGCTTTGCATCGCATTCCTAGACCAAATGTGTTCACAATCAGATGATGAGGGCAAATCTCATCCCAGAGAAGTGTGCACTCATATGAAGAGGAAAACTCCTTCATTTACCCTAAGGTGAGTGCTCTTTCTATCTTGTATATTGGTTTGCACTCAAGTTCCACTTACAGGTGTTGTCCCAGGTTAATTAGTGGGTTCATTGAAGTTGATCTGATAGATGAGCCTAGTCTTACAAAGCAGGAGTCTCGCTCTATATGACCTTGTGTGCTCAGGTTGAAATGCCTGACTAATGATGCAACATCACTCACCTGTTTGGTGATATGAAAGGCTCACTTAGTTTGGTGGGTTTAGACAATTATCCAAGCTGCATTCACTATAGTGAGTTGGTAGAGACTCTGGGTCATAATTCTTCAACTGTATGGCCATAGTCCCATTGTGCAGGTCTATTGAAACCATCACTGTTCATATTCTGTGCAGAAAGTTCTTTGTCCTCAAGTCCAGTTCTATTTGTAGCAATATGGTATCACTGTTGACTGATGAGTGTATTTTTGCTTGTTAGGCATTATGCAAGTTGTATTATAGATGGTGAAACAAGTAGAATTCTATAGGAATGAGATGTTTACTTCTTAACTGATTTTGTACTTTAAGCACCAGCTTAAAGTCAAGATTAGAAGAGAAAGGCAACTACTCTCTCTATCAGAATTTGGTAAAAGGTGGGTGAGTCTTGTGCATTTTTATCAAGTAAAAGAAGCTGAATGAGAGTAGCATTTTGATGCCGGTCATATATATTGAACATAGGCAACCTTGCCCAAAATAGGGTAGTCTAGGTTTATCTTTTGCTTTAGTTTCTTTTGTTAAATTAACTTAGCTAGGGAATGTATGCTAGTTGACCCTTTTTTATTTTGTCCCCACTTTCTTTAGTTTAATTCCCCATTTCCTACCCCCCATTTCCTACCCCTTTAGGTGTTCAGAAATGTCAGTTCTCTGGTAAATGCAGGACGTCTTTTTGAATGTGCTTTTCGTATTTGTTGTTGTGCTTGAATGAGTGTGTATTTGAGTGAGTGCATGATCAAATGATTTTTTTTTAATCATATCACCTCGAGCAAGGCGGTAATGCCACTGATGTGCAGGGGGCTACATAAGTGTAAAAAGATTAATTAGAAGAGAGTGAAGACAAACCAGTTATAAAGGAAGCAATAGAAGCAATAGAAAGGAGCAATAGAAAGATGAGAATGCAGGAGTGATGACAGTTTCAAAGGTGGAGAGAAAGGAAAGGATATACAGGGTGGGGAAAGAACTAGAGTCAAGTGGTTAATAGATGAGTATTGACCTTGCATTTAAATTCCTGGAGGTTGTAGCCATCAGGAAAGCAAGAATATGGGAGCGAGTTCCACAGGTGGGAAGTGTGAGAGAGGAAGCTGCAGGAGTAGAATTGTCGTCTGCATTTGGCTAACCTAACTGTGAATGGGTGGGACCCAGTTGCCAATCTGGTTGCACGAGTAAACACCTGTTGAGGAGGCACCAGTGACTTAAGTTTGTTTGAGCAGAAGCCATGGAAGTATTTATAGAACAGACAAAAGGAGGCCACATTTCGTCGGTGGGGAAGTGGCTGTAGTCGAGCCGCCAATTCAGAACCTATCACATTACTGATTCTCCTTTGGAGCCTGTCGAGAACACTGAGATGAACTGCAGGGGTGCCTGACCATATATGGCAGCAGTATTTCATGCACGGACGAATGGTTGATTTGTATATATACAGGATGGATTCAGGCGAAAAAAACATCCTGGCCCGACACAGTGACCCAACCTTCTTAGCAGTGGATTTAGCTATGGACTTGATGTAGTGGTTCCATTTTAGATCAGAAGAGAGGGTAAGGCCGAGGAGGTGCAGTGTATTGCTCTCAGGGAGAATCACTTGGTCCATGTTTATGGGAGGCAGGAGAGGTTGCTTGTGATGATTGACAGACAACAGCTTGGTCTGAGACGCATTGAAATTGACAAGCCACTTCTTGCCCCAATTCACCACAGCGTGTAGATCCCATTCAAGGTCAGCAGCAAGATTATGTTTGTCCGCCACGACGAGTTTATTACTGATGTGGGAGTAAATTGTGGTGTCATTTGTGTAGATGCCTACTTGGCACTTGATCTCATCTGGGAGTTCATTGATGAAAATAAGGAAGAATGTCGGGCCCAGGATAGAGCCCTGTAGAACACCAGCATTTGTGCTGTAGGATGAAGAGGCATGCCCATTCAAAATGACCTTCATTTTGCAGTTGTTTAAAAAAGATTGGATTAGATCAAGCAAGCATCCGGTAATACCATAACCCTGTAGCTTGCATAGAAAGCCAGAGTGCCAAACCCTGTTAAAAGCCTTGGAGATGTCCAGAGCAACAGCATGAGCCTCGCCTAACTCATCAAGGGCCTGGAGCACATACTCCGTAACGCTTGTTAGCATGTCAGCCATGAACTTGGCAAAGCAGAAGCCATACTGCCTGTCAGAGTAGAGTTTGTGGGCAGTAAGATGTTGAACTATTTCAGCATTAATTATGGCCTCAAACACTTATCATTTAAGTCCAGTATTAATTTTATCCAGTTAACTGATGTTTCTACCACAATTTAGTTGGGGGGGGGGGGGGTTATTACTAACACTATTTTGTTTAGTTTCTTTATATAAATTTATAAATTGTAATCATTGCAAATATTCATTAGGATGTTGTTATTCTTATTCCCCGTCCCTACAGACAAGTTGTATATATGAGAAATAGTTAGGATTTCATAGAGACTTTGTGGTATTATGATGGCCGTAGTAAGAATGGTAAGTAAGAATGTGTTGTTTTGGTGCAAGGAATACTGTAGTATGTTTTGATTAGTAATTGTGATTCAGTCAGTTAAGTGCCATACATAATACACACTTCGGCGATCATGTGTCAAAAGAGACATGACTGACTGTGCAGAAGATTTTCCAACAGTAGGTTATCATTATTTTCTGCACTTGATTGACAGCCAACCAAGACTATAGAACCCAATCTAGTCTTCTATTTAACCCATAGCTGGAGGGAGAAGCAACATTAATAGCTTTCCCAGGTGTATTTGCACATATGTGAATGCAACAAATTCAACTGGAATTTGAACTTGGCTCTCTGGTTTCTCAGTATGAGCTGATATCCACTGCACCATGATGAACATGTAAGTTTAAAATAAGCCAGGTTGAAGATGAGCCTTCTTCCATTCAATTTTTGTATTTCGTCTATGGTATCTAAACTTTATGAATTTAAGTGTAATACTATGGAGTAAGATGGATAAATTGTCGTCTAAATTAAGAAGAAATAAAAATAACAGTGACATCTCATGCTAACAGATATATTTATCAAAATTACACAAAACTATCTTGAAATATTAAAAAATAAATTTATTCAATAAACTTGCAATTGTCTTCAACCACAGCCTCCAGATGACTTTGAAACCTCCTGCAACTCTTCTCAATGGTCTCCTTGTTTAAATTGGTGAATATTACCATGATCCTTGCCTTCAATGATCCTTGCCTTCAGTTCATCTTTGGTGTTACAACTCTTTCCAAATTCACTACACTGCCTTAGATTGACTACTAAACACTCTGAAATGTTCATATTGGAGCTCCTGCTGTGAATGCCGAGCAGTACAGCATGCTGTTTCCAAATTTTGGGAAAGTGAATTGTGCCATTACTCTTTTCCTCACAGACGGGGCCCAACTGACCTTGCAGTTGACAAAATCAAAAACAAACAACATTTATACATGAAATTGAAAATATAAACTAGCGACAATTTACCAATCGCATCCTGTGAATCGGTGTTAAGGTCTCATCATTTTATAGTTGAAATGGTGAGAGGTAACCATAAATTCTATGCTAACAGTTTATTTTTTCTCACTTCTCATTTGTGGAACTCTCTTCCAATTTCCTCCTTTCCAGTTAATTTTGATCTTCAAAAATTGAAATGCAATGTCAATTGTTATCTTCAGTTTCTTAATTCCTATTCTTTTATTCTCTCTCTTTAATAGTGTTTTCTTTTTTTGTTTTTTCTCATATTCTCTCACATTCAGTAACCTCTCAAATCTTAGTGGCTTTATTGCTTTGCTTGGGATGAAATGATTAAGATAAGCACATATACTGTTTGAATATGAATGTTTCCCTACATTAGGTTATTCTTCATTTATTGTCTATATCATTGAGAAGAGTCATAAACATTCAAAATATTGTTAAAACAAATTAACTATTTTGTGTTCTTAATGTTGTTACCACATTTTTACCATTCCTTTCTTCAGCCTTCTTCAGGTGTTTAATATTCTGCATGTAATAATTAACATAAATTTTTAAAGTTCTCAATTTGGCTCTTATTTTTTTATAATATTAATTTAGTTCAACTAATCAGATTTTAATATTAAATTTTTTATTCAATGAAGGTGAGAAATTAATAAATTCATGAAACTTTTATGAACGGAATTCAGAGTTGATGAATTTAAATTTATGATTTCTACTTGCTTTTTGGATTGTTTTTGAACCATTTATTTGAAAGTACTTCCTGCATTGTCGGCCGACTGCTGTATTTGTATGTGAAGAGATAACAAATCAGATCTTTGCATACCTTGCTAATATTCTGCTCTTTGTTCCAATTCAAACTGAGTTGTTTTTGTTCTTCAAGGATTTTAGTGATTGTTTTTCTTTCATCAAATGGCATTTTACCTGTGCATACAATGTATACAATAGCACCAATTGCCCATGTGTCCACTTTTCGAGCATCATATGGTTGAGCACTTAGAATTTCTGGCGCTGCATATGATTTGGTACCACAAAATGTGTGACTTAGTTCCCATTTGGTATAATTCTTTACAAAACCAAAATCAGTAACTTTTATATTACTGTTTTTGTCCAACAAAAGGTTTTCCAGTTTCAGGTCTCGATGAGTGATACCTTTGTCATGTAAATATTTAACAGCATTACATACCTAAAAATACATATTTAAATGAGAATATATTAATTAAAATGAGAAACAAATATTTAAATGTTGAAAGTTTACAAAGAAAATAAATCATAGTGATTGTAAGTAACTTTGTTAAGAACTAAATCATTTAAGTTTTTATACAAGTATTAAAGTTTCTGTATGCATACATAATTTAATGTGTAGAGTTAAAAATTAAACTCTGATAATGAATACATCTATAATAGCAAAAAATGTTGGAAAGACTATAGAAAAGAGAAGTGTAAAAAAATAGTGAAGAAGCATAAAAAAACTGAAATTAAGGATTACTAAAAAGCATTAAATAATTTATAAGTAGTACAGATTTTTATTATAGCTTTAAAAATGAATAGATTAAAAAAATACATGTATATAAATTTTATTTCTACCAAATCCAAATTCCTGCGTCAGATACAAAAACTTACTTAGTAGAAATAGCAAAACATATTAATAAGTACAAAATTATAAAACACAAGACAACTAATGTGTAAAAATTTAAAAGGAAAAATACATTTATTTACAGTTGACAAATATGGAAAAAGTTATTAGGTTGTTACAAAAATAATGGCTGTTGAAGTGTTGTATTTTGATAAATCATTTTAATATAGTATTCACGGTATATATTAGGTGAATTTTGGTATACATAATAATTAATGTGTGTTCTTTAATAATTTTTAGCTTATTTTCAGACAGAAATATTCTTGAGACTTAGAAGCCCTTAATTATGAACATGCCAAAACATGATCTTCATTTACTTTTCTTGCATGAGTTCAAACTTGGGCAGAGTGCCTCCCAAACTTTTGCCAATATCAACAGGGTATGGGAAGATGGGTCCACAACTGATCAGACAGTATGAAGTTGGTTCCAAAAATTCCGTACTGGTGATGAAGGCCTTGAAGATAAAGAAGGTAGAAGACAGTCATGCAGTTTTGACAACAAACAACTGCAAGCAGTTGTTGAGCAAAACCAGTGTCTAAGTGTCAGAGAAATGTCTCAGATGCTTTGTGTCAGCACTGCAACAGTCTTATGCCATTTGCAGAGTATTGGGAAGGTGAAAAATCTTGATAAATAGGTTCCACATGAGCTCAATGGAAATCAAAAACTTAGGCGTTTTCAAGTCTGCTTAATGGTCTTTCTGCATAACACCAATGATCCCTTTCTTATGATGTAAAGTGGATCCTTTATGATAACTGTAAACAATCAGGTCAATGGCTTGATCGTGATGAGTCCCCGAAACATTTTCTAGAGCCAAAGTTGCAGCAGTAAAAGATTATGATGACTGGTGGTCTGCAATTGGTGTTACCCACTACAGCTTTCTGGAAGCTAATCAGAGCATTAATGCAGAGTTTTACTGCAATCAACTTACTAAAATGCATGCACACCCACAAAAAAAATGACCTGCATTGATGAATTGACATGGTCCAATTCTGCTCCATGATAATATGTGGCTACATGTTGCAAGAATGACATTGCAAAAACTTACAGACTTGGGATATAAGAGTTTACCATATCCTCCATATTCTCCTGATCTTTCACCCACTGATTATCATTTTTTAAGCACTTAAGCACATTTTTAAATGGTAAAACTTTTAGGCCCAAACCAGAGGTGGAATCAACTTTCAAAGATTTCAAAGATTGCATCACAGCAAATAACTTTTTATCAATGTGGAATAAATGATCTCATTGATTGATGGCAAAGGTGCATAGATGCTCAAGGCTCATATTTTAACCAATTTTAACATTTTTACAGTTATGTTTTCAAGAATAAAATTATGTTTCTGAAATCAGCCATTATTTTTGTAACAATCTAATACAAACAAAATTTGAACAAAATTTCCTTTTGTATGCCTATTAAGGCAAGATAACAGTTTATGATAAACTTAGGAAAAACTAAAGATTTTTAAAAATGATGAAAAAAGAAAATAATGTCAGTAAAAATAAAAGTGCAACCACCTTTGATAAAAATTGAAAAAACCTACTGGCAAATTGCCACACAAGCATCTCTGAGACACAGTCCCTTTTTACACAGTTCATTCATAAGAAAATTTCTCAGAAATCCTTTCATTTTAGGCTATTGACCCTCAGAAGAATTTTCACTGGAATTTCCTTCAAATTTGTCTTGTCTCTCTGTGGCAGGCTGATAACAGGAGTTTTTTTATGCCAATATCTTCTTTGATGTTGACCTGCCTTCTTTCCTTACTCTTAAAAGGTCTTCTCATATCTACTTCACTTATACAAAAATTTAGACTCACCTCTACCCCAGTATTAGAGTTTGAGACCATGTCCCTCATTAGTCATTATATACAAAAAATAATAAACTGGAAATGGATCCTTCACAAATTCTGGTGGGTTTTAACCACTGAGCTGATACATTTATAAGACATTTCGCACAAACTGTCTGGGCTGCATAAAAATACACTTCTCTCAAAAGAACATGCATTAAAAAAGAACAACCTAGATGATTATACATTTAAACAAAACTAACATTTTTAAAATAATAAAAAATAAAATTTTTATACATATTAATATATAATGCAAATATATTAAAACAAAGGGAGGAAGATGTCACAAAAATATGTAGGTGATATCTTTAGGAATTTAAATAAAAGAATATCTAAACTTATTTATAAATGGAACTTTGTGTGTGTGTGTGTGTGTGTGTGTGTGTGTGTGTGTGTGTGTGTGTGTGTGTGTGTCTGTTACCTATAGACTCCAAAATGACTGAACTGATTTTCTTGAAAATTTACACAGTTGTACAATAAGCATCTGCAAGTGTTTATAGCTAGGTTTTGTGTCGAGGTACCCCCGATAAATATAAAAAATCGATAATCGAAAAAATCGGGTTATAGAAGGAATGGTCCGATTTTAATCAAATTTGATACACTCATAGACAAAGACATAAGAAACGATATTCTGAAGTTTCAAGGTTTCAGTTCTTACAATAGTGCAGAAAATTGATAATATATATATATATAAGGCAAAATGTTTGTGTGTGTGTCTGTTTATCTACCTGTATGTCTGTATTTTTTTCAGCCCTTTTATTTTAGTTTTTGCTTTGGGTTTGGTTCTAAGTAGGTATAATTGTAGTTCTTAGTCTCAGCCATGATACCACTTACAGAGGACTTATTTAGCCTTCAAAATTCAGTTTACGATGAAAAAAACTTATTTGATATCGATACGAGGAAATCAAAATTTGACTTACATCCATTCCTTTTTTCTTTCAGTCTATGTTTTTGCTTTAACTGGAAACAACTATTGCTTTTTAGTCTTTCATGCCAATGTCCAAGGAGTCTTAGCTCTAGGACCATGGATTAGTTTTAATGCTTTCATTACACCTGAGCAACACCGGGCTATACTGCTAGTATGAACATAAAAGAGATCTTTTACAAAACAACACACTGCATTAGTCTTTTATCATAATGAATTTGGCCATAATTTTGATTTAAAGAATGCAGTTTTAATTAAAAGGAAAATAATTTATAAAGGTAAAAATGTATTGAAAGTGAACAGATTTCTGAATCATCAAAGATAAATTTGTGACCACGTTCACATAACATTTCATTTTTCTTAACAAGTCTGATGCTTTCATAATAGTGGATATTTCAAAGCAATAGCAATAAAAACAAAAGACATTGGGAAGCTGAATGAGATCAGCTATGCTGTACATCTAAATGCATCAGATGCCAGAAATTTAAATTCAAAATTTAGCATTTTTATCTTCAATATTCGCATCAATATATGATTATAACTGATGTTTTTAAATTTTTGTCCTCTTCCTACCACATCTATATAATTCCATCAATAAGAACATTATTTAGTCTGATGAAGTTCTTTTAAATCACAAAATGTATTGCTTGATACTTTATATATAATATTCTTCCATATTTATTTAATCCATGATCACAGAATACTTCTTTTGTATGATTTGAAATCAGAAAATTTGCCATTTATTTAATGGTAGTTTTTAATTAGAATTAAATTGTGTTCACATATATCACTGGTGTTGATTTTATCATTTTGAAAATTCTTAAAGAGTAATGAGAGATTTAATGGTTTAATTTTAACTGAACTTTATACTTTCCAATTTTTGTTAATTAAGTGAGGTAGAGGTTATGTAAAGATAAAAGTAATAAGAAAGTCTCTGTCCCTTGTGCATTCTCAACAGCACCATTTAGCAGCTTTTCACAAACAACTATAAATTAAGGTTGATGAAATTCCTATTAATATTTCAATTGACACAAGTAGCATGGAAAATTTTATTGACATATGTATCGCAAAGTTAAAACAGTAGAGAATTATTTCTTGCTCTAACTGAGTAGCCATGGTAAATGCTGCATTATTATCTCATGTAGTTGGAAACTGTCTAGTGAGCCTGGAATTTAAAGAGTTCCTTGTACTATGAAACATAGTTCTTAATGAAGAACTTCTGTTGCAACACAATACTTGGACATGATTTCCTTCAGCAACACTCTAGTGTTGAAATACCATTCAGTAGACCTAAACCAGCTCTAAAAATCTGTAGACTAACAACAATTAATGTGCCTTACTGGTAACACTTTACTAACTGAACTATTGACTGCAAGCTAATAGCTATAAAATCAAGACAGCATACAAACATTGACAATCAGTTTAATACAGAAATTACAAGAATGCTTAAAGAAGGAATTATAGAACTGAGCCTGTCTCCATGGAAACAAGTCCTTGTAACATTCTCAGAAAATCACAAAAATATATGGTTGTTGACTAATCCCAGATTATTAATAAGTTCATTCTGATGAATGCAGTTTTCAAAGAATAATAGACAAAATATTAGAGAAAAATAAAGAGAGAAAAATTAGAAAGTACTTTCATCTGTATTGATAATGTTGCTATAATCAATCCAACAATACTGAAACAGTTTATGACAGCAGTAGAAAAATACAACCTAATGTTAAACAATGACAAATGCTTCTTTCAACAAAATACTATCAAACTACTTGAATATATTATAAGTAGAGGATGTTTAAACCCACTTCTCAACTTATAATTTATCTACTCTTTCATGGGTGCTGGGAATATTTGCATATTATGCTCACCGGATACCTTCGTTCCTGAGTAAAATGAACCCATTAACAATGGCTTCTGAATTCTCTCTGCTTCTTCATGCCATCAGTGGAGTCTAGGATCTAAAAAGGAACATTGCTAAAGCCACTGTCACAGTAGTAAACTCTTCTGTGCTCAAAGTGGTTGAGACTGATACATTGGACTGCACTATGATTCATTGAGATAATCTGATATACCCATAGCTTTTCTAAAGAATATTCTTGTGGTCTGAGTGGCAACACTCAGCATGGTGACTCAACCTCATCAGATACCATTTCAGATTAATTACCAACCAGAAATCAGTATCATTTATATTCAACCCCAAAACAATGAGCAAAATAGAATTTTTAAAGAAAGCAAGATGGAGAATGGAGCTTTCTTGCTTCTCATTTGATGTAACAAAGAAAATGCTGCTGCAGACAGCACACTCAATGATATGCCATGTGATGCCCAGCAGAGAAGATCTCAATTGAATTGTACCACCCATATGTGACAAGCATGTGCCACATCATCTGAATCAGTGACTTACCCTTTTCTAACAATTGCAAAGACCTGCCAAATATGTATGGAACTCAAACTTAGGTTCTACATGCCCAACACTGGAATGGTTATTAAAGTCACCCAACCTTTTAAAAGACTTTGGCATGATTTTAATGGACCACTTCTATTGAAAATAAGTGCATAGCAATGATTATTGACAAGTTTGCCATACCCTGTTCAGATATAGCAGTGATAACTGTGATTGAAACTCTCTGTTTGCCATTTTCAGTCTGCCTGCATACATCCACTAGGTGACCACCTTGTGTCAGAATGTATCAATCAATTATTGTGAGAATACAGTGACAATGGTGTACAACATTCAAGGCAATAGCCAAAGTGAAAAATATAATAGCATAATCTAGAAGACAATAGAGTTGGCTATAGCTAACCATGAATGTTTGGTAGATTATTGGGAAATTCCCCTCTCTGAGGCATTATACACCTTTAAAATGCTGCTGTGCATGACACATAATGCCATTCTACATGAGAAATTATTATCTTTCTCACAAGGAAACTCTGTTTAACATTGTTTTTTATTCTCATTAGCCATTATGGCTGAGTTTATTGAGTCAGTTAAACTTTCATATGACTATTTAATAACTTTGCTTGCAAGTTGGATATGTTAAATTGCATTATGAAATAAAATTCATGTTGTTACAAAATAATTGTGTAGGTATTATGTAAAAGAAGATTACAAATTCTTTAATGCACTCTTGTTGCTTGATGTTAATTTTGATAGAAAAGAGACAGTACATAAAAACAGGAACTATTAAACTCCAAATCAACTGATTTGTCAGTTAGTCTCTACCATTTCAACAGTCAAAATATAACTAATCACAAAAAGATTAATGTTTTGGATTGAATAAAATAAGAACAGATACTTATGCACAATAATAGCCTTTATCATGTTTGTCAAGTATTTCTAGAAATTTTTGTTTACCTGTTTAGTTACAATCTTTGCCTTTTCCTCCGAAAGGGGCCCATAATTGTTAATATATGTCATCATATCTCCATTACAGGCATATTCTAACACAATATAGACACACTGTAACTCTTCAAATGTTTCATGACACTTAACAATATTTGGGTGATTTAATTTGGGCCAGAATTCAAGTTCTCTTGGCAAAAAACGATCAAGGTAAGATTCAGGAACCTTGTTACGATTGACAATTTTTATGGCTACAAGCCCAGGCTGTTTGGTCTGGCTACTAGCCAGTTTTACATTTGCAAAGCTGCCGTATCCTGAAAAAAAATAAGGAAGGCAAATTAGATATTTTACAAATTGAAAAATAGCATTTTAGTCAAAACAATGTTAATAACATTGTTACCAAATTGTATCCAAACTATAATTTTTCACTTTCAAATTATTCTTAGAACTATGAAGAATTGTCATTCAAAAAAAAGAAGTGAAAAAATTCCTTAAATATCTAAAATTCAAGTAATACATTTTTAAGACTGCTATTATGAACTTTATCTAACTACAAACCTTCAAATACATTTCAGAAATTTGTTAAAATAATTTATAATTCCATTTTTTAGTTTTTATGTAATTCTATTTGCTCATCCAATTCTCTGCACATTTCTTTTTATTTTCATTTGCCAAAAATCATATGACATGATTGCATATCCACCCAAATTTTTATTCAGCTAAACAAGCAGATAATATGGAAGAAAGTAAAAAATTTCTTAATATGTAATTAATAGTAATATTTCATTACTTATTAGAAGGTCTACAATGACAAACCTTGTAGTACAAAAAATAGCAGACATGCAACAACAAATATTGGGATGTTGAATACAAAAATCAGAAGGTGATAGTTGATAACAAAAAGGATAAGCCATTGTTTCTCTTCTAAAATAGCCTCAATGTATAGCCTCAATAAAGTTGTTTACATGAACCTAAAGGAAACTGCTGTATCTTATACTTGATAGATAGAGCCCTGAGTTAAAAATTGAAAGGCCCTGTAATATTTGTACCTAGTATGTTTTGGATAGTAATTTAGAGATACAAATATTAACCTGTTAAAGCAAACTTTGTTTAACTTCATCTACATTCTTGTGTGAGTCCCTCGTAGCTGGTTAAAATGTCTGCTGGCGGGAGTAGCACATGTGGCTGGTGTGAATTCTTTTGAGGAACTAAAATACTGAGCTGCTACCAGTTGTTGGTCAGTAGGGATAGGCCAGAGAGAGAGAAAAGAGAGGGCAGATTTCTATGATAGTAGTTCGTGACCTAGGTGGAAGCACCTGGAGAAGAGGAGGGAGAAGAAGACAAAGTTAATATGTTTAGGTAGTATTATTTCTGACCTCTAGTAAGGGGGTACTACAAATACTCTTCTACCAGTTAATGGAGTTCTCGTTTTAGTTTAATCTTATTTATTTATTTTGTTTTTATTAATTAACTCCATGGCTTAATAATAAATGTATTTGTTATCCTTTTTCCATGTAACTGTTCTACCTGAAGTTCTTGTCTTCGTTTTATGTTCTTGTACTTTTTCAGGTGGTAAACTATCAGGCTTTTTATTTGTATTGGTGGTTGCATTTTGCGTACATTTTGATTTTTGTTTGTTTTCAATGTATGGTTTCAAACGGTCTATTGAAACTTGTGTATGTGTGTTTGGGTTAGTTTCTATTAAGAAATATTTTGGTGTTCATTCGAGTACCATGTAAGGACTTGAATAGGGTGCTTCTAGCAGTTTCCGAACGCAATCTATCCTAATCCAAACTTTATCACAGGTTTGAAGTTGATCTGGCATGTATGATTTTTTTGTTGACTTTTTCTGTTTGAAAAGTCTGTCAGATCAAATTTTGCCATAGTTTTGTGCAGTTCTCTTGTAAAATCTTGTGTAACCGTTTCTGTATTTATCATTAGTTGTGGCAATAACATTTGTGCACCTGTTACCGCATAAAAGGGGGGAAAATTGGAGCAGTTGGGCATCCTTCGAATTCCCGAGATAACTATTGGTAGGGCTAAACTCCAAGATTCTTTTTGGGCCATAATAGTTGCTTTTAAAGTTCTGTGGGCTCTTTCTATAAGTCCATTACATTGTGGATGATAGGGTGTTGTACGTAGCCTATAGAATCCAATAATTTTTGACAGTTTGAGGAATAGTTCGCTTTCAAACTGAGTGCCTCTGTCTGTTATGACATGGAGAGGAACACCAAAGCGAGTAACCCACGTGTTTACAAAAGCTTCGGCTACAGTTTGTGCTGTAATATCCGATATAGGTTGTGCTTCTATCCATCGTCTGGTTCGATCTATACATGTTAAAATATACCGACATGGATTGATGTAAGGATTGTTGGAGCATTTTGCTGGTGGTAGTGGTCCAATTATCTCTATGTGTACAGTGTAAAATTTTGATGATGGTATTTCCAAAGTTTGTACAGGCGATTTGGTATGTCTGTATATTTTTGCTTGTTAACAAGATGTGCATGATACACATAATTCTTTGATGGTTTTATTCATGTGTGGCCAGTAAAATCTAGCCTTAATCATTTTGATAGATGATTTTGTTTCAGAGTGTGATACTGAATGTAAGCTGTCGAAAAGATAGATTTTCGTAGTGTGCATGGCACATCTATTGTATGACGTTGATGTATCACATGACACAAATTGATCTTTTCCAGATGATATGAATTTCTTTCAATCTGGGAAGGACTATTTCAGTGTCTGATTTTTGTGCATCTGCAAATGCTGGGAGATCGTACATATCTATTTGTACAGCAAATATTGGGCGAGACAGACAATCTGCAACTATATTTTGGTTACCCTTCACATGGGCTATATCTGAAATTCTGTTATAATTGCTAGCAGGCTGTCTTTGTTGTCTATCTGATTTAGCAGGTTTTAGATATTGGTTTATGATCTGTCAAAAGTAATACTTCACGGCCTTCTATGAGGTGGCGAAAGTGTAACACTGAAAAATATTCAGCTAAAAGTTCACGGTCGAAAGTGGAATATCTTGTCTATGTTGACGTCAGTTTCTTTGAGAAAAATCCTATTGGTATTGGATTTCCATTTATGATCTGATGCAAGGCAGCACCTACTGCATATTTGCTACTGTCCGTGACCAGTTGATATTGTGTACAAGTTGGTTGAGGATGGGATAATTCTGTTAGCTCACCAAGTATTTTTATAATGTTAGAAAAGGATTGTTTTTCCGCATTATTCAATGTAATTAATCCTCTAGGTGTTAATCTCATTCTTTCAGATAAAGGTAAAACTAACTTTGCAAATCCTGGTATTAACTTCCTGTAAAATCCTACCATACCAAGAAATCTGAGTAAGCTTTTAGCATCTTTAGGACACGGAAATGATTCTATTTCTTTTACTTTATTAGCAGTTCGTGTGATTCCCTTTGAATTAATTCTGAAACCTAGGAAATCTAGTGATGTTACATTGAAAATAGATTTCGATAATGATATTTGTAGGTTATTTTCTAATAAAATTCTAAAAACTGTGTCTATATCTTTCTTGTGGAACTGCTCGTCGTCACTGAAGATTAAGATGTCATCTATATATATAAAGACACAGTCTATATCTAGAAACATTCTGTCCATGTATCTTTGAAAAGGTGCTGAAGAATTTTTCAGTCCAAACGGCATAAATTCATAGTGAAAAAGACCCATCGGTGAAATAACAGCTGTTTTAAGAATATTGTCTGGGTGCATTTTAATTTGAATGTAAGCCGAAATTAAATCAATTTTTGTAAATCGCTGTTTATTCGCGAGTTTTGTTGTAAATGAATTTATATTGGGAATGGGGTATCTATCACTTTTAGTGCTGCAGTTTAGTGCACGTAATCTCCACAACAGCAGTATCCTCCACTCTGCTTAGGCACAAGATGTAGGGGGCTTGACCATTCGCTGTCTGAAGGAGCTACCACGCCTTCGTGTGTGAGTCTTTTAAATTTTTCCTTAGTCACCGTTAGTTTTTCAGCAGATAGCTGTCTGGATTTTGCAAAAACCGGTAAGTGGCTACTTGTATCAGTTCTGTGGTAAACACCGCAGTAGTTGTTATTTTTGTTTATATGTGGAGAGATGATTTCTGGGTATTTATCCAGACTTGTTTGAATTAGTGTGGGTAGTTCCACTTTGTTAATGACCACGTTTACTGGAGATATCGAGTTTAAGATTAATTTCTTTTTGGTGGCTGTTAATGGGTCCTAAATTGTTTTATTTTTGCAGTCGATTATGAGACCAAATTCATTTAAGAAGTCAAATCCAAGGAGAGGATTGGTGATATCTGCGACCACAAATATCCAGGAAAATGACCTTCTCAAACTAAGTATCCCAATCTCTACGTTTGCTTGTCCGTGGCATTTTATCTTCTCTCCATTAGCAGTGGTGAGTGATACTGGTGTTGGGTTTAATGAGACGCCGTTTAACATAGACGCTGGTATTATTGAGATACTTGCGCCAGTATCTACTATGAATTTTAATATTGTTGTCCCTAATCGTGCATTGATTTGTAATAGCGGCGAACTCAAGGGGACAGGCATGGTTCGCGCTGCTAGTTTCCAGAGTCTGTTGGTGTGGGTGGACGCGAGCTTGGTAGTATTGTTATATTTTGTTTCTTCGGCCATTTGCACCAAGGTTTGCAAGTTCTCGCTTGCTCGGCAAAGTAGAGGTGTGCTCTACATATTTTGGTTTTCTGTTCAGGAAAATAGGGTTTAATTCCTATCGGCATAGGAACATTGTTTTTGTTTTTATCAGTTTTTTGTGTATTATGCTGAGCGGTGAACGTTGATGTTGTTAAGCAAAGGCATGAGCTCATCCGCTAGCTTTCCAAGTTGAGTTGGACTTAACTCCTTTTGTGAGGCAATGACGGGGGAAATTGTCGCTGATAAGGCCTGAAGGAATTTGTGTATTACAATTTCTTCACCGATGCCTATCCGTTTTGCTGTCGATAGCATTTCCTGTAAGTATGTTGAGGGACGGCCGATAATGGTAGTTGTTGACATTAATTTGTCGAGCAATTCCGGCTTAGTCCTTTCGTGGGTCTCAACTAATGAACATTTTATTTCCTTGTAGTTTCTTGATTCTAAAGTCGCTATAGGTATTTTTGATACCACCTCTGCAATGATCGTGTAAAATTTTGTTGTGGAGGCCGTTATATTGCGCAGGTGGAATTGCGCTTCCAGAATGAAAAACCAGCCATTCACTGCCGTTTCCATGAACTCTGGTGTTTTTATGTTAATTTGCTGTGTGTGCGTGTGTGTGTGTGTGTGTGTGTGTGTGTGTGTGTGTGTGTGTGTGTGTGTGTGTGTGTGTTCTTGTAGACGAAGAAAAGAAGAAAATTTTTTTTCTACTTACGGCGAAGGTTCTCTCTTAAAACGTTTGCGACGTGAAGTTGAAATGTTGCATTTATCCTGGAGTTTCGAGAAGGTTGCGTTTATATCCTTCAAGTCGGGGTCACCAATTGTAATACAAATATTAGCCTGTTAAAACAAACTTTATTCAACTTCGTCTACATTCTTGTGTGGGTCCCTCGAAGTTGGCTAAAATCTCCGCTGGCGAGGGTAGCACGTGTGACTGGTGTGAAATCTTTTGAGGAACTAAAAACTGAACTGCTACTAGTTTTTGGTCAGTAGGGATAGGCCAGAGAGAGAGAAAAGAGAGGGAGTGAGAGATGAAGGGATTTCTTGGATAGTAGTTCGTGACCTAGGTGGAAGCACCTGGAGAAGAAGACAAAGTTAATATGTTTAGGTAGTATTATTTCTGACCTCTAGTAAGAGGGTACTACAGCCCTATATCTGGTAACAAGATACTGTACCATACCACACCCAGTCATAACTGTCAGACAATTTCTGCGACCATCTCACTCCTTACATCGGGCCACCTAACAGTGGCAATTCTACAGGGAGGCCAGAAGGAGCCAAGCTCCTCACCCAGTATTTTTGGCTGGCCCGTCAGTTGATCCCCACCCACTTTTATAAGCTTAAAAAATTTATGAAACTGATCAGTCTCTGATCTTCAGCACTTTTCTCTCTGCGTTTTCTTTTTTATTTAACTTTTTAAGGACACGTACAGAGACCAGTTTGAAAGAAAAATAAACAAAATAAAACAACCAGATAGATAGAAACAGATATTATTTTTAGGGAGGGAAAGAGACTTCATAGTCATGTTTTCATATCTGAAGAAAGACGTTATTCCCAACTTGACATGTAGATACGTAGGCAGTCACTTAATTTAGTGTAATAACATTCTAATACTCAAACTCATTCCTAAGTTCTGTATACAATAGTGGTATAGTATGAAAATGAAGATGCTGCTTCAGTTTTTCCCCCCTTCTCCTCAGAAAATCTCGGCTTCTAAGTGTTCCACCACTTTCGGAGTTCCACAATCGCCACTACCACCTAACTCTCCAGAATATAACCTATTTGATTATTATGTGTGTGTCACAGTTGAGCGAAAGACCAACAAAACTTTTTGTAACACTAAAAATGAACTGAAGGCAAGGATTATGGCAGTATTTACCAAAAGTTTTCTGGAGGCCATGGTTAAAGCCAATGGCAGTGTTATTGAATAAATTTACTCTAGTATTTCAAGATATTTTTGTGTAATTTTGCTAAATATATCTGTTAAAATGATATGTCAGCATTATTTTAATCAAACTGTACCCTGTACATTGATGAATTTAAAGAAATTCAAATTGATAACTCTTGAAAGAAACAACTGGATGACAAGTTAACAAGAAAAGAAAGACCTGTGGTCAGTTTACAGGCAGATACTATGGATAACTTCCCAGCCAAGACCTGGTATGGCTTTTGAGAGTTGTCAAGTGACCAATTATAGAAATGAAACTACAGTCTGAAGTCATATAGAAGTGAGTAGAACTATAAAGAAAAAAAATCAAATGAAATTTCTAAATCTTGGTGACTCAGACAATGCTTCACATAGCTTGTTATCAATTAATGCAACTGAAGGTACATACTCTTTTTGTTTTGAAATAAGAAAATGGTTCCAACATCATGGAAATCAAAGAAACTTGATAAAATAACTACATCACTCCCCCTCTTGGCAGCTGAAGTATCTACTGATTATGGTCATTTGATTGCATCAATGGTGAAGGAAGTTTATATACTGAAGGATCCTCCCTACATCAAAATATATACAAAGTAACTCTTTGAAGGAGTGTCTTGAGACAACAGAAGTGATTACAGATCTTTGTCGAGTAGACATGACACATCTGAGAGAAATGCTCAAGTTTAAAGAAATTGATTTTCAATGAATTCCCATTGAAAAAACAACTGGCAAACTACATGACTAAAAGAGGCAAAGCATCAGAACACCTGAGAATGGTGTGCAATTTATCAAGAAGAGGAAATTGATATAACCATTTTTTTTTCAGAAGCCAATCTATATACAGGATGTATCAAAAATCCTTTTTCAAAAATTGGGGGCGGGTTCCTCACACCAAAACAGGGCAAAACGTTTACATAAACATATGTCTGCAAATCCTTCATTTTTAAGTTAAGTTCAAAGATCGTTTATGGTAGATGGCACGGTGTTGCCATTTGGAACTAGGTTATACTTTTTATTTGTGTCCATTTGTGGCTTGTCTGTCTTCAATGTTTAATGTGTGTAGTAGTGAGTTAACTGAGAAATGTTCCACTTAACAATGGCAGAATATATTGTGAGCAAGCAGATATGATTTTTACATTTTAATGAATGCGTGGCTGCATGGCTGTGTCAGATTGCATTTCCTGACTGAAGGCAGCTGAATCATTTAACCTGTTTATCATCGTGTTGTTAGATGAGGCACATGACAACACAAACTGTAGATTGTAGTGGGGACTGAAATCTGCTCATATGCCTGACTATGAAGAACACATTCTACAAGATGTCGGTGATGATCTAGCTTTCAGAATATGTTAAGTAGCCTTAGCATGTTGTACATCTCATAGTATCGCATGGAGGTTACTTCAAGAACATCTCCTGTATCTGTACCATTTGCAGCATGTGTGCAGGGTCATTCATCCTCTGATCACTCAATATGGGAGAACTTTTTCAGATGGTCTATTCCACAATCTGTCATTCTTTTCTTTCAATCTTGTTTATGGATGAGGCAACATTTGGAAGAAATAGAATAACAAATTTACAGAAAAAGTATTTTTTGGATTGTATCTTGGATTTTACATTTAACAGCATTTGCCATAAACTTTAAACTTAACACAAGTTTAAATAATTATAACACAAAAATGAAGGACTTACAAACATGTTTTATCCTTGTTTTGGTGCGGGGAACCCATCTCCAAAGTTTGAAAAAAGTAGTTTTGATACACCCTGCATATATATATATATATATATATATATATATATATATTCTAAACATATTCTATTAAATATTAGAATATGTTTAGAAAATTACTGTACCTCGATATACTATATATATATATATATATATATATATATATATATATATATATATATATATATATATACTGTTAAATATAACAGACAATGAATGTCTATTATGTTTAATCATGAGCTGTTCCAAACATCGTATTTTAGCTTTAATTTCAGGTGAAAATAAAGACAAAAATTCTCCAACATTTGAATATATTTTATTATTGTTGAAATGGTATATTTAGGAAGGGGAGGAATAGGAGTTCATATTTTATAATATGAAAATATCATATTAAAAAAAAAATTTAAATCTTATATTGAAACCCATTCCTTCTCGCCTAAATACACCTCTTCAAACAGCCCAAAATCTTAACTTTAAAAAGTAATTTAACTCATTTAGTTGTCTATTAAAATATGAACTCCTATTCCTCCCCTTCCTACATATACCATTTCAACATCCTGTAACCCCGCGACTACCAGCTCTGTCCTTTTCCACTTTGTGACCGTTGTTAACCAAAAACCTCTCCACACTAACTCAGGGCCTTCGCCATTTGGAAAAACAATGTCGCTGACGTGATGTAGAGTCTCTATTAGAGATCCTATGTCGAAATGTACATCCGACACCTTTGAACTTTGAAAATTTTCTCTAATTTATATATATATATATATATATATATATATACAAATGAAGAAGAACAAAGAATAAAATTGCAACATTCAAAACATTAATTTAAAACAGTGTATATGAAAATAAAGTAATGAATATTTATTATTAATTATTATATTAAAATTTAAAAAACTACTATAAAATTGTACAGAACAATGTCTCAACAATGATGGTAATAAACGCTTTTATTTAAAAATTTGATTTTATGAAAACAACACTTTACTTTGATTTTTGGAAAATTGTGCATACAAGGTAAAAGGATTTAATAAAGAAAAAAGAAGGAAGAAAGAGGGAAGAAAAGATGATGAGAAATCAAGAAAAGGAAAAGAAAGAAGAAAAGGAAAGAAAAGAAAAGAGAGTAAAAAAGAAAGCATAAGAAAAAATTCTACTACAGAGAGATTATGAAAAATGTGTATAATAAACAAATTATATAAATATAGTAGAAATAAAAAGTGAAGAGAAAAATAACAGAAGATGTTGAAAAGAGAAAGCCAATGAAAACTGCTAAGGAAAATAATGCCCTTTATCTAATAAGGGCTTAGCAAAGTCCCTTGTTGATATGTGTTCTATCTTATCAGTAGAAATAAATCATTGTATCCTTGGTGTTTAGGAAGTATTCTAGCTAACTGCATTGTATCACAGATGCCTGACCATGTTTCCATCTGTTGCTGTCTCAGCACTATCAAGAATGTTCCATCAAGTGTTATAGATGTTAGCATCCATTCTATCAAAAGCCTTTTGCTTTGCATCATAAAGAAAATAAAAAAAATATATATTTATATCTCATCTGTGATGATCTGATATGATGAAATCTCTCTATATCCAAAATATTTACAAATTGATACAGTTTATTTGTGTTATATAATGTCATTGCATTCTGTACACCAATAAATGAAAACATTTCATTGGAGTGACATTTAGACTAAGTGCACAAGTGTTTGTTTTGTTACCCATCATTTAGACCAATTTGTTTCTTTAAAAGAAGAGAAAACAAAACTGTAACTACTTTTTGCATTTCCCTAATCTTATTACAAGTTTAACTTATATTGTGAGAGGCAATTTTCATTGATTTATGATCAGTTCAGCCCATTGATTTATTTATTCATTTATTTTTTTTTTAATCGTTTCAACCCAAGCAACGCAGTAACGCCACTGATTCGCAGGGGGATACATAAGAGAAAAAGATTAGATAAGAGGAGAGTAAATAGAAAGACGAAGCAGTTACAGAGGGTGTCAGATAAGGGAGCAAGAGAAGGATGGGAATATCGGTGTGATGACAGTTGCAAAGGTAGAAAGAAAGGAAAAGATACACAGGGTAATGTAAAAAGAACTGGAGTCAAGTGGTTAAGAGATGGGTATTAACATTTCATTTAAATTCCTGGAGGTTGTAGCCGTCAGGGAAGCAAGAATATAGAAGAGAGTTCCACAGGCGGGAAGTGCGAGAAAAGAAGCTGATGGAGTAGAATTGTCGGCTGCATTAAGTTCATCTAACTGTGAATGGGTGGGACCCAATTGCCAGTCTGGTTGCATGAGTAAACTCATATGGCAGGGGCACCAGTGACTTAAGTTCATCGGAGCAGAAGCCATGAAAATATTTATAGAACAGACAGAGGGAAGCCACATCCCGTCGGTGAGAAAGTGGCAGGAGTCGAGCCGCCAAGTCGATACCTACCACATTACTGATTCTCCTTTGGAGCCTGTGGAGAACACAGAGATGAACAGCGGGGGGCGCCTGACCATATATGATAGTACTCCATGCACGGACAGATGGTTGATTTGTATAGGTGCAAGATGGATTCAGGCAGAAAAAAATCCTGGCACGACAAAGTGATGATTAATTCAAGCCATAATCTAGCAAGTGTAATAATTAGTGAGATAATTTTCATGTTAGGAGGAAAATAGATACAAAACTGTGTTTAGGCAAAAATCATAAGAGGCAGCATAGCACGTTTGCCTCCACCTCGCCTGTATGCACGCTTTCCATGAAAGGGTAAGGACAGCGTGAGCGAAGGACCGGATTCGCCTTTAACTTGTACAGAGCAAGAACATACAGTATAGGTGAAAGTGGACAATGAATATATAATGTACAAATTATGTATTTGGGCAACAATCTCTCTTTTATACAGGTTTCATTAAGAATGACAGACATGGTATTATCATTAAGTTTTTATATAATTTTTTATGTGTTCGTATATTTTTTCTTTTCGCAACCCAAATTATATAAGAATTCTTTAAAGGTTTTGTACTTTCAAGCGCTTTTGGCTATATTTTTGGCCATTATTAAGAATTAGTTTCGTTTTACTTGTAAATAAACATGTGTAAAGTTTATGCATATAAAATCTTGTGTGTTAAGTTCCGAACACGGTAAGCACATTGTTAACATGTTCATAATTGATCTTATTAAGTGCAGGATTTCTGTTTTTTATTAGTAATGCCTACATTATTTTTAATCTTCTTTTGCATGTGGATGTATTATCAATAAATATATCCCAGATAAGTCCTGGAAGATCTCGATGTGTGTTTAAATGAGATCGCATGGAACTGTTGCAGGAAAGGTGCTATGCCAATGTTCTCGTCAATTTTGTGGTGGTGTAGACATTGTAATTATTTACGAATTTGGAGAGTTGAGGAAAGTACTTCAAAGGACATATAAATGCGCAAACGACACTGGTTCTCTTCAGTTTAGATTTTGCAGGTGAATTATTATTATTGATAATGAGGTTGGAAATTTTAAATTTTTTATAATAGATAATTTAATTTTCTTGTTTGAATTGGTTGGTGTTACATAATTTTGAATGATAGTGAAGATTCGTCCTGTCTGTAGTTATTGTGCATTTGATTTTTGTAAAAAATATTAATGTTTTGTTTGTTTGTTTGTTTGTTTGTGTGTGTGTGTGTGTGTGTGTGTGTGTGTGTGTGTGTGTGTGTGTGTGTGTGTGTGGTTGCCATTAGTTACATTACGAAGAAAGCGTTTGAAAGTGCAAAAACAAAACCTTTGGAGAATCCTTATATAATTTGAGTGCTAAAAAGAAAAAATTATACAAACACATGAAAAATTATATAAAAAAACAATTAAGATAATACCTTGTCTGTCATTTTTAATGAAACACACACACACACACACACACACACACATATATATATATATATATATATATATATATCCGATTGTATGTAGAACGGAGAAAGAATATTTCTTCTTCTTCTATGTGCCCTGTCCCTTCAGGACGTAGGTGATCATGGCTCTCCACGTCTCCCTATTCCTTGTGGCTCTTAGTATATTTGCTCCTGTTGCTCCTGGCAACCCCCGTTCCGTCATCCACCTGATGAGGCCCTAAAAATATGTTATCCGCTGCCTTCCTCTGTCTCTCCTTTCTTCTATCTGACCAGTCAGTATCAGGTTCTCCAGACTCTCCTTCCTCATTGCATGTCCCAGGAACTTCAGTTGTCTCTTCCTGATGCTCAGCATCAATTTCCTTTTTGTTGCCATTCTTTCTAACACCTCGTCGTTGCTTGTATGCTCAGTCCACGATATCCGTAGCATCCTTCTGTAGAACCACATTTCGGCCGCTTCCAGTTTTGTCCTCATTTTCGATGATATTGTCCAGCATTCACTGCCGTATTGAAGAACTGACATCACGTAGCAGTCTAGCACTCTTTTCTTCGTTTCTATTGAGATTTTCCTGTGTGTTAGTATTTTGCTCATCTGGAACGCGTCCTTTGCCATGCCAATTCGCCTTCGGATCTCCGTGTCGCACTTTCCATCTCCTGTTAGAACACTTCCTAGGTACTTAAATTCTCGTACTTGTTTGATTCTGTTATCCCCCACCTGTATTTGGCATTTTGGGTTGTATCTTTTGCTGATGACCATGCACTCAGTTTTCTTAAAGTTTATTTGTAGTCCCTTCTTGTCACTCTCCACTGCTACTTTCTGTATGAGGTCTTGTAGTTTCCTTTCCGTGTCCGCAATCAGCACTGTATCGTCCGCATACCTTATGTTCAGGTTGTGGCTTCCAATAACAAACCTGGCGTGTCATCTAGGGTCCTCAAAATATTCTCGCTGTATAGGTTGAACAAATCCGGTGAAAAGACACATCCTTGTCTTACGCCTTTTTCTATCTTTGTGTATCTACTGAGGTCGTTACTTCTCCGTATGCAGGCCGTTTGCTGCCAGTAGAGATTCTTGGTTATTCTTATGTCTTTGCCGAAAATGTCGAGGTTGCCTAGCATCTCCATCAATTCTTTGTGTCGTATTTTGTCGAATGCTTTCGCGTAATCAATGAAGCATAGGTACAAGTCTTTCTTCATTTGTAATGCCCTTTCAGAGAGCATCCTAATCATGAATATGGCGTTCCTTGTTCCAGTGTCTTTGACGAACCTGCACTGTTCCTGCCCTATCTCTGGTCTGATTCTGCTTCTCGCTCTATTCATCAGGATTCTGACAATCAGTTTTGTAATGTGACTCATTAAGCTGATAGTTCTGTGTAGTTCGCACTCGTTTGCACCAGGTTTCTTCGGCAGCGCTATAAATATCGACTTGCATAGGTCGTCTGGTATTATTCCGTTGCTATAAATTTCGTTTATTATGTCGGTAATCTTTTCTATGCTATATTCTTCTAAGGCTGTCAGCAGCTCTATCACTATGCCATCTGGACCAGGTGCTTTGTTTCTGTTCATTTTGGCCATTGCAGCTTCCACTTCGGATTTTAGTATTTCCTGTCCATCCATCTCCTTGTGTATTCTCGGTTGTTCTCTCTTGTCGCAAAAGAGGTCCTTTATGTATTCTTCCCATCGCTGGAGTATTTTCTCTTTCTCTAATATGATTGTCCCTTACTTGGATTTTATGCATCCTGTTGAGGAGCAGGTTTTTTGTCCTGTCAGTTCTCTTATCTCTTGATGCATCTTTGCTTTGTTGTTCCTGCTCAGTCTCTCTACTTCTGCACATTTGCTGTTGAGCCATTCCTCTTTGGCTTGTCTGCATTTGTTCCTTATCTCCCTGTGAAGTTTTTTGTACTCTGCTCCGCGTCTTGGCGTTATTTTTGTCTCCTTTGCATCATGTGGAGGATCTCTTCGGTCATCCACTCGTTTTTTCTTCTGCGTCTGATTTCCTTTGGGGCTATGTTGTTCGCTGAGGTCACCATCGCTTCTTTTAGTGAATCCCATTTTGAGTATCCTTTTCCAATTTGTTCTTCATATTTCTTTTTCACGCTGTTATTGTATTCTTTCTGCAGAGTGAGATCATCCTCTAGTGTGTCGTATTGCAGCCTTGGTGATATGCTGGGCTTCTTCAGTCTTCGGAGTTTCACTTTTAGTTTGAAGATGACTGGGACGCGGTCACTTCCGCAGTCGGCACCTGGGTATGTTTTGCATTGGACTACTGCGTTCCTGAATCTCTTGTTTATAGTTATATAATCTATTTGGTTCTTCGTGTCGCCTCCTGGACTTCTCCATGTCCATAAACGTCGTGGGTGTTCTTGGAACCAGGTGTTAGTAATGACCTGGTCATTGGCTGAGCACCATTGGATCCATTTTTCTCCTCTTTTGTTGCGCTCTCCTAGTCCGAAGTTGCCGTTCGTGTCTCCTTCTCTATCTTTACCTACCTTTGCATTTAAGTCCCCCATTATTATCCTAACTTCTTGGCTTTTGCACTGAGCCTTAGCACTGTCCAGTATTGAATAGAAAGATTCTATTTCGTCCTCCGAGCTTTGAGTTGTTGGCACATAAACTACTATAATAGCTATATTGAGGGGCCTTCCCCGAAGTTTAACCAAGAGGACTCTCTCTGACAGTTGCCAGTATCGAAGTACACATCTCTTCACTTGTTTGTTTAGTATTAAAGCGACCCCTTTTTCGTGTTTTTTACCTCCTGCATATATTATCCTATGGGTGTCGCTACTGAAATCTCCGTTATTAGGCCATCTTGTTTCACATATGCCTAGGATGTTGATATTCAGTCTGTTCATCTCCTGTTTGACATTCTCTAGTTGTCCACAGTTGAGTGTCCTGACGTTCCATGTTCCTATAGTGAGTTTGTCTTTGATGCGCACAGTTGCAGGGTAACGGTCCAGAGACACCTGTTGCTCATGTCGGTCTTTCCCGGGCGAGGGACAAATTTTGGAGTAAAATGTCCCCTTTACGCCGTTGGTGCTAACAGTCGCCGGATGACGGTCAGGTGGCACCTGTTGCCCATGCCGGTCCTTACCGAGCGAGGAGTTGCTTCCTTGGGAAGTACCCCCCTTCACGCTGTTGGCTTTAATATATTTGTTGTAACTATCCATGACTGAGCGGGGGTAGATAGTGGAGTGGTATCCCGTTGCCTTCTCCACGATGATTTATTGAGACATCACCTCTAGTTAGCTGGCCGTTGACTCTTTGAGAGTTCTTCCGCCCTTTGTAGATTTGTATTTTTTGGACCTACAGGGATGCTAACGTCCCAATTAAATATACATATATATAATTGATGTAAAAAAAAAAAAAATACTAAGTTTTAACTTAGTTAAAGTCGAAACGGCCTTCAGACAACCGAAAAATTTAGTATATTTTTATAGAACAAAAGTAAATGGTTAAAAGAAAACAGATACAAACTAGTCTAAATTATAAGAACCTGACAGCTAGAGGCGGAAAAAAAAAACAAAATAAAGTTACTCTGAAAGAAAATATATGTAATAAAATATACACAGCATGAATTAAACGAACATTTTCTTTAACTAGTCTAAATTATAAGAACCTCTCAGCAGTAATTACGATCAGTATACGTTACCAGTAGTCACAAGAAATAAGATGCATTTTCGACATTTTTGCAGAAATCTTTTGGCTGTCTTTGGTTCTTCTATCAAATTCATACTGATACGGTATGCTGGTAGGAACACGTGTGGGTTTTTTTTTTTGTTTTGTTTTTTTTTTTTTGTGGGGGTGAGGAAAAAGGATTGGTAGGAGAGAAAGGACGCTAACTTTTTTTTAGACTGAGGACGGAGAGAGAAAAAAAGTTTATTTTAAATTCTATGTAATCCTATTCTTATGGTAGCTACAGACAAAAAAAAATTCAAAATAAAGTCACTCTGAAAGAAAATATACGTAATAAAATATACACAGCATGAATTAAACGAATATTTTCTTTAACTAGTCTAAATTATAAGAACCTCTCAGCAGTAATTACGATAACGTCCAAAACATTAATTTAATACAGTGCTCGATATATAATATATAGAGCTTTGAATATTAAATTATATTTTAGAACATGTACATAATTTTTTTATAAATATCCGTTACACAGGTACATTTATTTCGACATTGAAAGTTGAATGTCTCTTCAGAGGGAATGTGTACGAATGGAAGGTCTCTTTTCTTACATTTGGTTAGTTGTGTTAGGGTGGTAGTTGGGGTTAGTGATAGGTGAACAGGTCATGCGTATTGACCGTTGAGGTTTTGGAGGGAGTGGTGTGGGTAGCTAAAATTGTTGATCAGTAGGACTCTTTGACCTCAAGGCAGATTTCGCATTTAGCCGTTAGAATTTAAGTTTTCATTACCTCTTTATCCTCTGAGTTTCTTAGAAGAGTCGGTAAGGGGTGGGATATCTATTTTGTACAAAATATTTTTCGTCTTTAAGTAGGGTCTATATAATTAATGTAGACTTGTATATTCAATCTTTATTATGGATTTAGGGAATAAATTATTCTATTAAATTTTTAATTTCTACTTAGCACCCAGTTTGGAAACCAATTTTTTCGTTAAGATTTTTAATCTTAAATTACTCATCTTGTACTCCGGTGGTTGTACATGTTAGTGTCTGTTTTTTATAAGGGAACAAAGCATGCTGATTGACCTTTAGAATTTAGAGGAAGTGGTGTGTGTATTCAGTTTGTTTGATATCATTAAGGATTTCTTAGATGAGTAGGTTAGGGGAGGGATGTTTATTCAGTACCAAATATTGTTGCATTTAGGCAGAGTTTTTATAAATAATCTAGATTTGTATCTTTAAACTTAATTTTGGATTTTGAAGATTGATTTTTACATTCAAATTTTAGTTTGATCACAGTTTTGGAACCGATTTTTTTCTATTAGATTTCACATTTTAATTAGATCATCGTTTGGGTTAATGTTTAATGTAGGGGGTACATATTAAAGATTTTTTTCGATAGTAAGCAGGTACTAAGTGCGTAATAAGCATAATTTTATGTAGAAGGAGAGATTGAGTGTTTGTATTTAAGGTAATATGCGAATAATAGGTAATAGTTTTTGTTCGTATTAGTTGAAGTTTAATGTGTGTAGTAAAGTTTATATAATATATGGGTAATAAATTTTACTCTAGAATTTAGTAAATCGGTTTCTTCTATGGAATCTCGAAATTTTTTTTTTTTTTGTATATATATAGAAATAAATTCTAATCTAATTATGGATATTAGATAGAGTTTTTAATTTTTTAGATTTTTTAGAAAAAAAATTTTTTTCCAGGTGGGGGGGGGGTCTTAGTTCTGGCTTTTGTAGTGTTTTTTTAGCATGATTGTATATATATATATCATTGTACATAATCATTGGGTTCTGATTTTTACCCCTTCGCAAATTGTATTAATAATAATTTCATGCTAAAATTTTCATGAGGTATTTTGGTGATAAGGGTAAATGTGTTGTTATGGTGAAAGGAAATTGTAAGTACGAATGGGACAATGAATGAGACTAGCTAGGTTTAAGCGAAAGCCAGTCCTTCTCCATTCTCACATATGAGTCCTTGTGAGGCGTTTTGTACTTTTTGCTCAAATAAATATTAAGATACCTAGGATCAACATGTAGTATCTGTTCCAGAAACAGTAGACAACTGGCCTGCGGATTCAGCCAGTCAGCCGATATTGCCAGCAGCAACGATATGCAAAAAATCAACCTTTTCAGGACAACACTTTTGAACGACTATGAAACTATCCATTTCAGGATAACACTTTTCAACGACTACAAACTGTTCTTCTCACCCAACATGAACTTGCAGAGATATATTTTTCATAGATGCACTGTAACATGTAGAATGTATTTTCTTTAAAGAAAATAAACTGGGTAATATTTTTTTTACTCGCGTCTTCGTTGTGTTTGTTGTTGTTTTACATCATTAAATCTGTTTGCAAGCCAATATACCACCCACAACAATTCCTTTAGATTCAGGATGGCAAACAGTATTTCGTATCCTAGTGGATTCAAACAGTTAAATGACAAGAAATTCTTAATCTAATTTAGTTGTTCCCTATCTGCCGTGACAACCAAAGGGACACTCAATCTCTAGTCCGTAATGTACATAATATTGCCTTGTTTGTATTCGAGTCACTAGAATTGCCTCCGGTCGTCTTGTATACTTATCAAATCAATGCAAGAAAATATATATGAATGACCTGAAGTGTAGGGAGCTGGTTAAGGTTTTTTGGTTTGGCTTTGTGTCAGACTTAACCGAACTCCCTACAGCTTACAGGATTTTATGCAGAATTATTACCATCAGAAGGTTTTCATCAGAAGGTTGGTTGTCAGTTGGAATGTGTGGATTAGTGTAAAAGAGTGGAATAATAAAATATACATTTTGAAAGTTAAAATAGAAATTTATTAAAAGGAGGAAGAACATAAGTTGTAGAAGTTAATGTTCATTGAGAAAGTTAAGTTCATACAAAATGTTCTAGTAATAATTGTTGAAATAGATAAGGAGAAAGAGAACAAGGTGCGACCTGACCTTATTTCCGGGTCGATTTGAAGTTGGTTACATTTTAGATGTGTGTCAGCCTCCCCTGGCTAACCACCGTGACCGGTTAGAGATCATCCTTAAATATTGGATCCAGTCACGTGGGCTGGTTCCCAGAATGATTTTTTCTTTAGCTGTGGAAAAACCGTTTCTCTGAGTATTTTGAATTTTGCGATTTGATGATCAATCAGGATCCAGAGTTTCGCTACAGACTATTACTCTCCTATAATATCAACATTTATATGGTTGAAACATTCATTAGAAAGAGGAAAATGAGCAGAAGCCATGTAACCTCTAGCCCATATATAGGTGTTTCTTTTAATACTGAGCCAAACATATTGCTCACTGAATAGTTAATGCTTGGGTGGACGCCTGTTTTTACCAGACATACATGCGTTAGCAGCAATGACATCTTTTCTGTTTTTGAGCATGAGTAAAATACTAAAAACATGTGTAGTGCGAATCTCAAGAGGATAAGATCTCTTTCATAATGCACTACAGACGTAGTAGGACACAAAACTCAACACTCCTATGACACGCACATGGCTTAGACAAAACACGTCACTCATTCGCCCACAGAGTAAGTTCAAACTCACTCATTGCTTCCCTTTTGCAAGGATTTAAATGTACACACTCTTAAATTTACGCTCTCTTTAAAGAACTATTTTTTTAATATTCTCTATAGTAAAAGTTCACGATAGAATAAAATTTTTTGCCTCATTTCATTCATTCTCTTGTTTGTATATTTCTTTCAACCAATTCAACACTTGAAGTTTTTGTTCGTCAACACACAACTTCTTCTTAACCTGAAACAATGACACAAAACAAGCAGTTATTGCCATATTTTCAATTAGTGATTTGTGATCAGTAAAAACATGAAAAATACATTTTTCCAAGTGGTGTCCAGTAGTCTAAAATGGTGACAAAGCTCGTTTCCGCATTAGTTACTTTCTTTGAAAAGAGATCGGTGCAGTACTTTTAAATATCAGTAGGAGTCAGTCAGTTAAGTGCCATACGTGATACACGCTTTGGGCGATCATGTCTCAAAAAATATGACTGCCTGGGCAGAATATTTTCCCGCAGTAATTTGACATTACTTTCTGCAGTAGACTGATTGCCAGCCAAGGCCATAGAACTCAATCCGTCCTGCCTTTTAACCTATAGCTAGAGGGAGAAGAGATGAATTAATATCTTTTCCAAGGATATTTAATGCGCGTATGCGAATGCAACGAGTTCAACTGGAATTTGTCGTTCCGAGCCGATATTCACAGCACCACTGTTTCTTTTGTTTATTTTAACTTTCAGCGGATTCTTTCAACACTTACACAGTGCTGTATAAATATATGGTGAGAAACGACCGTGCCCACCACGGCTGTTACATTAAAAAAATAACAATAATTTCCGTACTTTAATTATTGTTAATGTTAAATAAAGGACTTTGTGCCTTGAGTGAAAATTATGTTGATCGCTTGGGCCTCGGAAGACTGGATGTTGACAACTACCTAACTGTTAGGTAAATTTGAAAGCTGATAATGCAGTTCCAGTGATTCGATAGATAGAGAGCTTGTGCAATAATCCTCTATACTACACCTTGTCAAAGTCCTTTGATTTATCTAATGCGATCGTCCTTGAGATGTATTTGTTGTCTAGTACCTCAATGATTCTGTGAATAATCTTAGGTGAGATATCACCAGTGGAGCGGGCCGATCGAAACCCGTACCGTTTGTTGCTCAAGAGGTGTTCCTATTGAGGTGATCAGCCTTTTTATCGATTATAGCACTGAAAGGTTTGCTAATGACATTGAGGTGACTGATGGATCTATACTGTGAAGAAGATGAGTAATCATCCAGATTCTTGAAAACCGGGCACACATTTAACACTTTTCACAAACTTGAAATTGGTTTCTCATTCAACCAACGGTTAAATAACTTCGCTAAGATCAAGAATAACTCCAGGTTAATATTCTTAACCACTGGATCGGTGGTTTTCTTTAGGTCAAAGCTTTTCATAAGTCTTGAGACTTCCCGGGTTGTAATGACAATATTACTGCTCAATGAGATGCGGGAACTCGGGAACTTTTCTCATTTGTTTAACATAGAGTTTGAGCAAAGATCTAAGCGCTTCGCGTTATCAGATGAGGATGAGATAACATCGGGGCCATTTATGTACAATATTAGGTGCTGGCACTTTACCTCTATTCAGAATTTAATTTGAGATCTTCCAGAACTCTCGGGATTCAATTTGTTTAATTTCAACTTTAGCATCGACTCTATAAGCATAACAATATTTTTAATTTCCAAGAACCCTCTTGCAGTGATTGCGAGCAAGAATGAAGGCACTAAGTGTCCTACTACACTGCTCTCGGTGATAGATATTGTTTTAGTGATATATATAGTGCAGTGATGAGCTATAAGCGCATTCGAGGGTGTAATAGGGCTAGATGTTTTGTTTCTGCTGGAATTTTTTCTGTGGTATAAAACTCTCCATTTCATTAACGGTCCATTCTGATATTAGGGCATCAGTTTTGGAAGTAGTATGTTTGAAGAGGGCTAAGCGTGAAGCTTCTGCCATGTAAAATCTGAAACTATCACAGTCTGCTTTTTATGGACTGAAAAAACGACCTGTCAGGAAATGATTTTGGTTTACTATCAACTTTGACGTTGACGGGGGAGGGTAAAACTTCATTGAAGCATTTTTCAGAGCAAGATGTGATGAAGAGGTCAAGGAGGTTTGCCTGATGTCCTGCAATATTTGCCTTTTTCAGTTTTGTTCGAGTGGACTAACCACTCTTTGTCCTGGATATTGAAGTCACCACAAAGGTGAGGGACATTCAGTAAGGATATTATTAATAGTCTCAGATATTCAGTCGAACATTACAATTCCATCATACTGAGTAAAATGAAAGTGGTACTATGGATAAGTACGGCACGGAAGCATATCTACGTGAGATCAAGATACTCGTTTTTTGATATCTGCTAAAGGGAAACCCATCCTTAATATAGACGCAGATGCCGATTTTTATGGTCATGTTAATCTATTAGGGACAACTAACCCGGGATTGCAAGCTCCTGCAATGAGATAGTTACCAATTACAGTTTCAGACAGGAATAGGGTGTCAGGTTTGGCATCAAGAAGAGTTACACCTCTGGAAAGCTAGAACGTCGACCCCTCACATTAGTAGAGGTTTGATATTTTTGTTCAGCGTAGTTTGTTCATGCGTAGATAAGTAAAGTTGGTAGAAGATTAGGTAGTGAAACAGTCACATCCACTTGAGGTGCATTATCAATAACATTAATCGAATCGTCCAGAGAGACAGCCGTAGAAGTACTCTTCATCATGGCATCAAGAAGCCTCACCAGAGACAACTAACGGTTCAGAACCCACAAAATGGTAGTACAATAGCCCCAATATTATACATCAACTGATAAGATAGCCTCCTTCGAACTTACTCAAAGGTTTGCATTCCTGAATATTAGGCGGATAACACTAAAAGGCAGAAAAAGTTTACCTCCAGTACCATTAATAAAGGATTTGGCTTATGACGCCAAATCGAGATAAGATTTGGCGTCATAAGCCAAATGTACATATCTCGTCAAGGCAATAAAACTCCTCTTTAAGTCAGAAACTAGTATGTAACCTCAGGTACCGGGAGAAGCCCGCTCATATGTGAGGATTAAAATGCAAATTAAGATTGGCCATCTCACATAGAGAAAAAACAAAAAAACAAAAAACAGGTCCACACCAAAAAATAAATTACTCGTATAAAAGAAATGATACTTTACATTCAGGACAAGCGAATTCACAGCTAAACTTTTTTATGCCAAAAGTTAAAGTCCTGTTTGTTGGTGGACGCCATCTCAAGTGATAATCAACTTTTATGGGAGAGATAACCCAACCTATCACTATGACTGAGAAAAGCTAACTTTGGAATAAATATTCAATCAAGTTTAGGATTGATTGAAGAACGGAATTCTAGATTTTTTTTTCTTTTTTTACGATAAAATACCTTAAAAAGTATAATTTTCACTTAAAAAACAAGTCAGTAGAAACATGACAAGATTAGCATAGGAAAATGCCATTATATGCAGCTATCAGTGAAGGAATTACCCTAAAATAATATAACGAATATCAAAAATTATCTTTGTTTCCTGTTAAATATAAATATAATGTGGCAATTCGATTGGCAGCAGTTACAGTAATAGGTTGTTCTCAAATTCCTATAATTCCGGAAAGAAAAGAGGACATCTTGACGAAGAAAAAAGATTACTCAGAAAGACGATGCATTAAGATGCATAAAGATCTGTATGCATTAGTAACTTTGACAGACAGCCCCTTGATTAACCGGAAGTAGAAACTAAAGAATCAACCAATTTTGGAAACTAAAGAAATTTTGGATTTGGATACAAATATTGGACGAATGCAACAAGCACTGGCTAATGAGAACGGTTTCGGATGCAAGCTGGTCATTCGTGTCTAGAAAAGGAATGAAGACCCATCAGTGCAAATTGTGTATGAAGAAAACAGTGTGGGTTATCAGTAGTCGTCAGTTACGTAGCAAACCATCTCTGGAATCAAACCATATTGTAACACTGTAAAACCAAGTATCGACAAATGCTGGATTCGAACCACGGAATAGATATTTGGAGAATATCTCTGTGTGTATATTTTTTTTCTTTTTCTTAGGAAGGGCCAAGACAGAGAGGAAGAAGGAAATAAGCGCTGAGGTGGCCAGGTGATAGAAGAAAGACGGAACACAAGACATCCACGAAAATGACATCGACTGATATGATAACAATTTAACAAAACCCAGCTGGCCTTGAGAAGGAGGAGAATTATGTTTCTTTCTTCCTTGCTGTCATTTGTTCTCTCCCTTTCTCTTTCAGAAAAGAGATAAAGGATCAACCGAAAGTGGGCGGTTTTGGAAAACGACCACCCATGTAAGGATGGAATTGTAATTAACGCAGAAAGGTGAATGTATAAAGTAAACGGAATCTGTAAGTCGGTGATTTAAGCCAGATACACCAAGTTGACGTTAGATTTTTATGGAGAAACATTCCGATCATTTACCACCTAACACCATACTGAAACTGTTTCAACAAAAAGACAACGGATTTGATAATCAAGTCAGAAAAGAACAGAGAACGTCAGAGAGACGAGAGAACCGCTCGGAACGCGTGGAGTGAAGACACAGGAAGATTCACCTTCTCTCTCTCTCTCTCTCTCTCTCTCTCTCTCTCTCTCTCTCTCTCTCTCTCACCATGCTAGTAACACGTACACCGTTTCTAAGCAGAATTCACGGGGGAGGAGCGCATAAAGACTGTATTTCCTCGAACGACACATAGACATAGTAACAGTAAGTAATTTGTGGACTCTGAAAAAAGTTGGATTGTATTTTCTTTTAATTCTTTTTTAATCTCTTTCTCTCTTTCTCTTTTGTTTGCTGTACAAAGGGATACAGTATAATCATTAGTCCACAGAGACTGGCCTTAATTACTGTCTTGTTATTTTTTTGTTCTTGTCTGTTTCCCTTATTTCTGCATTATGCACCCAACCGTCTCTTGATTTTCAGTTGTCGATGAATGAAGTACAAAGACCATCGCCCCTTATTTCTCAGTTGCGTAACTTTCTTTGAGATCAGAAATCACAACGTGGAAGAGGAAGTGAAAGATTTCGACTCATTATTTGACATCTTCGATCACCTGGGGGCGGGACATAAGCGAACAGCTTCAGACTCAGGTGCGACTAACTTATGACCAGTTAACGCACGCAACGTACAGTCTGAAACCGGAGGCGGATGGCGTTGTAATAGTGGGTAGAAAAAAAGCTGAAAAGATCGAGTACAGATGCAGGGTTTACGTCTGAAAATGGCATGGTCTACTAAAAATGACCAGCAGTTCCGTCCTATATCGAAAGAGAGACTTTTTGCAGCTACCTCTAACTTCAATTGAGATTTTTAAGGTAGTAAAAGAGTCCACGGAGTTTTTTAAAGTAGCAAAAGAGAGTCTTCGCAGCTTTAAGCTCCGGTGAATTATCACGTATTTAAATATACGTTATAATTCACCGGAGATTAAAGCTTCAAAGAAACAAATGACATAATAGTCATGTGCATATAATAGTCATGTGATCTGATGTCTACATAACAGTCATCTGATTTGTAGGAACAGTGCAAAGCGGCCAAAAAGGAATTGAATACAATGTCTTTAAGCCTTCTCAACCATGCGCCAAAGGTAACGGAGGGTTGCTGCTAATGACTGCGTCAAAGTTAAATATACAGAAAAACGGAAGTTGGTCTGATTCAATGTGCCCATTAAGGGCAGAGGGAAAGCGAATGTCATTAAACGGATATTAAGATTAGATGAAATTTGGAAATGTAGCATATCAAAGATAAAATCTTCTTACTTTAAGCTATCTATGACGCAACCCCCACCCCACAAATCCAAACGCAATTGACAATAACCAATGAAGATGAATGCAGATATGGAAAGATTGGTACGCTAAACCATATTCTTTCAAGCCAAGTATAAGTTGAGTAATAATGAAGTCATAAAAATCGTCTATTGTGTTACGAAAGAGTAGACGAATGAAACAAATTAGCACGAGATCATAGAAGCAACCAAGAGGACGCTTTAACACATTCATTTGTCCCGATCAACAAAGTTTCTTAAAACAAAAAACATTAGTTAACAACTAGGAAACCTCGAATTGGCAATGGAAGATAGCAGCAGATCTGTACCTATAAGCCAACGACTAAATCTGGTGTCATGGTAAGCCGTAAGGACACATATCCTATATCATTCAACAATTAACTGAAACACAAAAAGTAAAATTGCACACCCGCAAAAATCGGAACAGAATGAGTGAAAACATTTTGGAAAAACCAGACCAAGGCAAAAATTCACAATCAAGTGTGAAATTTAATTTTGACAAATAGGAAAAAGATTGACCCCATACTGAAAGAAAAAGACGAAGCCAAATTTCGCGATCCGATGTTAAATTTATTTTCTAACCAATGAAAGGAAGCGATTTGAAAAACTAAGAGAAAAGTGAACAATCCAGTATGAAAAGCTGGATCGGTATAAAGGAATAGGGAAAGAAAGTGGAATCAACAGTCCGATGGGAGCATGTATCTGATAAGGACCTCGTCACAATGTCAGGGAGAAATTTCAAGACGCCGACCCTGTCATGTCTTGTCAACATGCATTTGTTCTTCCTCTCCTTCCTATTTTCCTTTCTTCGTTTTCACTCACACGCCGTCAACGAAACAACAACAACAAGACATCTTCATCTGACTCCTAAAAATTAACTTCAATAAGTACCATTTTCCTTTATTGCTTCACCTTCCTTTTCACTTTCTCGTCGGGCATAAAAAGGAAAGGAACACTGACTTTACTAGTAACCTGTTAATCTGTCTACATACACACATTCTGCTATTAACTATAAGCTCTTGATTCCTTTAACTTTGTGCTACACTTTCTCTTTGAATATTTACATAGTAATTTCACTTCTTACACATTTTATGTTAATAAAAATTCACTTATTTTACAAACAAACACTTATTTTTTCAATCTTCTAATATTTTAAATTGTGGCGACTTCAGTTGTATTTGGCACAAGGCCAATTTGATAATATAGCTGAGGCCTCTACAGCCGAAAACAATGTTGTTCATCTAGTTGAATTAACAGTTTCATACGAGCAAAACACTGAAGCTGCTCAAATCGGGAACAAGGATCGGTACAAAAAACTGGTGAAGAATCGGGAAAGATGACAAGCTTACCATTTCTTGTTGAGGTTGGCTGCAGAGGATACATAGTCATGCTCTTAAAGAGATGGCTAATATTATTTGGAATCAAGCAGAGAGAAGTAACTCTGGCTAGTAGAGCTCAAAAGAATTGAAAAAAGTTCGTTAGAGAAATGATCCCCGAAAGAATGCAAAGTAGTCGACGGCAGTAAACCAGTCGAACTAAGTGGTGGAGCTTCGCATCAATCAGTAAAATCCGCTTGAAGGCAGGTGCCGAAACTGATCTTATTCTCTCATGATAACCTCGAGCACCTTCTGATATCTGGAACAGAGTATTCGATTACATGTACTTGCAGTAGCAAACTGTTCTCAAATTGCAAAATTCATTATTATAATAATAATAATAATCTATTATTTATTGATAATAATTAATTAATTAACTAAAAATTGAAATGAAGAATCGGACAAGAATGTTGAAAGATTTTAAAATTTAGGGTATGTTATCTTAGCGTAAATCTGCGCTAACTTAAAAGAACCTATCGTAGCCTGTCGGAACTCCCACTCATCAACGAAAACGTTGCTCATTTAACTTTCAGTACTATGACGATGTCTACCAAAATGTAATCCTTTTTATTGTGATACTTGCTTAGGAGTTAGTAATGTATTAAATTAAAATACTTTTTTCTGAGAGGGAATAGGAGAAGAGAGAACGTTAACTCTCTTATCTCGAATGAAATTCAAATGACAAGTATTGTTCAAATGACACAACTATTGTTCAAATGACACAAACTGGTTTTATTTTAAATCGGCTCCGTCATCCACTTCCGAGACCAAAAATCACTAAAAAGGCTTAAAAATATTTTCAGACCAATCATTAAATATCCAGGCAATGTCAATAAAATGCTCGTTTTTTAACACTAAACTGCCATCAATCTGAATCCAAAGCAGAGGACTCATCCGAGCTACCTTTTCTTTGTCTACTTTGGCTGGGCCACAGAAGCCCAAGATGTTGTTAAAATAAGATACTCAGTGGGACCTCCACACGTAGAATAAAAGAATGAAAGCACCCTACCTTAACTATTTCGTGACAAAACAAATAACATCCAATCAACAAACGAGACATATTTAAGTTTTAAAAGACACGGTAAAAAAATAACTGACTTACAGGAATAGAAGTAAAAAGAGAAAGAACCTTTTAAAAGTCCATGCGCTCTCTTCAAGTAAATAGGATCTAAGGTCCAAGGAAGATAATTAGTCATATATTTATTTTTGCTAAAAACATTATCTACCAACAGTACAATTTTTTCAACAGGTGTCTGATGTCAACAGCCTCAACCGAAGTCACTACACGATGTGATAAATATTACACATTAGTATATTTTTTTCTACAACTACGATGCAATACCAGCGTAAACAAATCCTCCTTTTCACGTTTGTCTCACCTCGATTGTACTGCGTTACCTCTTGTACCTTTCATGTTAGTATGAGTTATGGTACCCTAGACTACACGCTCGAAAAAGGCTTTTTCATGCTCAAACAAAAAAAAATACAAAGATATAAATCTTTATGAATACAAATATTTAAGTTCTGACTCTAACAACTGCAAATTAAAGTAATTAAATACGGGAAATCGTTAGCAGGAAGTTACCGTATATAAAACATTGCATATAAGCAATGCCTTCAAGTAAGAGTATAGCACAAGTGAAAATATCATAAATACAAATAAGCATTTAATAAAACTGTTTTTGACAGTAATTGCACAGATTATTTACAATTATTTTTTGAACAAATTTCAATAAAGTTTCTTCTTACTAAGAAAATATAATTGTTACTTGAATTATATTCAATTATAATGAAATTTAAAGTTATGAATGTGTAGTGAGTGCGAAGTGAGTAACTCACTTTACCCATTCCCTTGAAATTCGGAAAACTGGGGGAAAAAGAAAAAGGAAAGAATTCACGAGCTTATGTGGAATTTTCTTTGAATCAATGAAAACCTTGTCTTCGCAGAAATTGACCGGTGAGCTGAAAAGGAAGAGAAAAGAAAGTAGCGAGACTATGTAAAATTCCTTTTGAAGGAGGAAAAAATGAATCAGAGAAGACTGTTTTAAGTAATGGGAAAGTTTTCGTTTCAGTTCTTCGCATGCAGCGTTCAAGTTCTTGCTAGTTTAAAATTATCCGGCAGTACAGGTATTTCCTTCATCAATTCAAGAAAGTTAAGCATTTAAAACTATCTCTAGTATTTGTCTATATTTCTGAGATGTAGTATTTACTGTATTTAAATTATTCGGACTATTGTCCTCAACTTTGTTGCCATTTGTAAGACGTTTCGGCCGTATGACTCTGGATTGCTTCTTCAGGTGCTAGGAATTTCGAACCGACCCTTTATTACAATCACTGGGGTATATCATCCTCATTCCTTGCGTAAAGCTCGATTGAAAGTCATGAGTTACCTCCCTCTAACCCTGCAAGTTACTTGTTCACCACCGTAGCCTGGTATTGAACTCACAACTCTAAGAGTCAAGTCAGGAACTAATCAGCACATATGCTAGGCTTCAAAAATCTCCTAAGCCGACCAAGCACAGAGATGAACACAATATGGGAACCAGTAATACGGAGTGCCAGAGAAAATCATTAGTGTCAAAAATTGCAATATGAGCTCTGTTAAAAAATACTAAAGAAAACCATTAACATAAAAAATACTAGAGAAAACCATTAACATCAAAAATTGCAATATGAATTCTGGTAAAAAAAAAAAAAAGAAGGTTACTGGACATTAGGTTTATAAGTCCCAAAGATTCAGTTGTTCTGTCCTTAAGGTCCAGTGGAAACAGACGTTGGTCAGTTTCTGACTTGGCTCTTAGAGTTGTGAGTTCAATACCAGTCTACAGTGGTGAACAAGTAATTTGCAGGGGACTTCCAATCGAGACTTTACGCAAGGAATGAGGATGATATACCTTAGTAATTGTAATAAAGCATTCGGTTCGAAATTCTTAGCACCTGAAGAAGGCCGGGGCGTACAACGGCCGAAACGTCGTACAAATGGCAACAGTAAAACTATCTCTCTTTGACTACTTCTGAAAATATGAAACCATATCGGTGAGCAACGAACTGCCTTTGTTTTAATCATTTTTAAAAATATTTTGTATCAGTTCATTTAATCTGTTTTATGAACATTTCCTAAAACTACGGACTTTTTAAGAGCATGGTAAAAATATTTCTTTTTTACTTTTAATTTAGAAGTTTTAATTTACGTAAATTAAATTTAGTTTAGTAGTTTTAATTTGATGTAAATTAAATTTACAAATTAAAAACAAACAGAAAAATGGCGCCGATAGTGTAAGAATTTAAAGTTCTTGCTATAATGGTTTTAAAATTATTTACATCAAAATTATGAACAATACTGGCCACTATAGGATACAAATCCTATATAATCCATCAACCAACTAAAACACAAGGAATAAATTGCACACCCGCAAAATCGGATTCAAACGACTACAGCATTTGGGAAAAGCCCAAAGTAAAATTGCACACCTGCAAAAAGGGATTCAAACGAGTTTGGAAAAAAAAAACACAACTAAAAACCCAACTAATTCACAACTCAGCCCGAAAAGCATATTCTGAATTCTGATTGAATTAAAAACAGCAAATTTATAAATGACGTATTTTCACGCCTAGATGTGAAAGGGCTTCACTGGAGCCGGTATCATGAGAAGCTTAACTATAAAAACCACTTCACTCCACATCAAAAGTCACTCAGATGGGAGCGGTTAGCTGTGGAGCACGTGGCAATGTAACGAAAGAAAATTCAAGAAGCCGACCCGGACGCAGGGCACGTTACGGCCTCATTCAACCTCTTCTTCCAATTTACTTTTCTTCCTTTTCACTTCACGCCAACCCGGACGCACGGCACGTCACAGTTTTATTCGCCCTCACTTTCAACGTCCTCTTCTTCATTTTTACACCACGCCTCTGAAGAGGACAGACAACACAATAACCAAATGGACACGTGTTAAGTACCACTCTTTTATTTGTTTTGACTTCTCTTTTTCTCAACCTGTCGCGACCTACTAACTAAAAAGAAGAAGGAACAAATGCTTTACATTCCACTACTACACAACCATGAACACTAAACTTTTGCGGACATTTCAAATACCTACATTACTATTACGAACAATTTTAACTACAAAACTGTATGCATTTTCTCAATTAATATTTTATCTTTTCGCAAATATATTATAGGTTCAGTTAATATTTCACTTATATTTTCCTTCTTACACTTTTGTCATTCTGTAAATAAATCTTTGTTTTAATGTACACACGAAGTATTTTATCCTTTCAACATCCAACCTTCAACTTTCTGAAATTTAAACTGTGAGGACTTCGGATGTTTTTGACACAGGGCCAGTTAACCAAGCATAACCGTGGATTGTCGGCTATGTTTGGAATTGACCTTGTACCAAGCATAACCGAGGTCCCTACACCAGAACATAATTTCTGTACTTCCTTACTTTGTGAAAAATATTTAACGATCTTTGAAGTGGGGAGAAGAGTTAGCTGATGATTCTTTTGTGTTTTGTTTATCATACATATTTTACAACAAATTTATGAATTCCAAACTGAATAATCACAAAAGATCAGTATGAAATTATCCTATGAAAATTAATTCGTCACTTCATGAATATCAGCGCTTTTTTTTTTCACTGATTGTGAATACTAATTCTTCACATTTCAGGCTGACTCAATACCCAGTAACCTTCCACTGTCTTAAAAGTCGTTATCGAGTTGTCATTAGAACCGCTTGTGATAATTTATGAACCTTTCGAAAAAACCATGATTTCACACCTCATTGTGAATTTTTGTAAAAGTGAAGAAGAGTTGATTTTAATTTTTTCTTACAACTTCAATCATCAAATATATGTTGCTCATCTTCGCCACAATAGCATATAAAGATTAAGTTATTCCCATTGTGTGAACCCAAATATGAAATATAATATTTATTAAATGTGGATACCCAAAGGAATGAACAGTAAAAATATGTGTGTGAAAGGTGTTACTAGGGTAACACATTTCCTTCCATTTTTTTTTTCATTTCTTAATATAAATATCGTATGTAGACATTATTGATCTACCTAGCAATACTAATTTGTCATGAATTATTAAAAGTTCTGCTTATAAAAAAACATTGGAAAATGCAGATAGCAAAATGATTTGGCTCACCAATAGATTTAATGATCACATATTTCTGTTTTGAAGAGTTCTTGATTAAATATCCACTCGACTGGTAGTCTTTTGCCAGTTTTGTGCCGATTTTCTTTGAATCGATATATTTCATGTCACTTTTTACTCGTGTCTTAAACGAAACTTCTTCCATTATCACCTTCTGCTTTTAGAGCGGTTTGGCCAGGAAGAATAATTCAAATTTATGTTGTAAGTAATATCGAAACACCGAGCGTTCGCTGCAGAATTTTTTTTTTCGCACGAAAGTAAATTTTTTCTGGAACAATTTTATTCAGCACTATATGACCGCCAGTATTTTTTTTCTTTTTCCATATTTGGGCTTTCATTTCTAGGAATTCTCAAATTGCATCCTGTTCTAATCATAATGTTTTCCAATTATTCACTCTTCTTTCATGTTCTCTTCAAAAAACGAGATTCCGAAAATGCTTGCACATTATTTAACTTTCAGTATTATGACGATGTCTAACAAAATGTAATCCTTTTATTGTGCTACTTGCTTAGAAGTTACAAATGTATTAAATTAAACTACTTTTTCTGAGAGGGAACAGGAGAAGAGAGAACGATTACTCTCTTATCGAAATGCTAAAAAAGGCTAGGTAACTCCACTATTTCGCAGAAAAAAGTATAGCATGAAGAAAAAGGCCCCAAAAGTTTTTTCCTTCAAAATGTTTGTAATTATTAAGAGGAAATATCAAAGTGTATTTTTTAATTACTTTTTTAATTTTTTAAAAAGATGTTTAAAACACATATGTGCGCACGCGCGTGCGTGCGTGCGTGTGTGTGATCTTTTTAAAATATGATATTTTATGGGTGACATTAAAAGGTCACGTGTTTCACTGCTTCTACCCCTTGCAGGAAAACATTTGGACAATTATGTCAACTAGTCATCCATACTTAGCTTGTCAAAGCATTTGGCTGAATCACTTCGCACGTCAGAAAAATATGACCTCTCTAATTAAGAAATACTTTTTTTCTAAATTTTATGCGATAAACAAGTAATAATACTTGTTTCAAATCAGATTAATTTAACTTTAAATTTGATATTTTTCCAAAAATAACGCGTCACAGATCTATATTTTATATTTCAAGATTTTTAAAACCGAGAATCAACTTTTATTTACAAATTTGTCAATCTGTCAAAAAATGGATGAAAAAAATGATAACATCGGAAAACTCTAAAAAAGTTGAGGTTCCAATCAATGTGATTTCTATTTGAAATACACCAGAGTATTTTGCTTACTGGAAACAGTAAATTTAATCATTTAGCTATCAAATACAACTAAAATGAAAGCTTCAAGAAAGCTTCTTTTTATTTTTAACAATTCACTTTAAAACTTAGGTAGCGAAAATGAATAGGGGTACCTAAAAAGGGGGCATACAATTAAAAAAAAAAACTCGAAACTACTACTTGAAATTTGATAGGTACAGATATTTATTACACAGATATAAAAAAACAAAAAACAATACAACAAAATATATATTTTACAAAAAAAGGCGCACACAAAATTTCCTTTAATGCATCTTTCAGCCCGTTCCCCACATCCTGGGAAGTTAGTGTGAGATTGGAAGAGAGGTCAGCTGCCACTCTCTGATCGTCTCCTATATCGTCGTATCATCAGCATAGACATTTACAAATGAACGGAGTATATTCTTAGGCAGATCATTTATGCACATCAGAAAAGTAATGCCTGCGTTCACCGCCAGGGCATCGGAAAACTGGCCGATAATAACTACCTTCAGTTAGGAAGGATTTTCTCTCAGCTAAAACCCTTCCAGTGACTCAAAAACAGGAAAAACTTGCGTAGATTTATCTTACTAAAATGAGTATATTCCTGAAGTTGTGCTTAGTGAGATGTGAGAAATTAAGGAGGGGATTTTTACATAATGTACAAATACATATCAACAATCAACGAGACTCAGACACGTGTGTGCAGATCAGTTGTTTTATTCAGACTGTGTTAGTAGTAACAAACTATAAGCAGCTTAGTGTGGTGGTAGGAGGTTGCAGTATATTTTGTGGAAGGGAAATGATTAGTATGAGGATGAGATAGTCCTCTTTCTACAAGGGGAAATAGCCTATATCTAACATCTCCGATTTTTTAAAGTTTTTTTTTAAATTTTATTTTATTCCCTGTATCTGGCTAGTAGCCTAACTATTCGTCCTCTTTTTTATTGGGTTTTTTGTACAAATTGTTGTTGTGTCGCGTGTTGCATTTTTGACTGTCTTGTTCATGTTTTCATCTAGTCAAATTGTGTTGGTGCAATGCTTGATTGTTTTTTATTTGTTTTCAATAAGTGACGTTTATTACGTCCTAAATAGTTTCCTTCCTCTGTTTCTATTAAGTATGAACGAGGTTCTTCCAATAACTAATTCTGCTCCAATTTCCCTGGAGTCTTATACGAACAGTGTCGTTTGTTTCAAAGTTTGTAATTCCTCTTATTTTTGTTCACATTTTTATCCGCTTGACACTTCTTCATTATTTTATTGTGCATTGGGAAGGTTTGTTCGAAGTGTTCCTTTCATTAACTGTTGAGCTGGGGCCGGTGATTTATCTTTTAGATGAGTGGTTCTTAATGCTAGCATTGCTAAGTATTGATCCTGGTTACTTTTGAAGGCCTTTTTTAGTGTCCTTTTTATGGTTTGTATATTTCTTTCCACTAATTCATTTGTTTGTGGATAGTTCGGACTCGTGGTAATATGTTAAAAGTTCAAACTGCTGTAATTTTGATGATGTTGGGATGGACTAAGCCATCCACCCCCGGGTTACAGGTCGGCAGATATGGATCCTTCCAATACTGTGAATTAGCCAACCAGAGCTTATGATTGTTACACAAGCAATCTCGTTGGCTAAAGCACAGTTTTGGCGCCAAAATTCAATGGCTAATTTTCAACTTCCAAAACATAAAAGCCACACTTTCGAATCAAAATTTCAGTTTCCCCCAGTGCTGTCAGTCGTTATTAGATTCAACAGCTACTTTGAGTGAGAAATCTTTGTGTGTACGACGTTTTGTTTTGCCATTGTTTATTATAATTGTCTTGTTGATCGTCCGTTGGAGTTTTTGAACGTTTTTTGTGTTTTTCGTTTGGAGAGGGGAGGGGAGCAAGCTCAAATATGGCTTTGTCTCCCCAGCCGTCTACTTTTTCGGCAGTTATGCCGACGGTGACTTCTTCGCCGTCGGTCTGGAATAACGCGCCGACAAAAAAGGACAGTAGTTATTACCTGCAAATGCAGGAAAAGTACAAGCAATTTTTCAAGGATAATGAGCTTATCATTATCCCCGAAGTTGGAAAAAAGGTTGCCATAAGGACAATTTCCCTACTGACGTCTGACCCAAAAACCCGGAAATTTGTAGGCGTCAGTAGGGAATGTATGGAGAATACACTGAAGAGCCTGGGTATAAATCCAAAAGTGTTAGCAAGAAGATCCCGAGCCATGTGGGATGTTCTCCTTGGGTGTGAAACTGAGGCAAAAAAATTAGCCGGAACGTGCCTACAAGCCAAAGGTGTGCGCCTTCAAACTGAATATATGGGTACAAGGCGCACACATATAATGATACACGGCGTACCTCTGGAAATCCACTGCGACCACGTTGGGGCCTATTTGTCACAGTTTGGAGCGGTGGAGGTTAATAGAGTGATGAGCAAAGCTGGGATACCTACAGAGGACGTCAGCGCGTATGTAATCGTAGACAGAGCTAACTTTCTACGAGTGCCTGACGCCCTCCTATGCAATGGCCGAAAATTGTTTGTGGCCGTAGAAGGACATAGACCGCATTGTTGGCATTGTGGATCAGCAAGCCACATGGCCAAACTATGCCCCACTAAGAAGCCAACAGAAAATAAAGAGGCAGCACCGGCAGTTCAAGAGACAGAAAAAATGACGGTAGCACCGGCGGTGCAGCCGGAAAAAACAGCTTCTTCAGAGTGGACCGAGGTGGTGAAAGGGAGGAAAAAACAGCCTCATCTCCTTCAAAGCAGGACTCACCGTCCAAGAAAGCTGATTCGCCCTCCAAAAAGGAGAAAAAGACAACACAACAGCAGCGACAACAACAACAACAACAAGGAAAGCAACAGAAACTTCAAAAACAACAAAGTGAACAACAACAAAGTGAACAGCAGACGCATAAGCAGCAGCAACACCAGCAATCAAGCCAGGAGACAATGATGGAGGTGGAGGATATGCCACCACCACGCTCTTCTTCTATGAAAAGGTGTCGCGAAGAGGAGGAAGATGGGACAAAGAAGAGAAAAATGGACTTTGGTGAGCGTGGTAGGGGGGAAAGAGTCAGGGCTATTACCAAGACCCAATCCGCCCCAGCTTCACCGGAAAGAACTTGCCCAATGATAGGGAGGAGTTAGTCTTCCTCTCCCGTAAGATGCATTCCGTCTTCCCTCCCCACACCTTCCCCCAAACCGGAGACACCCTCTTCCCAGCCAGAGGTTTCTCCTTCCCAAATGGAACTACCCTCCTCCCAACCAGAATTATCCCCCCAAAAATCCGATCATCCCCCATCCAATATAGATAAGGCCTCTCAAAAAGGGGAAAAGAAAGAACCCTTATAGGCATACAGAGATTTGTAAAATAGACCAACAGGCCCTGGAAAAGGACCTTAGCACTCAAAAAAAGGCCCTTCTAAGGCCCCTTTTTAAGCTAACCTCAGTTGACAGCAAGTCAACTGAAAATCCTTCAAATTTCCCCGAGGCTCCCGGGGTTTTAACCATCATCAGAAGTACTGGAGGAAGTTTGAAAATTTGGGATTTTCTTCAGGGAGCCATAGAGGCGTATCCTAAAATTAAGATGGCCCAGATGGGTACTAACTATTTAAAAAAATTGTCAAACTATTGTGCCGGGAGGGTCCCTGTTATACTCCACCCCTCGTTATATAGGGCGGCAAAACTAACTTTCCCCACGGACGTCGGCGGCATTGTCCTGGACGGACGAATTACGTCCGATATTGACACCGGTTCTCTGGGACAATCCGTCGGGGTCCCTGCTCTCACAGATTTTCGCTCCGTATGTGACCAGAAGTAATTTTTTCTGCTTTCTTTTTCAAGTCTAAATAGTCAATAAGTTAGCCAGTATGAACGTGAAGGGCCTTAGGGATCGGAGTAAGGCTGCCCGCCTGCTTCAGGACCTCTTGTCCTTCGGCGTGGATGTCGCCGCGATCCAAGAGACTCACTTTGTTTGCAAGGCCGATGCCTGTGTGCTGTCTAACGACTTTGTCGTCTATTCAGCATATGGGAACCGGCGGGCCAGAGGAGTCTCTTTGCTGGTAAAGCGTACCCTGGACGCGAAGGTGGATCTTGTCCATGTCGGTGCCGAGGGCCGGCTGATCGTGGCCGATATTGCAGTGAAAAGCAATGCGTTTCGACTGGTTGCGGTTTATGCGCCCAACGACCGGGAATCGTTTTTTTCGGCGGTTGGAGCCCTTCCTGGTGGATTCAACGCGACTCGTCTTAGTGGGGGACTGGAATGCCATCCTGGACCCCAAGCTGGATAGAGGGTGGGGAGCTAGAGGGAAGGCACGTGATCGTAGCTTGGTCGATCTGATCGAGGACTTCGGTCTAGTCGATAGATACCGGGTCGATCACAAGGGTGGGAGAATGTGGACGTGGGCTAATAGTTGGCCTTCTACCAAGGTGGCCAGCTACCTTGATAGAATGTTAGTTCGTGAAGCCGACATAGATCTTTTAAATTGTCCCACGTTCCACTGGTTAGGCTACTCGGACCACAAACCTGTTTGTTCCCAGGTAGATTTAGAAAATAGGCCTAGAATGGCTGGTTACTGGAAGTTCAACGTGTCCTTACTGGACAGCCGGGACTTCCGGTGCCAGCTAATTAACTTAGTGCAGTGGGCGTTAACTGGGGGAGTCATCGGGAATAAGTGGTGGGAGAACCTTAAGAATAGTATTAGGTCTTTCACCACAAAGTTCAGCAAACGGCTAAAACTAGATAAGGCTGACAAGGTGAAGACACTTAGAGCTAATTACTCCCGGGCGGTAGCTGGTGGAGATCCCCTAGAGATAGCCATAGCTAAGGAGACCGTGGAGCGGTCGAATAGCGATCGTTACATGGGCCAAGTAGTTAGACATAAGTTAAGCAAGATGTCTTCCGAAGCTGTGAACATGGGCGCAGAACTACGCAAGGAAGAAATTCGCCGAGGAGGCGACCGGTACATTCGAGAGGTTCGCAACCCGGAGGGACACACTCTTCGGTCAACTGACGACATATGCGAGACGTTTCGGCGGCATATCGAGATCTTGTTTACCAAGGAGCCTGGTCTCCATGATGAGGAATTTCCCCCGGCTTTTGCCGGCTGATGCAGCTAGCTGCGAGGGAGAGATTACGGAGGGCGAAGTCTACGCGGCTTTGAAGAAGGTCGGCAGAGGCAAATCGCCGGGTCTCGATGGTTTGCCCTATGAATTGTACTTGAGGCTGTCGAACATCTTTGTCCCGATTTTGACTGTCATGTTCAACAACTGGTTCCGGCAGGGGTCCATCCCCACCCGGTTCACCAGGGGTGTGATCACGCTGTTGAGAAAAGGCAAGGATGTGGGGAGGGAGCTAGAGGGTTACCGGCCCATAACTCTGCTAAACACAGAATTAAAGATTTTGGCCAAGATCTTGCAAAATCGTTTGCAATTAGTTGCCGAGTCTCTGTTGGGAACTGAGCAGACTTGTGCTGTGAAGGGCCGAACAATTCAGAGCAATCTGCATCTGATACGCACGATCATAGAGGGGATAAAAGACGACGAAGAAGCCGCGCTGATCCATTTCGATCAGTCCAAGGCATTTGATAGGGTTGACCATCGTTACCTGGCGGCTGTCCTGCAGGCAGCTGGATTCAAAACCAGCTTCCGCCGCTGGATTAGCCTCCTGTATCGATTCCCGACGGCTGTGGTACAGGTGAACGGAAAGTTGTCGGGCGTTCTGGCGCTGTCTCGGTCGGTCCGACAGGGTTGTCCACTGTCGCCCCTACTTTATGCTTTTGCGTTGGAGCCTCTCCTTCGCCGGCTAAGGGACAGGGCGTGCAGTCCGGCCCTACGTGGAATCGCTGTTCCTGGTGGTGCTCGAGCCAGGGTTTCCGCGTACGCCGATGACGTCACTACTTTCGTGTCCTCCCGGAATGACATCGAGATGGTACAGAAGGCGCTTGAACGGTACGAACAGGTGATAGGGGCCAAGATTAACCGCAACAAGTCGTCCGGCTTGCGGTTAGGTGCCTGGAAGGGTGTTACCCTCCCGGGGCCCTTCGACTGGACGGACGGCCCGGTTTGCATTCTTGGAGTGGGGTTCGGGCCCGACCTATAGTTGGAGAAAAATTGATCTGAAGTACTGGCAAAGGTAGACGCGTCGGCCAAGACTTGGCGTCGAAGGAGGTTGTCCTTAAAGGGTTTGACTGAGGCGTGTGTTACATACGTCTTTCCCATTATTCTTTACCCGTTGTCAGTACTTCCACTTTGTAAAGGGCGTAGGAAGGCGATCGAGCGTTTGCTATTCTCCATTCTGTGGAGAGGACGCAAACACTACGTCGACAAACGTGTCTGTTACCAACGTCTGTGTCATGGGTCTGGGAATGCCATACCTGATGGGCCATAAGGTTGAGTCAAGGTTGGTTTTTCTCAGGCGAGCGATTTTGGAAGACTCATTGTTTAGGGGGATAGTGAGGGACATGTTCCCTAGCCTTACTATCACTCCCCCCATCTCGAGGCGGTGCCGTAAGCCTCGAGGGAGATCGAGTTTTCTCCTCGAATGTCTGACGGCCCTGCGGGCCATTTCACGGTCCAGTGACCTTTCACGGCCTAGGAGAGTCTTCTATCGTGGGTTAGTGGAGGGCGTTGCCAAGGATCCATTACGTGATGTGCTGCGCTTGTCGGAGGATGAGTTTCGCTCGTTCTGGTCTTGGGCGACAGGTAGTGATTATCTCAGCAACTCTGAGTTTTCGCTCACCTGGCGATTAGCTCGGAATCGCTTGCCTCTCAATAACAAGGCCTTCATATGGGGCCTGGCGGATTTGCTAGATTGTGAACGCTGCAACCTTGGCTTGGAAGAAACGGCTTCGCACGCCTTCTACCATTGTTTGCGGGTTCGCCCTCTATGGGACCGGGTCGGCGAGTTGACTGCTCGTATCGCGCCGCGAGAGCTTGTGCTCATTGATCGTGCATTCGCCTGCGACAATGTGTCGCCCCCGTTTTCTGGGATGAAGCGTATGGTGATTTGGATGACGCGATCGGAGGAAGTCTTGCGAGGTCAGCGTCTTTCACATCAGGATCTGATCCGATATTTTGAGCATCAGCTCAAAATAAAGATCAGAACTGATTGGAATCGTTTGACTCCGACAGACTTCAGCGAAAGGTGGGTAAATGTAGCAAGTCTGGTTCGCTTGAAGGGGGCAAGTTTTGATTTTCTCTTTTAGATCTGCTGGTTACATCGGGGTGGATTCCTGTGGAATCCTCCCCTGGTTAAGGTAGGTCTCTTTTGTGTACCTAGTTAAAGTGAATGAATGTGTTCCTAGCCTGTACCCGGCTTTCTCTTTTGTTATGATCCAAGTCGAGATTCCCAATCCCCCCAGTTTGTTTTGGCCTCCTTTTATCTCGGCTGGTTCAGCCTTTTATTGTCCCATTCCATTAATTTTTACCCCCTTCCCACTCCCCTAGCGAGTGTGCTTCTTGATTTCACCGTTTGGCGGAATACAGCGGCCACTCTTTTTTCTGGGATGGACGGTTCTTACTAACATTGATTATTATTTTAGTTCAAAATTTGTTGTACTTTCAGTTTATGTTTGGGTTCATTCCCCTCCCATCATTTCATCTTTCATTAAATGTTTTATTATATTGTATATAAATACATTCTTATTATCATGGGTTATTTTCCCCACTTTTTTAGGTGCCCCTTGTTAGTTTTTGGCATTATGGTGTTTGAAGGATTGGGAGTTGATGTATGGGTTCTTTTGGTGATTGAGCAAATTGTAACGAGTGAACGGGTCGTGATAGTGTTTAGCTAGGTATAGGATAGTTAACTGAAGACCACCCTCTACCTCTTCCCTTTTTCGGCTTTGTGCCACAATTCATGTATTTATCATGAATAAATAGTGTTTCCCCCAGTGCTAGCCGAATCCACGCTGGTCCTTTTCAACACCCTCGCGCGCAATCTTTCGAAGTGCTAATGGATTCCGGGGTTACTCGCTTAATTCTTCACATACTGAAAAACCTTTCCTCTTTACCGTCAAGAACTTCATCTACTTGCTTTAAAAATATTCTTCGACTATTTCTCGACCACCGATATTTTAATCTCTGTGAAAAGTTTTATTCAGACTTATATTCATACTAATACTGATTACCTTTACGTAACAAACAACATGAATACTGAATATTCTATAATTAAAAGATTAAGATATTTCGTCAACTTCAAATATTTTCGACAAGGTACGTAAATTTCATTTCTGTTTCTACAAACCTACATTACGTGCAAATCTACGAACATTCGCCTCACCGCACTTCGGTTGTATTTTTGTAACGAATCGAACTTTCGTCATTCAAACAAACATTTACGATATTTCATTCTTGACTAAAACTTATCTTATCATTTCGACATCACAGGTCTATCTTCATATGTGAATTTAATTGCATTTCTTGAACTGTTTAAATGTTTCTTTGTTTTTAAAATTATTCTTGTTACATTTGTTTGCTCAACCAGTTGTTTGAGTTCATCATTTCTACATTTTGTTTGGATTGTCGTTTCTTGTGATCAAATATAAAAATAGTTGTGGTTAAGAACACGCACATAGCCTTAAAACACTTACTAAACATTAAAACCTATAACCATAAGTTTTCTACAATGATCCGTTTTCAGGGCCATTATCGCTAATCACTATCTGAGGAATACCCAGTCTGGCGAAAGTATGTTTTATTTTGTTAATCACTGTGTGTGAGCCACAATCGTCTAGTTTGTGAATATCAAAATATCTTGTTGTGTAGTCTACATACGCCTTGTTATACAGATGAAATATATCTGTTGCTACTTTAGTCCATGGTGTTTTGGGTATTTCATGATGTACTATCGGTTCCGATGGTTGTTTGTTCCGATGGTCTACGTAATATGTGCATGTGCTTATCATTTCTTTGATCTAGTTGTTTATACTGTTTATACTGGGCCAATATATGACTTCCTTTGCCCTTACGATGCACTTATCCCTAAATGTCCGGTGTGGATTTTTTGTAGGGCCTGTTTTCTTAAAGAGTTTGGGACCACTATTCGTGTGCCTTTTAGCACTAGTTCTTTTATATCAGTTGCTATGTTTTTCTTACCCACATTTGGTTCATGTCATTTACTCGTCTGCGATTGGGTAATAAATCACTACTGTTCTTGTCTAGGACAATTTAGCAATCGCAGTCCCCTTTTAATCTTTCAGCTCTGAAGCAGCTCTTTCATATGTGTGTGGTGATTGGTTAATTTTTAGCCACTCACATATTTTTTTATGTAAACCCAGTTTTTCCCGCGCTTGTTTTTTAGGCCACCCTCTTTCGTTAAAACCGGCGACTTTCAACACGCTAGTCAGTAGACGACAAGGCCGTTAAACGACTCCACATAAGTCTCTCTACTCAAACCTTCCTTAATGCACACACAGACACAGGACTTTGTCTTCTGTCTAAACATTTTCAGCAAGAACTTTTGAACTTTGAACTCTTGACCAAAATTTGTGTTACTTACAATTACATTCAAAATAATTGTATTCTTCATGTTATTCTTACATAAAAATCTTTCTAACAATTATAACAAACCTTTTCAGCGCAAGAATAAACTTTCTTCATTTAATTGATTTTACTTTGGTCAACAAACAGTTAAAGGGGAACAACTTTCTCCTCTTACTTTATGTATACTACTATTACATGCTTTGTTTGTTTAATGCTGCATTTTATCGAATATATATTTATTTATTTATATATATTTATATATTTATTTATTTATATATATTTATATATTTATTTATTTATATTTATATATTTATATATATAAATTTATTGGTTACAAATTGGAGTTGTTGACTTTATTTTTCTTGAACCGTATGTTGGACGAATCATAATATAAATCGTAAAGGACCTAAAAATCCTCTACACTTTCACATCTGAGATCTCATCACGAACATGCATGTATGGCGCAATTGAAGGTGGCATGTTTTTATTGTTTTCTGGCCAAGTTGATGTTTCATACTTCATTAGCATCTGTAATGTTGGGTCTTTAATTGTATATGTTGAATTTGTGGTCACTCATCGGATATTGTCTCAAAATTATATGGATATATTTATACATTTCTGTATTTGATATCTCTTGTGTATTGTTTGTTATATATGCGCGTGACAGTGTATCTGCAATTACTGGCTCACGGCTTGGTATATATGATATATATCACTTCAAACTCATATTTCTGTAGTGCTAATAAAAATCTCTGTATTCTTGGGGGAGCATTTCGTAATTGATTTTTTAAAAAATCTGCCTTAAAGGATTATGATCATTTTCAATAAGAAAATGTCTTCCATAAATGAATTGGTGAAATTTATTACAAGCGAATACTATGCTGAGCGTTTCCAATTCAATTGGACATTCAATCGTAATTTTGTTTTGCAGTAGTTGTCGAACGTGACGCGTATGATACAGGTAACCACGTGTCTCCATGTTTCTGTTGTAACACTGCACTTAGGCCTTTTTTACTTGCATCTGTTGTGAATTTTATTTGTTTATTTAGATCATAGAATTGTAGAATTGGTGTACTTGTTATTATTTGTTTCAATTTCTCCATTGCTTCTATCTGAGGTTTGTCGAATGATCACTGTGCTTCATTGTGTAGGAGTTCTCTTACTTCAGAGTATTTTGGCATGAACTTGCACAAATAGTTCGTCATTCCTAAAAATCTTTGGATGTCTTTTTTATTTTCGGGGAGAGGCATTTGTGTAATAGCCTTTATTTTTAAAGGGTCTGGTTTTATCCCTTCGTGAGTGATTAGGTGACCTAAATATGTCAGTTGCCTTGTTGCAAATTCGCATTTTGATTTGTTGAGGTCAAACCTGCTTTGCGCAGTTGACTGAACAGTTTTTCAAGTACTTTTTATTTTTTTTTTTTTTGCTCTTCTAAGGTTTCTGATTCTACTATTATGTCGTCTTGGGAGTTTCTCGTTCCTTTTATACCTTCTTTGATTTTCGCTACTTGAACTTGGAAAACTTTGGACGCACTGTGTATCCTGTAAAATAGACGAGTAAAGGAAAAACGACCAAATAGCGAATTGAATGATAATAATTTTGAGCTTTCTTCGTCAATATCCGTTTGATGCGTCTAATTTTGTCAAGTATTTTGGGTTGTTCATTTCTGTTAATATTTCTTCAACAGCAGATAGCTTAAAATCCTCCCTTCTTATCGCTTTGTTCAGGTCTCTGGGGTTTAAACATAGTCTTAATATGCCATTTTGCTTCTCCACTATTACGAGGGAATTTACCCAATCTGTTTATTCCTGGATAGGCTGTATTATCCCTATTTCTGTCTTTTTTCTAATTCTTTCTTCAATTGGAGTATTCCTTGGAGGATTTACGGCTGGTCTTACATCCGGATTTACTGTAATTGATGTGTACTTGGTAGTTTGCCTATCTGGCCAAAACAATCTTCGTATTTGTCTATTAAGCCCTGTATATCCATCTTGCTTATTTTGTGTATTCTTTTTATTAATTCTAGTTTTTCTGATGTTTCCGCATCAATTACTGCATTTGCATTAGTTTAAGCTACTATAAAGTGCGAGTTTATTTTTGCATTTTTACTTTGTAAGGTTACGGTGTAGCTAACCGTTACCGGGATTTTCGTATATCGTTATACGCGGTTAGTTTTACCGACGTTTTGTTTAGTTTAGGCTTAGGCTTTATATTATTATATATTTTTATTAGTAGTACATTTACTTCTGCACCCGTGTCAATTTTGAAGTCTGTCAATGTCTCATTAACTTTGAGTTTTATTTTCCATTTGTCCGTTTGTAGTGCATTTATGTTCTTTTTAAGTATCGCGTTCATTTCATATTCCTCGTGGTCTGAACTTTCAGTGTTGCTGGATCTTTGTACAGCTTTTTCTCTTTTGTTCTGCACATCTAGGAGAAATGTCCTTTTTTCCACATTTTTTACAATTCTTGTAATATGCAGGACAATTGTTCTTATTGTATGAATTTGAGCAGTAAGTACATTGGTCCACCCAGTTTTGATTTTTGGCGGGATTTTTGTCTTCCTGTCTCATCTTGTTTTTTATTCGTTTGTTCTTGTTTCTTTCGTGAATCATAGATATATTTTCTGTTTCCGACGTAGTCATTATTTTTTCATGTTTCTTTGTTTCTTCGGCACTGAGGCCTGCTTGCATTGCTTTTTTTAAGTCTAGGGATGGTTCCCGTAGCATCCTTTCACGTAGCATGTTATCTTTAACGCCGCATACGAGAATATCCTTTATCAGCCTGTCTGTGAGTTGTTTGAACTCTCATTTATTTGCTTTTTGACGTGATTCTGTGACATATTCGTCGAATCTTTGGTTTTCTTTTTGTTTACATGTGAGGAATTGGTGTGTTAGAAAAGTTAAATTTTTGCTGGGTTGGCAGTGTGTATCAAACTTTTCAATCACCGTTTTCAGATCATATTTTTGTTCTTCGTTCTCGAAATTAAATGTGGAATAAACGTTTCTTCCTTTGTCTCCTATACAGGTCAATAGAATTGAAGTCTTTTCCTTCTCTGTTTTCATATCTGACTCTGTAACTTGAAGGAATATTTTGAATTGGTTTTTCCATGTTTCCCATTCTTGTCCGAGATTATCTGAAGCGAAATTCAATTTCTTTGGATATGATAAAAATTCCATGATTCTTTCTTTTTTTTTAGTTGACTTTTGTGAACGTTGTTGGTTCTTGAGTCTCTTCTGACACCATTTTATATAATGTACAAATACATATCAATAAGTTAATAGCACGAATCAACGAGACTCAGACACGTGAGTGCAGATCAGTTATTTTATTCAGATTGTGTTAGTAGTAACAAACTAGGAGCCTGCTGCTATAAAGCTGGCTGGTGTGGTGGTAGGAGGTTGCAGTATATTTTGTGGAAGTGTAAGATAGTCCACTTCCTACAAGGGAAAGATAACCCATATCTAACAGGGATAGCCTTTGTCATCTAACGTTAAGTTTGAGACAAAGATCGAGGCGAAGAGATTCGCCTTGTCTGTTGAGGATGATATAACCTCAGGCTATTTATAAAAGTGGAACTTTTGGAACTGGCAGTCTGGGAAAATCCGTCGGGGTCCCAACTCCAGTAGATTTCCGTCCAGTCTGTGTCTAAGGGGTTAAACTTAATGTTGATCAACCTAACCAGCTTGAATGCGAAGGGCTTGCATGATCGGAGTAAGGCGGTCTGCCTGCTTCGTGATCTCTTGTCCTTCGGAGTAGATGTGGCTGCGATCCAGGAGACACACTTTGTTTGCGAAGTTGATGCTCGTGTGCTGTTTAGCGACTTTGTTGTCTATTCAGTATACGGGGACTAGCAGGCCAGAGGTGTTTCCTTGTTGGTTAAACGTACCCTGGGAGCGAGGGTGGACCTTGTCCATGTCGGCACGGAGGGTCGGTTGATTGTGGCCGATTTTACCGTGAAAAGTAGTTCGTTTCGGATCGTTGCGGTTTACGCGCCCAACGACCAGAAAGAGCGTGTCTCGCTTTTCCGTCAGTTGGAGGCCATTCCTGGTGGATTCTTCGCACCTAGTCTTAAATTAGGAATTGGAATGCCATCCTGGACCCCATGTTAGATAAGAGGTGGGGATCTAGCGGAAGTTGGGCGATCATAGCCTGGTTGATTTTGACTAGTTCGGTCTCGTCGATAGCTGTTATTGGGAATAGTTGGTGGGAAAGGCTTAAGAATAGCATTAGTTCTTTCACTGCTCACTATAGCCGTTGACACACCCTAGCTAAGGCTGACAAGGTGAAGATACTTAAGGTTAGATTTTCCTAGGCGGTGGCTGGAGGGATACCATAGATAGGATTAGCTAGGCAGGCCCTGGAACGCTGGGCTAGCAAGCGGTACCGGAGTCAGGTAATTAGGCATAGGTTAAACAAGAAGCTGTGAGTATGGGCGCAAAATTGCGCAAGGAAGAGATCCGTCAATATGGCCATCGACATATTCGAGAAGTCAAGACCCCGGAAGGGGCGTACTCCGAGGTCGACAGACGATATGTGCGAGGCGTTTCGGTGGCATTTCGAGAGACTGGTAAAAACGAGTTTCGCAGCTATTTAGCTAACTTTCTTCGGCTTGCTCAGCGAGGGTGAGATCACGGAGGGTGAAGTTCACTTGGCATTGGAGATGGTCGGCAGTGGTAAGTCTCCGGGACTAGATGGCCTACCCTATAAATTGTACTTGAGGCTGTCGCACATCTTTATACCGATTTTGACGGTGGTGTTCAACAACTGGTTCCGGCAGGGGTCCATCTCCGATCAGATTTCCAGGAGTGTGATCACGCTGTTGAAAAAGGTCAAGGGTGTAGGGAGGGACTTAGATGTTTACAAGCCCATAACTTTGCTAAACAGAGAATTAAAGATTTTGGCCAAGATCCTGACGGAGCGTTTGTAGTCAGTTGCCGAGATTCTATTGGGACCTGAACATATTTGTGCTTTGAGTGGCTGAATAATTCAAAAGAACCTGCATCTGATCCGCATGATTCTAGAGGGTGTAAGAGACGACGAGCAAGCCGCGTTGATCAATTTAGGAATTTGATAGGGTTGACCATCTGTATCTGGCAGCTGTCATGCAAGCCGCCGGATTCAAAGCCAACTTTGAATTCAAATGGATCAACCTGCTGTATCGCTCTCCCAGTACTATGGTACAAATAAACGGACGGTGGTCGAGTGCTTTTGCGTTGTTTTGGTCGGTTCGTCAGAGTTGCCCACTTTATGCTTTGGTGTTGGAGCCTTTCCTTCGTCGGCTCTCCGTGATGTGGCCTTTAGTTGGGGTGGGGCGGATTTGCTCGACTGTTATCACACCGATAACAGAAGAAACGGCTGCGCACCATTGTTCTCAAGTGCGCCCTTTCTGGGACTATATCGGTGAGTTGGCTTGCATCGTGATAATGTGTCGCCTCCGTATTCCGGAGTGAAACGGATGATGTTTTTCACATTGCTGGCTGTAGCACGAATGGTGATTTGGATGACGCATATGGAGAGAATCTTGCTGGCAAACAATAATGACAGACTGTTTTTGTTTACATGGAAGATTTCAGAGCAACAACACACTCGTGCATACAAGACGCTGGAAGCGAATATCGCACATGACGTTTATTATTGTTTGTCCGTAAATTGTTATACTATAATGTAATTGACATCTTTAAAAATGGCTTATGTAAGCCGAAAGCTTAGATTGTATTATCAAAAAAAAAAATTATGTATCAATATCGTAATTTTCTTTCTTCATTTAATGATAAGGCTATTAAGCTTATCAGACAATATGAACCAAAAATACATAAAATAACTAGACAAAACTTGTCTATATTATTTAATGAAACATGCATCAAATCAATGAAAAAAGAGCTGCCTAATACACACAATATATAATGAAAATAAATTGGATGCCTTTATAAATCCATTGATAATAGTTTATTTCGCGGAAAAACCGCTCCTCAGACCAAAATTCTTTACAAAATGAATGGATTAGAAAAGAATCGTCGGGAGACAGGGAAGAAGGGCGATGGGGTTAGATATACAGTTTTAATCATGAAGTAAGGCTGTTTTTCTATTCCGGGCGATAAGATGTCTTTAGACTGAACTTTTAGTTGACCATTTTCAAATACATGAGTAAATTTGGGGATCGTATTTTCACTAGAAGAATTGAATTGTTAGATTTTTATATTAATTCTGACGGTAATAATATCTTCATTTTGTAAATACTAATCTTTTTGGTTTTATGCCAATAATTTTATTATCACAAATGATAAGAATGTTAAAAAAAAACTTAAATAAAAAGATGATAAGCATTATTATTATTATTATTAACGATACCAACAATACTACTTGATAATATTTTTAATAACAATAACAACAACGATAACTAACTAATAAAAATATATTAATAAATATAAAGTCCTTAACGGGGTATATAGCTTGTATATAACTACGTAAATACTTACATGCGCATACATCCATATTTAGATATATGAAATTAAATTATAAAGGCATTCAATTTATTTAATTTCTTGTATCTACATGTGGATTATAGCAAGCAACAGAATTTAATAAATGCTCGTCAATTGCGGAGGCATGAGTCTTCGAACACCCGGATGTCACCGGCTCATGCCCGTGACATGAGTGATTCTGAAGGAAAGTTAGTGGATTATGGTCAGTATAAATCAGAACAGGATAAACAGTAACATTGAGGTAAAAGTCAAAATGTTGCGGCGCTGATAACATCGCTAAGCATTCTTTTTCAATAGTAGAATAGTTCTCCTGGTAGGTGTTTAACGTTTTTGAGAAATATCCAATGGCTCTATCGACACCTTCTTCATCTTGGATTAAGATGCCACCCATTCCGACATCACTGGCATCGATTTTCAATTTAAATTGTTTTGAAAAAACTGGAGTTGCAAAAGCTGGACCACCAATGAGAGTCGACTTAATTCTGTTGAAAGCCTCATTACAGGTTTCATTCCACTTGTATTTTACATCCTTTTTTAGGAGGTCGGTGAGAGGATTTGCTATCGATGAGGAATTTTTACAAAGTTTTCTGTAGAATCCAGCCATACCGAGAAATCTCATTAGTTGTTTTTTGTTAGTTGGAATAGGATACTTTAAGATAACATCCACTTTTGCTGTGATAGGCTTAACCTGTCTCTGGCCAACGATATGACCCAAATAATTTATTGTTGCATGACAGAATTCGCTCTTGTTTAGGTTCACAGATATGTTTGCTTCTTTCAGCTGAAGAACTAATTGTTTGATGATGTTTACATGTTCGTCCCAAATCATGCTTTACACAATTATATCATCTATGTAGACCTCACACCCTGAATTTTATGCAGAAGGGAATGCATCATCCTTTGAAATGTTGCCGGCGCATTTTTCATTCCGAACACCATAACTTTATATTGGTATAAGCCATCCGGAGTGACAAATGCTGAAATTTCTTTGTCATTGTCAGTAAGACCCTTTCATTAAATCGAATTTACTGACATATTTCGCCTTGCCGATGTTGTCAATGCAGTCATCAATTCTAGGAATTGGAAAAGAATCACTTTTGGTTACTGCATTTACTTTTCGAAAGTCTGTTACAAATCGGTAGGTTCCATCAGGTTTTGGCACAAGAATACAAGGAGAACTCCATTGACTGTTGCTTGGTTCAATGATGTCATTATCCAGCATATATTGATCTCTGCTCTCAATTGCTGAAGCTTGATTGGATTTACCCGGTAAAAATGTTGATGGGTTTTACATTTTCAACTACAACATCATGTACGGCAACTATTGTTTTTCTAGGAACATCAGGAAAAATATTTTTGAAACAAACAATAAATTTATTTTTCTTTTCTCATTTGATAAATGTTCAAATTTTACATTTAAATTAGGATTTCCGAGTTTTTTAAATGACTACTCTGACCCATGTCCTTCTCCCTAATAACTGTATCTTTATTATTGCTTAAATGATCTTCAAATTGATTTGTATTATTAATGTTTATAAAGGTTGAAACTGGTTTAATATTAGTTATATAATTTCTGCTCAGCTGAAGTTCATGGAATATTCAATAAGGAAGGAGGGCTTGGAGAACCTGATACTAACAGGCCAGATAGAGAGAAAAAGAGACAGGGGAAAGCAACGGATAACATATTTGAAGGACCTAATCAGGTGGATGACGGAATGAGGATTGCATGGTGTAACAGGAGAAGGCGTGCTCAAAGCCACCAGGGATAGGGAAACGTGGAAAGCCACGATCGCCTACGTCCTGAAGGGACAGGGCACATAGAAGAAGAAGAATTTCTATTGATATAACTTTTAACATATTAATGTGGCAAATTCTTTTCTTTTACCTTCGATCTGCGGTGTGGATAATATAATTTACATCATTAATTTTCTTTTCTATCTCATAAAGACTAAAATATCTTGCTTATAGAGGATGATTAAGAATTGGTAAAACTACTAAAACTTTGTCACCACTTTCAAATTTACGATCTTTACTACTTTTATCGTATCTAGACTTCATTTTAATTTGGGAGTTTTTAAAAATTTTCTTGTGCTATTTTGAAAGCATTGTATAATTTCTCTTTAAAATTTGATACATAGTCAAAAAGATGCATCTCATTTTGTTCAATCAACCATTTTTCTTTTAGAAGTCTTAGATGACCCCTAACCGTATGTCTGAAAACCAATTGAAAAGGACTAAACCCAAGAGTGTCTTGAACAGCTTCTCTAGCGGCAAACAAAACAAAATAAACCCCTTCGTCCCAATCCTTTTTATATAGATAACAATATTTTCTGAACATAAACTTATCGTTTGATGAAAACGATCAAGAGCTCCCTGTGATTCGGGGTGATAAACATTGGATTTGTATTGTTTTATAGCCATTTCACCCATTACTTGTTGAAATAAACAAGACATAAAATTCGAACCTTGATTCGAATTTTATGTCTTGTAAAACAAGGAATCCCGACTAAACAGAAAAATTTAGTTTAAGCCTTAACAATAGTCCTAGCCTCAATATTTCTTAGAGGGATAGTCTCTGGAAAGCGAGTTGACGTACACATACTTGTAAATTAATATTGGTTTCCTACTTTGTTTTTGGAAGAGGGCCACATAATCAACTAGTACTGTACTGAAAGTTTCATCAAATGCTGGAATAGGTTTCAGAGGGGCGAACGGAATCTTTTGATTAGGTTTTCCGACAATCTGGCATATGTAGCAAGAGTTACAGAAATTGACGACATCCTGTCTAAGTTTCGACCAGTAAAAATGATTTAATATTTTTGCCCAGCTCTTATTTATTCCTACATGTCTTGACATTGGAGGAGCATGAGCTATGTTTAGTATTTCTTTATACTTTCGGGACCACTATTTGGCTTATTATCTGCCAATCCCTACTTAAACTGGCATGCACTGGGCGCCATTTCCTCATTAAAATGCCATCTCTTATATAAAAACATTCTCGAACTTTTCTTGCTTCTTCTAAAGGGAGTATTTTATTTTTTAAAAGACAAAGTTCAGTATCTTTTTCTTGTTCAATAACAAGTTGATTTTTATTTAGATCGTCTTTCATTTTCCCTGTGTCATTTTATGTGGGGAGGTAGTTTATTTATTTTTTTATCCGAATTATTGGTTTGTTCTAAATGATGAGATATAAAGGTTTCATTCAATTGTAACCGATTAGCTGGTTTGCCGAATCTTCCTTTTCTGAAATTTGTTTCTTTGCTTTTGCCCAAGTAATAACACAATCAGGGTATAATTCACTGTTTTCTTCGACTTCGAATTCATCGTTTATTTCTATTTTATCACAGACAGTTGGTTCTGCTACTACTCTGTCATCTGCTAAGTCGTTGCCTAACACTAAGGAGACCCCTTGATCTGGCAGGGCTGGTCGTACACAGACTCCAACGGGATCATTCACCAATTCCGATTTTATATAAATTTTTTGACGGGGAACCTTAATATCACCCAATTCAACATCTTGCAATTAAACGAAATCGCCAGTGAAGGTCGATTCCGATAGCTGTCGTATGCCTTCTAATAATAAGGTTTGAGACGCACCGGCGTTTCGCAAAATTTGGACAGGCCTAACTTTCTCTAAGTAATTGATGTAACAAAACCCTGGGATAAAAATGGTTTATAATTTTCCATAGATGTGTGGAGTTCCAGAACACTCAGATTAAAAGGGAGATTTTAATGCGAGAATTCGGGCCCACAAAATACAGCACAAATTTCAAGAAAAGACAATGCAATAAGAAATGTTGTATAAAAATATGAAAATATTGCATTTGACAACATATATACAGTATAAACAATTTGTACAATTCTGTGTATCTTCTGTTTGATAGAAGAGTGTCTTTTGGATTTTAGTGAATATTGGTTGAATATAAAAGTGTCTGTTTTGAGTTTGTAATTAAACAGAGTAGTAGCACAAACTTTATTTCCTTTTTTCGTATCAGCCGCTAAGTAGGTGGAAAAGAAAAGTGCTTCAAATTGTGTTGAAAAGGAGTATGAATGAGAATTCCCGAAGAGAGAGAGAGAGAGTCAAATGGAGATAGCAGTAATTGGTAGAATGTGTGTGCAAAGCGATGAATCAGTCTACTTAACTGGGTTACTTCTTTCTGGTTGATGAGAGATGTGAAAAGTTTTACGGCCGTTGCAGGTGTCTTGTTTCTCTCTTTCTTCTTCGCATGCGACGGATTTGTTTGTCGGCACTGGTCTCTTTGATGTCGGCGCCTATCGGACTGTGTGTATCTGAAACTGCGCCTTTCGGGCTTGACTGGCGTGGCTGACTTTCCTCTGACTGACAAATCGACTGCTTGCTTAAGTGATGGAACCACCGACTGCTGTCTCTCACTGACACTCTGATTGACTGACTGTGACCGGTCAGGGAACCTCCTTAAATATCGAAATCTCATCACGTGATAGGCTCCCAGGTCGTTTGTTTCTTTAGCTGTGAAAAAAAAACATTTCTCTGACGTTATTTAAATTTTTCGATTTGTCAACCAACCAGGATCCTGAGTATCGCTTTTCACATTGACTTGTAAAAAAGAAAAGCTTTTAGCCGTTTGAATCTTTTCTTGTGGGTGTGCAACTTTACTTTGGATTTTCCCCAAATGTTAGTCGTTTGAATTTTACTTTGGGTTTTTTCCAAATTGTAGTGGTTTGAATCCGATTTTGCGGGTGTGCAATTTATTTTATGTTTTTTTTTTGTTTTTTTAAGTTGATTGATGGATGATATAGGATTTGTATCTTATGCATGAGTTTTTATTTTCTGTAACACCTTGTTTAGAGAAGGAAGAATGAGGAAAGGATTTACTTTTTTTTTGTTTGTTTGTAGCAAAAATGCGGTTGAAGGGAGTTTCTTTCTTCCCGTTTTCTTTTTAGGATTCGGCAGTCGGATATGATGTGACTATCCTTCTTACAGTAGGCACAATAAATTTAAACAAAATTTTAGGTGTATCTCTTATTTTTTTGTGTATACAATTTCTACGAGATACATTATGAGGGTGAGATACCGACAGTGTTTGTGCATTTATGTGAAAGCCTCATTGGTTTTTGTTTATATTAACTTTTTCAAAACTCTTCTTGTGAGTTAGACTACAGCTATCTGCTATTACTGCGTCCTCATTAATCGTTTCTACATTTTTTATCATCGAGATGTGTTAGAATCTCCTGGGAAATGCATTGTTTAAATTCTTCAATAAGAATGTGTTGGCGTAACTCATCATAATCATCATTTATTTTTTCCCCCCAACCCATCTATCAAACAGATCTTTCTTTCTAGCGAACTCAATGTTGTCTGTCTTTCAAATCTTTTATAATTCCGGAATTTTTACCTATATGCCTCTGGTACTAATTCGCATGCATTTAATATGGCATTTTTTTTATTTTTTCATAATCTGTGACCTCTTCAGTACTAAGAGCCGACTATATATCAGCAGCTCTTCTGACCAAAACAATCCTAAATTTGTTGCAATTTTTTCAAAATGAGGAAAATATTTTTCCACTTTTTTCTCATAAAACTGAGGTACTAGTTTGATATAACTTCCTACATCAAATGCTACACATAAGGAAGAATTATTGGAATTTTGACTTCTATTTTCTGGTTGTAATTTTAATTTTTCTAGCTCTATTTCAGCTTAGATTTTTAATCTTTCCATTTTTATTTTTTCTTGCATCTCTAATTTCTTTATTTCTGATTGAAAACGTAAACTACTTTGGTCGTCTTTTTCGTCTATATTACATGAGTTTATTAGTTCTTTAGCTACAATACTTTTTATTTCTACTTTTTTCATTGATGGGTTTTTATTTAACCTGAAATAGTCTGCAGTTTGTAATAACTCCGATTTCTGTAAAACTTCGACTGTTTCGCCCAGATCGGCTAAACTTAAAACATTTTCCACAGAAAAAGGCATGTTTGATTTGTTTATATATGTATATCTTTATGAAAAATAATTCACTAAATATATTTTCTTTTTTTTTTCTTTTTTTTCGCAAATTACGTCTATTGTTTTTTGTTTGTTTTGTTTTTACGATATTATCGAGTTAGACGAGCCACCAATTTTTATTACTTTTTTTATATATTATCGAGTTGGACGAGCCCCCAATTTTGTTATAGTTGTAATAACAGAAAAAATGATTGACTAAAACACAAAGCTAAATCACAGACAAATATTTAATTTACAAAAAACACAATATAATAGTATTTACAAATATGCAATTTCTGCATTCAGAACAGTTTGCAACTGACAAGTGTTACGAGGAGAGAAGGGGAAGGTAAGGAGTCAAGTATCTTCACCACATTAGGCTAGCAAGTATTCTAAGTACTATTTTTGGAAATCCTCAAATGTGTATATAAAGAATAAATTTTAGTTTGATCAATGAGTCAAAAATTCTATTTACCGGACTTGTTCTATAAGGTTCTCTTTTGGGTTTGTGTTGGTCAGCAACTTTTCGTAGAGATTCTTTCGGCTGGATGTAATATCCACAAATCATGCCGGAGTTGATAATGTCAGCAAATTCTTTTAACAACTGACTACTCTTTTCCCCAAACCTACTTTATAGGGGCTAGCACCTAATTTCCATATTTCTCGAATCATCTCGAATTATCTAGATCTTTCCCGAATTTTCTGGAATGATCTAGAATCTTCCAAACGTTCTATTTCTAATTTCTCAATTTAACAACTACTTCATGAATTAAATCTTTTTGTAATAACAAGTAGGACTCAGTAGAATCCATTACGATAGATTTTAACCTTTTGTGGACTTTATTATAATTTTTTATATAAATGCATTCTCTTAACACTATCTAGTAACCATTTCGAACGGGCGTCCTACACTGTAACAAGAGAATATAGCGTATATATATATATATATATATATATATATATATATATATATATATATTAAACGTTTCATCCAAAGCAAAGCATTATTGCCACTGGTGCAAGGCATGTCAGAGAATGGTCAAGAGTAGGAAGAAAATACTGGTGTGAATAGAGTTGCATGTGAGTAGAGTGAACAATAAAGAAGAAAAAATTCAGGCGTGTTAAGAAAAGGATAAGAGAAGTATGGGTGTCAAGGGGATAAGAGATGACAATTGGCGTTGCATTTAAAAACTTGGATATTGTAGCTATCAAGGAAGCAAGTATTCGGAAGGGAATTCAACAGGCGGGAAGTGCGAGAAAAGAAGCTACGAGATTAGAAGTGGCGGATGCATTTGGCTGTTTTGACTGTAAAAGAATTGGACATTGTTGCCAGTCTGGTTGTTCGGGTAAATTCTTGTAGAGGAGACACCAGGGAGCAAAAGCCATTAAAATATTTATATAAGAGTCAGAGGGAAGCCACATCCCGTTGGTGAGAAATTAGCTGGAGTTGAGCTGTCAGGTCGAGATCGATTACATTGCAGATTCTCTTCTGGAGCCTGTTAAGAACCCCAAGATGAATAACAGGGATGCCTGACCAGATGTGACAACAGTATTCAATGCATGGGCGGATGGTTTATTTGTATATGTGCAAGATAGGCGAGAAAAACTTTCTGGCACGACACAGTGACCCAAATTGCCTAACAGTAGATCTAGCTATTGATTCAATGTAGTCGTTCTACTTGAGGTCGGCTGAGAGAATGAGGCCGAGGAGGCGCAGTGTATTGCTTTCGAAGAGACTATCTTGATCCATGCTGATGGAAGTCAGGAAGGACTGTCTATGATGATTGACGGATACCAGCTTCGTTTTGGAAGCATGAACGTTTACGAGCCATTTCTTACCCCAGTCCACCACAGATTAGAGGTGCTTCTCAAGATCAGCAGCAAGGTTATCTTTGCCCGCCTTGGCAGATTTCTGATGCGGGAGTAAATGGTGGTGTAGTCAGCGTAAATTCCTACTTGAGATTTTATGACATCAGGGAGATCGTTGATGCAGATCAGAAAGAGCGTCGGGCCTAGGATGGAGCCCTGGGGTACACTCGCGTTCGTGTGATAGGATCTGGAGGCGTGCCCGTCCAAGGCAATCTACATTACATGGTTTGTTATGAACGATTGGATCAACCCAAGTCCAGTGATACCATAACCTTGTAGCTTGCGCAGAAGGCCGGTGTATCAGACCTTATTAAATGCTTTGGAGATATCCAGGGCAACAGCTCGAGCCACAGAAGAGTACTTCCAGCAGGCAGACAAACAGGAAGCAGAGAGACAGTATTCATAGAGTTTAGAGAGGACAGAGGCGAGTTCAGCGTCAAATTTCTTCAGGACAATGACCGGGATTCCCTCGCCTCCGCTTGCCTTATGGGGGTCAAGTTTTGAAATTATCTTAAAGACCAGAGAAGGGATTATGTAAACATCTCTCAGTTGAGCCTCAGTTCTAAGAAGAAAGTCGGGTGCGGATACTCCAAACAAGTCAAATGTGGAGTTGGAGGAGAATCTGCGAGTAAAGTACTCGTCCTTCTCCGCAGTGACTGATTAAAGGAGGGATAGAGGATTTGCTGTTGTTCAGCACACATTTGCAATGCCGCCAGTAATTTTTGGAACCGAACCTGCGGTTCATTCTTACACTGCTTCATTTTCTCAGCAAACAACACCTTAGAGTTATTTAAGATCTTTTTACACTCATTACGAGCAGAGGCAAATAGGCGCCTATTATGATCAGACGCGTGGCTCCAATATAGCCGGAAGAAGTAATTCCTGTAAACAATGGCAGCAGAGCAGGCAGGTGAGAATCAGGGAGACGAATGAGGTTTAAGATGGAACTTCTTGACCGGGATGAAATCATCAAAGCCAGCTTTCACCCAGGAAGAGACCTCAGAAGAACAGTCCTCAACGGAGAGGCTAAACACTTTTTCCCAAGGGACGTCAAATAGAAAATCGCGGAACGAATACCAGTTTGTTCTTTAGTAAGAAATTCTGTTGATAGAAAGTTCCTGGGGGAGGAACAAATATTAATGGAAACGACAGCATGATCGGAGTTTCCAAGAGGGCGAAGCTGCAATGCTTGGCAAGAGTCAAAGACAGAGCTGAAGCAGAGATCTAGCAGAGAAGCGTGTCCTATTGGGATACTGGGGAAGCGCGTGGAGAAATCTACGACTTACGTAAGAGATTGAATAATTGCAAAGTTCATGGCATGAATGCCAGCAGGATCGTTGAGAGAATTTTCTAGCCACTTGGCATGGTGGGCATTAAAATCACCGAATACAAATATGTTAGCGAATGGGTGGGAGTAAGTAGCCTTATCTATATTGTCAGAGATACTTTCTAGCAGGGAGTATTCGGAAGAGGAAGGAGAACAGTACAGAAAGAAAAAAGAAAAGTAAAGATAGCTAATCGATTTTAGAAATGAATATATATATATATATATATATATATATATATATATATATATATATATATATACTGATGTCAATTCGGTCGGGTTTCCATCCTGGCTAGAAGAAATGTCTAACCGTACTGCTGAGCTGTGATACAGCGAAACAGGACTGTCTGCGGATGACTATTTACGCTCTCACACGCCGATTGAGCACTATGTAGAAATGGTAGACTTTATAAACAGTAGTTTCTCACGCATTTGCGCATCGTTCATTCACTTATGAATTTGAACATTCTCGGCTACTGGCGCGTGTTTACATTGTGTATATAACACGCTGAAATCCGCCTTCCACTACCAAGTGTCCATAACTTAGAATCGCCGACTGATGTCAATTCGGTCGAGTTTCAATCCTGGTTAGAAGGAATCTGTGTCTAACCGTACTGATTAGCTGTGATACAGCAAAACAGGACTATCTGCTGATGACTATATATATATATATATATATATATATATATATATATATTAAGAACATTATATAGTCTGAAGAAAAGATTTCAATAAATAATCAATTTTTACCAGAATTGTTTTCATTTTTTTTTTTAATTCTAATAGTTTATAAAATTACAAGTTAAAAAAAAATTCTACAAAGCCTTGCTGCGGTTAAGTTAAGTCATTAAGTGAAGACTATATTTAGTAATCGAAAAGTGAACAGTTTAATTCAAATCATCCAACCAATAGATTTTTAAAATAATTTTTAATTTTTTTTTTTTTGTATAGAAAGTTTTTTTTTATAAGTATGGTATTTTCTATGTTATATTCAAAGGTCACGTGTTTCATGGTTTCTCCCGATGACAGAAAAAATTGGACAATTATGTCAATTCTGGCCAACCATACTTAGCTGTCATCTGATATCTGACTGTCGTCCATCATTCGCACCGTGTCCAATTCGCATTTCAGTGATTAAGAAATACTTTTATTCTAAATGTCATGCTATAAACTAGTAACAAATCAAGAAAGATTTCGCTAACAAAGTGTAAATATTTTCTAACCAATGAAAAGAGAGCGATCTACAAGAAATGACAAATTGAAATTTCAATAACTAGTGTCATGTTTTTCCCCGCCCAAAAAGGAATTTGCGTTTTGATTAGATCGCGTGACCGAGCTGGCCTATTTATTAACGTCCCCAGTCAGAGAAACATGGGAAAGAGAGAAAAACAGTGACCACGCGTCTTAATAACGCCGGTGTCAAATTACACGCTAATACATTATCAGTCTCTAATGACAACTCAGATTTTCAAGGACTCTATTCAACGGTTAAAGCTAAGTACCTAAAATATCTTTTATTTTGAATTTAACTGTAATACTTTTGTGTAAAGAACGAACTCTCTTAATTGGAAATTTACTTAGTGTCTGATAATTTAATATGAACATTTTCTCTTTTAATTATTCATCGAATCTGCAAACCTTTAATGTGTGATTACTTATCTTGAAACAAACTACTGACATTTACAACTGTGTAAATTTGTAAATAAATTCCTTATCTTGTGTCGTTAAAATACACAAACGTGTTTCTTCATCATTATATTCTAACTTCAATGTCGATCGCTCAAAATTAGCTGAAATTTTGAAAAACTTTTTAAAATTGAAAAATCTTAGATTTCAATCAATATAATTTCTGTTTGAAATACACCACAGTATCTAGTAAATTTAATCATTTAGCTTTCAATTAAAGTTAAAATGAAAGCTTCAAGAAAACTTTTTTTATTCTTAAAAATTCAATTTAAAAGTTAGGTATCGAAAATGAATATAGGTACCTATTGTTTGCATATTGTTACATTCAAGTAACGTTATTGTAAAAATGTAAACGAATTAAATAACAATAAAAATTTTTCACATGCACTTCAATATTCAATTTATAGACACTGGAAAAAAGTTGGTGACGCGCAACCAAAGAGGTCACAATGACTTTGATTCCAGTGTCCGCTATAGTAGGTAGGTTTGCAGATTTTACCCTTGTGGGTGGGTAAATCCAAAGATCTTGCAGACCTCCGGTGATACTACGATTGTGAAGGTAATAAAAGGCTGTTTGAATATCATCTTGCGCCAGATGCCCGAGAGTGAATCAGAAAAATGGTAATCAAGTGTGACTGCTTTTACATCACTGTTTTATTTTGTGTTTTAAGGGTGTAAAGAGTATTAAATACATGGCTGTCATCTTTGTGTGCTGGATATTACCGTAAAGGTAATTGAGGTATTATGTGCCCAATAACCATGCGCAGCGGCCTGATTTGTTTTGGTGGATCGAGCCGTTTTTGACATCACGTCGAGTAGTTTTAGCAGGGGACTGGAATGCTGTTTGTGAACCCAATTTAGATTGTATAGTGGAAAGATGAGATGCTAACAACCTGTATGTGAAGTGGCTTCGAGACTTTATCAGCAAGTTTGATTTTGTCGATTATCGTAATGCATTAAGAAGGTCAGCTCGACTTCGGTGGTGTGTTCTAGCTACTTTAACCGAGTCATAGTTTAGAGAGTCAACGTAGACTACCTAAGAAGGTAGCCGAAGTTTTCATTTAATAATTAACATAATTCATAGGATACCCTGCATCATGCCTTCTTCCAAGTTTAACTCTTCCCAAATGATCTTGTTATTTAACCATCAGTTTAAAGTCTAAATCAGGACGGAAAGGCGACAATTCCCCCATTAGAATTTTACATAATGTAGGGGAGTCTTGCGCGCCTGTGTCGTGTAAAAGAAGCTGAATTAGTGGCATCTTGATGGCGGTTAGGCATTAGGATATTAGAAATTCGAAAGTTACCATGAGTGACAACACCCAAAATAGGGTTGCTGAGGATTATTTTGCTTTGAGTTTTTTCTAACAAAGTTAATGTAACACATCACTCAATAAATCCGGTCCTAACTAATAAAACAACAACTTCGATGCCTTTTTTGTAGAATGATTTGTCTTTAGCCTCAAAATACGCCTCAGTTTCCGATATCACTTCTTCACTGGAGCCAAATCTCTTTCCCTGGAGCATTCTTTTGAGGTCTACACACAGCTAGTAGTGTCCATATCTGGAGAATAGAGTGGGTGCGGAAGCAATTCGAAGTGCAATTCATGTAGTTTTACCATCGTTACGATAGACTTGTGACATGGTGCGTTGGCTTGATAAAAGATCATTTTTTTATTCTTCATTTGTGGCCGTTTTATAGCAATTTCTTCCTTCAAACGCACCAATAACGCTATATAATAATCTCTATTGTTGGTTCTTTCTTTCTCAAGGTAATCGATGAACAAAATACCTTGTGCATCCCAAAATACGGAGGCCAAAACCTTGCCTGCTGATGTTTGCGTCTTTGGTCGCTTTGGAGGGATTTCACCTGCTGTTGTCCACTCAGTTGACTACCGATTTGATTCCGGAGTGAAGTAATGGATCTATGTTTCATCTGTTGTCGCATATTTATGCCGGAACTCCTTCTTGTTGCGTTGAAACAGTTGCAAACAACGCTCTGAATCGTCGACGCGTTGTTGTTTTTGATCGACTGTGAGCAAATGCGGCACCCACTTTGAACACAGCTTTCTCATTGATAAATAAATGTTCATGCAAAATAGTGAATACATTGCCTTGTGATATGTTTAACTCCTCTGCTGTCTCATGTAACTTTAATTCACGATCGGCCAAAACGAGTTTGTGGATTTTCGGCGTTTACCGGGACAACTGCCAATTTTGGGCGACCTGAGCGTTCAGCATCATTTGGGTCTGTACGACCGCGTTAAACGTCAACATACTACCTCTTCACCGTTGTTTCCAACTGAGCAGAGTTCTAGGAACACATCAAGCTATTGTTTTGATTGATCAGTATTTTTCGCATAAGAAAGCAATGCTTTATCAACACACGAAATTCAGATTCTTTCATTGTTTTGAAAATTTACAACAGTAGCTTCACTTAAATAACTGTAATCTGTAAACTAATAATTTGATTGGATCCAAATCTTGTCACGTGTCATTTGAAGGTTAGTACTTCATAAAAATTATATGGATTTTTTTCATTAGTGGCGCCATCCATATGTCAGGCCCAGGACGTATTGTGTGATGTGTTAGTTAATGGGTATATGTTCATTGACCCCGTTTACTTTCTCCAATTTTTTTTAGTTTAAAATCCCCTCTCTCCCCAGGCAAATAACCAGAGATATCAATTCTCTGGTAAATGCGAAGCGCCTTTCCTTTTATTGCGGGAGGGATGTTGCGTGTGTTTCGTATTTTTTGTTGTGTTGTGTGCGATTGAATGAGTGTTTGAATTATTAAATTCCCGCATAATTTTCATTCAGTTAATTGATATTTCTGCCACAATTAAAGATTGGAGAGTTTATTACTAACATTTTGTTTTGTTTCTTGTAAATAGATCTTATTTCATTGTAAATATTCATTAAGGTTTAAAAGTAATAAAAGTTGATTTTTTATTTCCCGTCCCCCATAGACAAATTGTACATATGGAGACCAGTTATGACGTCAATGTCTTTGAGGTATTATGGTATCTGTAGTAAAAATGGTATGTAAGAATATGTTGTTTTGATGTAAGGAATACTGTGGTAATTTTGGGTCAGCGATTATGGCTAGCTAAGTTTATTTCTAAGACAGATGGAGACCCACCTTCACGATTCCTTCTCATTAAGTAAACATAGAGTCGTTACTATATTATTACAATTTATTTGACTCATTTCTTTCGAAATGATGGAAAGCCTGCCCTGGCAAAACAAATCTTTGAAAAGATCTTTAAGGAATACTGCGCAGAACACCCAACAAGTTACGTTACTTAACAAAGTATATTTTGTGACGTGTTATTTGTAACAAAATAAAAAAAATGATTGACCAAAACTCACATACAAATATTTAATTTACGAAAACATTAAATATAAATATTTACAAATATACAGTTTTTGCATTCAAAAAGAAAAACAGGCGAAGTGTTATGAAGGGGAAAGAAAGGTCAGTATCTTTACCCAGTTAAGATAGCAAAGAAGTGTAAGTGCTATACTTTTGGGAAATCTTTAAATGTGTATATAAAGAATAATTATTGGTTTGATCAATGAAAGAGTCAAAAATATCTATTTACCCATATTGTTCCATGAGGTCATCTTTCAGATTTTAGTTGGTCGGCAACTTTTCTTAGAGATTCTTTCGGCTGGATGCACAGATCCACGAATCGAGCGGAGTTGATAATGTCAGCAAATCCTGTTAGCAACTCACTTCCCAAAACCTCTTTTTATTGGGGCTAACTATGCATATTCTAGAATCTTTTATAATTCCCTCGATTTTACTGGAACATTCTGGCATCTTCCAAAACGTTCCATTCCTAATTTCTCTATTTTTACGACTACTTCGTAAATTAAAACTTTTTTGTAATAACAAGTAGGACTCAGTAGATTCCCTTACTACAACTTTTTAGACAATATTAATTTTATTTTTTTATATAAATGCATCCTCGTAACCCTTCCCGCTTCAAAGTAAAGGTTTTGAAATCATAATAAAAAACGTTTGTGAAACAATATCAGTCTATTTTTTGTTTTTGTTTTTGTTGTTGTTGTTCCTCCTCCTCCTCCTTCCTTTAATGTGTCTTCTAATAATGTCCTATTATTGCAGGAGAAACTCCATCTTGTAAGTCTTTGATTTTTGTTAGTCATTTTTAAGGAACGTTAGTGGATTACGTTCAGTTAAATCAGAACAGGATAAACAGTAACATTGAGGTAAAAGTCAAAATGTTGTAGCGCTGATAACATTGCCAAGCATTCTTTTTCAACAGTGGATTATTTCTTCTGGTAGGTATTTAACGTTTTTGAGAAATATCCAATGGCTCTATCGACGACTTCATCATCTTCTTGGATTAAAATGCCACCCATTCCGACATCACTGGCATCGATTTACGATTTAAATGGTTTTAAAAAAAACTGGAGTTGCAAGAGCTGGACCACTAATGAGAGTTGACTTGATTCTGTTGAAAGTCTCATTACAGGTTTCATTCCACTTGTATTTTACATCCTTTTTTAGGAGGTCGGTGAGAGGATTTGCTATCGATGAGAAGTTTTTACAAGATTTTCTCTAGAATCTAGCCATACCGAGAAATTTCATTAGTTGTTTTTGTTAGTTGGAATAGGATACTTAGCCTGTCCCTGGCCAACGGCATGACCCAAATAATTTACTGTTGCATGATAGGTTTGCTTCTTCCAGCTTAAGAAAAAATTGCTTGATGGTGCGTACCTGTTCGTCCCAAGTCATGCTGTACACAATTACATCATCTATATAGACCTCACGTCCCTGAATTTCGTGTAGAAGAGAATGCATCATCCTTTGAAATGTTGCCGGCGCATTTTTCATCCCGAACGGCATAACCTTATATTGGTATAAACCATCTGGAGTCACAAATGCTGAAATTGCTTTGGCATTGTCAGTTAAGGGCACTTGCCAGTAACCTTTAATTAAATCAAATTTACTAACATATTTCGCCTTGCCTATGTTGTCAATACAGTCATCAATTCTAGGAATTGAAAAAGAGTCACATTTGGTGACTGCATTTACTTTTCGAAAGTCTGTTACAAATCTGTAGGTTCTATCAGGTTTTGGTATAAGAATACAAGAACTCCACTGACTGTTGCTTGGTTCAATGATGTCATTATCCAGCATGTATTTAACCTCTGCTCTCAACTGTTGAAGCTTGATTGGATTTACCCGGTAAAAATGTTGTTTGATGGGCTTTTCATCTCCAACTAAAACAGTATGTACTGCAACCGTTGTTTTTCTAGTAACTTCAGGAAAAATATTTTTTTAAATCATTGATCAAACTACGAATTTCTTTTCTTTTCTCATTTGATCAATGTTCAAATTTTACATTTATATTAGATAGGATTTCCGAGTTTTTTAAATGACTACTCTGACCCATGTCCTTCTTAACTGTATCTTCATTATTGTCTAAATCATATTCAAATTGATTTGTATTATTTATGTTTTTAAGGTTGAAACTGGTTTAATATTAGTTATATAATTTATATCGATATAACTTTTAACATATTAATGTGGCAAATTCTTTTCTATTTTCTTCGATTAATGATATAATTTACATCATTAATTTTCTTTTCTATCTTATAAAGACTAAAATATCTTGCTTGTAGAGGACAGTTAGAAGTTGGCAAAAATACTAAAACTTTGTCACCACTTTCAAATTTACGATTTTTACTATTTTTATCGTGTGTAGACTTCATTTTAACTTGGGAGTTTTTTTTAATTTTTCTTGTGCTATTTTGAAAGCATTGTATAATTTCTCTTTAAAATTTGATACATAGTCTAAAAGATGCATCTCATTTTGTTCAATCAACCATTTTTCTTTTAGAAGTCTTAGATGACCCCTAACCGTATGTCCGAAAACCAATTGAAAAGGACTAAACCCAAGAGTGTCTTGAACAGCTTCTCTAGCGGCAAACAAAACAAAATGAACTCCTTCGTCCCAATCCTTTTTATAATGATAACAATATTTTCTGATCAGAGACTTTACTGTTTGATGAAAACGATCAAGAGCTACCTGTTATTCGGGGTGATAAACACTGGATTGGTACTGCTTAATAGCTATTTCACTCATTATTTGTTGAAATAAACAAGACATAAAATTCGAACCTTTGTCTGAATGAATAGCTGAAGAAATCCCGACTAAACAGAAAATCTTATTTAAAGCCTATAGCGAAGAAAACGGCGATTTACTTCGTCAAACCAAGTGACAGCACGTCGCGTTAATACTACGACGGAAAATGCGGCGAAAAAGAAAATTACAGACCCAAACAGGAAAAAGGGGCACATATTCCGCATAACATGCTGAAGACGGAATATTTAAAATAAAATGAAAAAAACAAGTCCGTCACAGAAGTCGCGATAAAAATATATGGAAATATTTAGCGTCCTCTCTAAAAAAAAAAAAATGGAAAAATTTGATCGGCCGATAAAAGCAGTCGTTGTTCTCGAAGCGGGGAAATTTTTTTTTTTTTTTTTTTTTTTTTGTCGACAGTAGCACTGTGCATTGTTACTTTGATACTATGAGTCTACGTTTTTCTTCTTCACCAGTAAGTACGTCCTTTGTTTACAGTGATAATATTTGTCTTTTGTCCGATTGTTTGTACCTGTTTGTGAACTTTTTGTGAAAAACTTTTTGTGTGGTGCGGGGAGGCAAGTTCCATCAATCATCTTCAGCAGAAATACCGGCGGTCACTCCTTCGCCGTCGGTATGGAACAAGACTCCTGCGAAAAAGGACCTTTTACTACCAGCAGATGCAGGAGAAGTTTAAAGAATTCATTGTGGGAAATGAATTAATCGTTATCCCAGAAGTGATTAATGTGATATCGGTAAAAACGATCTCCCTGCTGACGTCGGACCCTAAAACCCGTAAATTTGTGGGCGTCAGCAGGGAGAACATGGAGGAAGCCCTAAAATGCCTGAAAATTGTCCCCAAAGTGCTGGCGCGGCGGTCTGTGCTGCTTGGTAAAGAGGAGGAGGCGAAAAAATTAGCAGGCACCGTTGACTGCAAAAGGAATCAGGCTCCAGACGGAGTACATGGGTACGAGACGGACCCGGGTTCTTATTTACTGTGTGCCGCTTGGAATCTCAGATGACCACATTGGGGCCTACTTTACCCAGTTCGGAGCAGTGGAGGAGGTGGCTCGTGTCAACAGTAAAGTGGGCCTACCCACGGAAGATGTTGCGGTACACGTGGTTGTAGACAGGCTCAGTTTTTTACGGATACCGGACGTCTTGATTTGTGGAGGCCGGAAGCTTTTTGTTGCGGTGGAGGGGCGAAAACCGCATTGTTGGCTTTGCGGAACGGCGGGCCATTTGGCCAAGATGTGCCCCACAAAAAAAAACCGGAGGAGGAAAAACAAACAACAGAGACACCAGCAACACCGCCGGTGCCAAAAACACAAGTACCGGAGAAAAAAAAAGGTCGGAACTTCTGAGTAGACGGAAGTGGTGAGGAAAGGGAAGAAAGTGACTCCCCCCCCTCCCAGTCAAGGAAAAGACCGATTTAAAACAACAGAAACAAAAACAGCAAAAGCAACAAAAACAGCAGCAGCAGCAACAACAACAACAAGAACAAAAGGAACAGCAGCAAGATGAAACAAAAATGGATTGCAGGGAAATGCTACCCCACGTTCATCTGGTTTAAAGACAGCCAAAGAAGAGGAGGAGGAGGAGTGCACCCCTAAAAAGGGTAAAAAAGAAGAACTTTGGCAGGGCAGAACGGGTCATGGTTACCCCAAAGACACAATCCGCCCCGGCATCTCCCGTCAGGACAACTTTTGTCAAGTGGGGGAGTCAGTCTGCTTCCCCGGTGAGAATTATACCTTCTCCTTCCCCCGCACCACCTACACCCTCCTCCCAACCAGCAACACCATTCCCGGAAGTGGATCACACCTCTCCGAACCCAGACAAACACTCCCCGAAAAGGGAAAAAAAGAAAAAACATTTTAGAAACAAGGACATATGTAAAGTAGACAGAATGACCTTAGAGAGGGACCTCTCTACTCAAAAGAAGGCCCTCCTAAGGCCATTGTTCAAATTAACAATAGACGGAAAGTCGGCTGAAACCCCCAAAACTTCCCACAAGCGCCAGGTGTGTTAATCCTTGTCAGAAACACCGGTGGCAACCTAAGAGTGTGGGATTTCATCGAGGGGGCTACAGAAGATTTTCCAGACATTAGGATGTCCCAAACAGGGACACCTCGGTTAAGAAAACTGTCTAATTTTTGTGCTGGGAGGGTCCCTGTCAGCCTCCACCCCTCATTGTGTTAGGACCGTAAAACTAAATTTTCCTACAGACGTCGGCGGCATTTTCCGGGACGGACGAATTACGTCCGATATCGGAACAGAAAGCCTGGGACAATCCATCGGCGTCCCTACTGCCATTGATTTCCGTCCTGTATGTGACCAGAAGTAATTTTTTTGCTTTCTCTCTTCAGGTCTAAAAGATGTCAATTAAGTTAGCTAGTTTGAGCGTGAAGGGCCTTAAGGACCGGAGTAAGGCGGCCCGCCTGCTTCGGGACCTCTTGTCCTTCGGTGTGGATGTCGCCGCGATCCAAGAGACTCACTTTGTTTGCAAGGCCGATGCCTGTGTGCTGTCTAACGACTTTGTCGTCTATTCAGCACATGGGAACCGGCTGGCCAGAGGAGTTTCTTTGCTGGTTAAGCGTACCCTGGACGGGAAGGTGGATCTTGTCCATGTCGGTGCCGAGGACCGGCTGATCGTGGCCGATATTTCAGTGAAAAGCAATGCGTTTCGACTGGTTGCGGTTTATGCGCCCAACGACCGGGAGGAGCGCGTCTTGTTTTTTCGGTGGTTGGCTCTCTTCCTGGTGGATTCAACGCGACTCGTCTTAGTGGGAGACTGGAATGCCATCTTGGACCCCAAGCTGGATAGAGGGTGGGGAGCTACAGGGAAGGGACGTGATCGTAGCTTGGTCGATCTCATCGAAGAGTTCGGTCTCGTCGATAGATACCGGGTCGATCACAAGGGTGGGAAGATGTGGACGTGGGCTAATAGTTGGCCTTTTACCAAGGTAGTTAGCTACCTGGATAGAATGTTAGTTCGTGAAGCCGACATAGATCTTTTAAATTGTCCCACGTTCCACTGGTTAGGCTACTCGGACCACAAACCTGTTTGTTCCCAGGTAGATTTAGAAAATAGGCCTAGAATGGCTGGTTACTGGAAGTTCAACGTGTCCTTACTGGACAGCCGGGACTTCCGGTGTCAGCTAATTAACTTAGTGCAGCGGGCGTTAACTGGGAGAGTCATTGGGAATAAGTGGTGGGAGAATCTTAAGAATAGTATTAGGTCTTTCACCACCAAGTTCAGCAAACGGCGCAAACTAGATAAGTCTGACAAAGTGAAGACACTGAGAACAAATTACTCTCGGGCGGTGGCTGGTGGGGATCCCCTAGAGATAGCCGTAGCTAAGGAGGCCCTGGAGCGGTCGAATAGCGATCGTTACATGGGCCAGGTAATTAGACACAGGGTAAGCAAGATGTTTTTCGAAGCTGTGAACATGGGCGCGGAACTACGCAAGGAAGAGATTTGCCGAGGCGGCGACCGGTACATTCGAGAGGTTCGCAACCCGGAGGGACATACTCTTCAGTCGACTGACGACATGTGCGAGGCGTTTCGGCGGCATTTCGAGAGCCTGTTTACCAAAGAGCCTGGTCTCCGTGATAAAGAGTTTCGCAGCTATTTGGCTGACTTACCCCGGCTTTTACCAGCTGATACAGCTAGCTGCGATGGAGAGATTACGGAGGGCGAAGTTTACGCAGCTTTGAAGAAGGTCGGCAGAGGCAAATCGCCGGGTCTCGATGATTTACTCTATGAATTGTACTTGAGGCTTTCGCAAATCTTTGTCCCGATTTTGACTATCGTGTTCAACAACTTGTTCCGGCATGGGTCCATCCCCAATCGGTTCACCAGAGGTGTGATCACGCTGTTGAGAAAAGGCAAGGATGTGGGGAAGGTGTTAGAGGGTTACTGGCCTATAACTCTGCTAAACACTGAGTTAAAGATTTTGACCAAGATCTTGCAAAATCGTTTGCAATTAGTTGCCGAGTCTCTGTTGGGACCTGAGCAGATTTATGCTGTGAAGGGCCGAACAATTCAGAGCAAACTGCATCTGATACGCACGATCATAGAGGAGATAAAAGACGACGAACAAGCCGCGCTGATCAATTTGGATCAGTCCAAGGCATTTGATAGGGTTGACCATCGTTACCTGGCGGCTGTCCTGCAGGCCGCTGGATTCGAAACCAACTTCCGCCCCTGGATTAGACTCCTGTATCAATCCCCCGCGGCTGTGGTACAGGTAAACGGAAAGTTGTTGGGCATTCTGGTGCTGTCTAGGTTGGTCCGACGGGGTTGTCCACTGTCGCCTCTACTTTATGCTTTGGCGTTGGAGCCCCTCATTTGCCGGCTGAGGGACAGGCGTGCAGTCCGGCCCTACGTGGAATCGTTGTCCCCCGTGCTGCTCGAGCGGGGGTTTCCGCGTACGCCGATGACGTCACTACTTTCGTGTCCTCCCGGAGTGATATCGAGGTGGTACAGAAGGCGCTTAAACAGTACGAACAGGTGACAGGGACCTAGATGAACCGCAACAAGTCGTCCGGGTTGCGGCTAGGTGCCTGGAAGGGTGTTACCCTCCCGGGGCCCTTCGACTGGACGGACGGCCCTGTCCGCATTCTTGGAGTGTGGTTTGGGCCCAACCTCCAGTTGGAGAAAAATTGGTCAGAAGTACTGGCAAAGGTCGGCGCGTCGGTCAAGATTTGGCGTCGAAGGAATTTGTCCTTAAAGGGCTTAGCTGAGACGTGTGCTACATACGTCTTTCCATTATCCGTTACCGGTTGTCAGTACTTCCACTTTGTAAAGAGCGTAAGGAGGCGACCGAGCGTTTGCTATTCTCCCTTCTGTGAAGAGGACGCAAACATTACGTCGACAAACGTGTCTGTTACCAACGTCCGTGTCATGCGGGGGGGGGGGGTCTGGGAATGCCATACCTGATGGGCCACAAGGTTGCGTCAAGGTTGGCTTTTCTCAGTCGAGCGGTTTTGGAAGACTCATTGCTGAGGTGGATAGTGAGGGACATGTTCCCTCGCCTTACTATCACTCCCCCCATCTTGAGGCGGTGCTGTAAGCCTCGAAGGCGGTCGAGTTTTCTTCTCAAATGTGGGCCATTCCACGGTCCGATGACCTTTCACAGCCTACGAGAGTCTTCTATCGGTGGGTTAGTGGAGGGCGTTGCGAAGGATTCCTTACGTGATGTGCTCCGCTTGTCGAGGGATGAGTTTCGCTCGTTCTGGTCTTGGACGCCAGGTACCGATTATCTCAGCAACTCTGAGTTTTCGCTCACCTTGCGATTGTCTCGGAATCGGTTGCCTCTCAATGACAAGGCCTTCATATGGAGCCTGGCGAATTTGCCAGATTGTGAACGCTGCAAGCTTGACTTGGAGGAAACGGCTTCGCACACCTACCATTGTTCGCGGATTCGCCCTCTATGAGACCGTGTCGGCGAGTTGACTGCTCGCATCGCGCCGCGAGAGCTTGTACTCATTGATCGTGCATTTGCCTGCGACAATGTGTCGACCCCGTTTTCTGGGATGAAGCGTATGCTGTTTCTGTCGCTGCTAACAACGGCTCGAATGGTGATTTGGACGACGCGAACGGAGGAAGCCTTGCGAGGTCAGCGTCTTTCATATCAGGATCTGATCCGATATTTTGCGCTGGTGCTGAAAATAGGGATTAGAACTGATAGGAAACGTTTGACTTCGACAGACTTCAGCAATAGGTGGGTAAATGTGGCGAGCCTGGTTCGCGTGAACTGGGCTGGTCTTGATTTTCTCTTTTAGATCTGCTGGCTACATCGGGGTGGATTCCTGTGGAACCCTCCCCTGGTTAAGGTAGCTTTCTTTTGTGTACCTAGTTAATGTGAATGAATGTGTTCCTAGCCTGTACCCGGCTTTCTCTTTTGTTATGATCCATGTCGAGATTCCCAACCTCCCCAGTTTGTTTGGCCTCCTTTTATCTCGGCTGGTTCAGCCTTTTATTGTCCCATTCCATTAATTATTTTATCCCCGCCCGACTCCCTTAGCGAGTGTGCTTCTTGATTTCACCGTTTGGTGGAATAGAGCAGCCACTCTTTTTCTGGGATGGACGGTTCTTACTAACATTGTTTATTATTTTTGTGAAAAATGTTTTGTATTTTTAGATTGTTTTTTGGGTTCATCCCCCTGCCATCATTTCATTTTATGTTTTAAATTATATGTTATATTATATATAACTACATTTTTATTGTCATGGGTTTTTCCCCCCATTTTTAGGTGTCCCTTGTAAGTTTGTGTTATTGTGGTGTATGAAAGATTGGGAGGTGATGGACGGGTTCTTGTGGTGAATGTGTAAATTGTAATGTGTGATTGGGTCGTGATAGCTAAGTATAGGATAGTTAAGTGAGTACCACCCTCTACCCGTCCCCTTTCGGTTTTGTGCTACATTTTTTGTATTTTTACAGAAATAAATATTGAAATTTATTTTGGTCTGACTGGTTACATGGATAGAAGTTCGCGAGTTTGTACCGGCGAATTCAATTTTCGGCATTTTCTTTTTCTGGCCCGATATTCGAGTCTGAACTTTAAGTGATTTTTCTCTGTGTTGTGGAAGTAATTTGCGAGAAGATATTTCTTTGTAATACCAGATCTCCTACAAAGCCTTAACAATAGTCCTAGCCTTAATATTTCTTAGAGGGATAAACTCTGGCGAGTTGACGTACACATAACTGTCAATAAATATTGGCTTCCTATTTTTGTTTTTTGGAGAGGACCAACACAGTCAACTAGTACTCTACTGAAAGGTTCTTCAAATGCTGGAATAGGTTTCAGAGGGGCGGACGAAATCTTTTAATTAGGTTTTCCAATAATTTGGCATGTGTGGCATGAGTTACAGAAATTGACAACATCCTGTCTTCATTTCGGCGAGTAAAAATGATTTAATATTTTTTCACAGGTCTTATTTATTCCTAAATGTCCTGACATTGGACTTTCATTAACTATGTTTAGTATTTCTTGTCTGTATACATTCGGGACCACTATTTGGTTTATTATCTTCCACTCCTCATTTAGGTTGGCATCCACTGGGCGCCATTTCCTCATTAAAATGCCATCTCTCATATAAAAGCATTCTCTAACTTTTCTTGCTTCTTCTAAAGGGAGTATTTTATTTTTTAAAAGACAAAGTTCAGGATCTTCTTATTCAATAACAAATTGGTTTTTATTTAGATCGTCTTTCATTTTTCCTGTACAATTTCTTTTGGGGGGAGGTGGTTTACTTAATTTTTTATCCGAATTATTGGTTTGTTCTAAATGATAAGATATAAAGGTTTTATTCAATTGTAAGCAATTAGCTTGTGTTGCTGAATCTTGCTTTTCTGAAATTTGTTTCTTTGATTTTTCCCAAGTAATAACATAATCAGGGTATAATTCACTGTTTTCTTCGACCACGAATTCATCGTTTATTTCTATTTTATCACAGACGATTGGTTCTGCTACTACCCTGTCACCTGCTAAGTCGTTGCCTAACAGTAAGGAAACCCCTTGAACTGGCGGGGTTGATTGTACACCGACTACAACCGGACTATTCACCAATTTCGATTTTATATAAATTTTATGAAGGGAAATCTTAATTACACTTAATTCGACACCTTCCCCTCCCCTGACCACTTCCGTCTACTCGCCAGGTGTGTCGTTCTCTTTCTGATCGAACTTCTACTACTACGAATAATTTCCTGCATCGATAAAACAAAATGTCGGGAACTTTTAGGAAGTTCGGCCTGTATACTACCACTTATACACGTACACCCTCCGTTGAGACACCCGCCTTGCTCGTTACTCGCGCCACCGCCTCCACGGATCCGTATCTTGTAAAAAATGCTCGCACGATATCTCAACCGAAACTCCATGTATTAATATACTGTTTTTTGTTTTTTTTAATATCCATGTACTCCGTTTGCAGGAAGATCCATTTGACTGTTACCGTATTTCCTGCCAAATTCATGGCCTCTTCGAAATTTAACAGAACGTCCCACATTGCTCGGGACCGTTGCGCCAATATTTAGACTCTTTAAAGCTTCTTTCATGTTTTCCCTGCTGAACCAATAAATTTTTGGGTTTTCACATCCGCAGCCAGCAGGGAGATCGTCTTTGTTGAGATTGCATTGACAACTTCTGGAATGGCAACCAGCTCGTTGCCAACAATATAGTCCGTATATTTATCCTGCATTTGCAGGTAATAAGTTGATTCTTTCTTTATGGGGGTCGTGGTCCATACCGACGGTGACATCTTCACCGCCGGTAAAACAGTTGAAGTAGGTGGGTGGGGAGACAGAGCCATACTGGTCTTCGTCTCCCCGCAACACACTAAAAGTCCAAACAATAAAAAGTTCAATGAAAGTAAAAACGAACAACAAAGACAAACGGAAACAAAGGTTGAAAAAAAATCACTTACTCACTAAACTTTCACTATCAAATAACAACGCAGAACCGACTGTTGAAGACGTCAGTTTTCTTGGAAGACGTAATTTTTTTTATCTTCGCTCCAGCTCTTACAATCTGTATCATAAATATCCTCAAATCTCTTAAAGTAAGACGCAAAGGTTATGTTTTGCTTGGGGGTGTAGGTGCAATTTTCTATCGTGCTCCAAATTGTGTCTTGTGAAAAAAACGAATTTTCATTTTCAATGGTTTTCGTTCGACTTACTAGTTACAGCACTTGTTTCTGAAATTCTGTTTTTCTTGATTTTCCTTCTGCGCTTGAAGGAATAATTTTTCTATTTTTTCTTGTTGTTCAGTCTGAAACTTTACCAGATGTAATAAAACATTCTTGTAATCCTCCATTTTGTGTCGTTTTACTTTTCACCGTAGTACTTTACGAAAAACTCGTGTTGTCTGAGGGTTTCTTTTTAATCCCAGTGGTCCTCGCAAATATTTGTGCGATATTTAACGCAAGTCTTCGTCGCAAAGTTGTAATGACCGGCTTGTGCCGAAAGTAAAACACGGAACAAGAAGGTAGGTTCAAAATAGTGTATTAGTATAACAAGAAACAAGATATTCAAAGTGTTATTAAGTAATCTAGAAATAAGTAAGTACGAAGCTATTATTACGCTGCCTGACTAGGAGATGTCGTCAACTGCTTTTGTTAACTGCTTCGTTAAACCGCTGTAAGTAACTGCTCTTTAACTGCAGTATTTATCTTTCTTCCCACTTAAGACGAAATGTGGCACAAGGATTTTTAGAAGGTGGGTAATCCAGGCCATATAGCCTGGGAAAAAGTTAATGTCCGATTTTCCCCAGACGAGACTCTACCCTTCCGCGGAGTCTCGATTGGGTTATTACCCTCCGCCCGAATGCAAAGAGTTAGACAATATACAAAGCAGCTAACTTTTCTTTAATTGCCCCCCAGAAGTCACGCAGGTAATTTATATATAGTAAAAGGAAGAGTTTATTCCTCGTAGGAGTGTACAATAACAAAAATATAACGTGTTTTTCAACGATATAATTAGGTTTTCTTTAATTAAATACTTAAAACTCTCACTTATACATTTGAAACTTAATGGAAGTTAATAAGACAAAGTGGAAAGGTTAACTTTTGTTACGATATTATTCTATATATTACTATCAGTCATCTAAAAATTAGTTTAAAACAGTACCTTTAAAATGAGAAAGGCAATGTTTTTTTTCTTTTTCAATTTTAGATAAATTATTTTGGACAACTAGAAGAACCAAAATGATTGAACCAGTCAACAATTTTATTACTTATTATTTATCTTTTTCTTTGCAAATATTTTTACAGGTGTCATTCTTCGTGCTAATTTATAAAACAGAAAGTTTACTATAAATTTAAAGAAGCGATTTTTTAAAAAGACTCTTTATTTAAAATATTGTGTTCAGAGTGCAACCTTATAAAATCCCATATATTTTGTAAAATAATGTATGCAATAATCCGTATTTATGAGTTTGCTAAACATGTTCATTGTCAGGTTTGAACCATTTATTATCGAGTACTTGGAAGATAGATGGTCTTATCGTGTAATCGAATGTCAAAAGATAACAGATAAGATCTTTGCAGTCAGTGCCTAACTTAACCCATTTATGCCATGGTAAATTCAGTTTCCGATGATCTTCTACAATTTTCATCCTGTCTTTGCTCTTGTCAAATGGCATTTTTCCTGTACTCATGATGTAAAGAATTGTACCAATCGCCCAAATATCTGCTTTGAATGTATCATAAGGTTCACCAAGGAGAATCTCGGGAGCGGCATATGATTTCGAACCGCAAAAAGTACGACTCAATTCTCCCATTGTATTCCTTTTTGAGAAGCTAAAGTCAGTGATTTTGATGTTGCAATATTGATCCAGTAAAAGATTCTCGAGCTTTAAATCTCGATGGCTGATGTTTTGGCTATGTAAATAGCCCACAGCTTCACACAACTGTAAATAAAAGGATAATGTTAAAATACATTGTGTAATTTTGAAATGAGTCATTAATCTAAGAATTTTTCGGAATTTTGTTTGCATTCCTTTTGTTGGTACAAAAAAGAAAAAGATAAAGATATAAAAAATGCTATCAATAACCTGAACAATTCTTGAAATGCTGTCAGAAACAGTGTTAACCAGCATAAAAAATTAATGATTAACTTTTTAGTTGAACAATGTTTAGAATGACTCCTTATATATTATAATGAAGCGTATTTACTATTTAGGTACCACAGTACTTAATGTTTGATGCTATAATCAAAATTAAAGCATTATTTTCCTGACTGCAAATCATTGAACCGAATACAAGATTTATAGCAACCTTTAATCTTCGTGCTTGCAAAAACGGTGTGTCAAAAGGACGGTTTTCCCTTGATACCGCTATTATTTTGACTCCCTTTACTCCTCAGCGATGTTGTTTTAATCGCAATGATTAGAATTGTACTAAAACCTAATGATAATTGTAATAAAATATGAAAGTGAATTTATTCTTTTTTGTTTTGAGAATTAACAACAAAAATAGTAAACATCATTTATTAGATTGTTTATTTCCAAGAATAATTTTATATTTAAAACATGTTAAAATTATTACAACTGTACAAAAACTAAATTTAATACAATATTTATAAGGAAATATATATGAAAACAATTTTGTATTAATAAACTTATAAACATTTACTAAATTATTAAAATATGTAAACCAACTATAAGGAAATCCTTATTTTATAAAGTTAAGAATCAACTGACCACCGATGTTTGGCCAAACTTCCCAATAAACAATATCATAAATAAATAATGTAAATGAAGAATCAAATAAATAGTGTTGTTGAGTCTTGTAAACTCGGTGCGTATCCATAGTCGTGATGTATCTTTGCGTGTAGTATTATTCGTGACGTAGCCTCTCTTTGTCCCATGTGACGCTTTGGATTGCCGCCCCACCTATCATCTACGGTCGTACATCTTTGTTCTTCCTGTCACTCCTAATTACTTTTTTCTTTTACTGTCATTCTGTTTGCTCTTCCTGTCGGTCTCTTCAACGGTGACCTCTGTCTTTCTTCATCCTCATATTCATCTGTTTTTTCACTTTCACTTAATTCCAAATCCTGCTCAATCTCAATTCTGCAACCCTCTGTCTCTCCTTGCTCTTGCACTTCCATTCTCTGCTCTGCCTCATCATTGCACCTTCTTTCCTCTTCACGTTCTTGATCTTCCACTTCCATATCTCCCAACACACTCCTACTTCTAAACTGGTCAGCGTGCGTTATTTTCAATTATGGCTGTGTCGTTTCCTCTCTGTAAATGGAAATTCGTCTTTTCCGGACTTGCCATTTTCTTTTCCTTATACCACACCGTCTCACTTGCAGCAAAAGATATCGTTATGGAGGCTCTGATCTGTCTTCCCATTAGGACAGACCTATAACTAAGGAGCATTTTTCATGAGAACGCCTAAATACTCTCATTAGTAAGTGAACACTTCTTCAAAGTCATTTTCTGTTTTCACCATTCTCTCCGCTATTCTGTTAGATTTTTGGATGGTATGTCGGTGTCTTATACGAGACGCATCCAATCCGTCTTAACCAGACACAAATTCTCATCCCAAAACTCAGTACCGTTTTAGACACTCCATTTTTCGAAAACACGGTTCTTAAAACCTGTTTTATTGTGGCTGCTCTTTTATCCTTTACTTTGATCATTTCTGACCAACCTGAGTAAGCGTCCACTAGTATTACAAATGACCCCATATCCCTGATATGCCCATGGTCCATGTGCATTTCTAACCCAGGGCTGTGCCTCCTTAGGTCAAGAATGAATTTCTTTTTGTCTGAAACTTCTTGTCGCATTTCACTTTGAACACCTTAATACACTCGTCAACATCTTTCGTATATCCCGGCTACCACGTTTGCTGTTTTAATCTTCACCGTTTTGCCGTTACGCCTCAGTGCACATCGTCATGTGCTTTTCTCAATACGTCTTTTCTCAACACCCGTGGAGCTACTACATCTTCATTACATACTGTGCCATTCTCTATGGTCAGCTTGTATCTTGCCTCTTTGAATGGTTGGTCTAACACTGAGCAATTGGGCCATCTTTTCTTCTTATTTTTCTGTCACTCTACTTAACACCGGATCCTGATCAGTTTCCCTTTTAAGTCTATTTATAAGAAGCACGTCTGTCTCCACACAGTGTATTATTATATCCTCAACAGATTCGTGCTACTCTTCTGTTCCATTCACAAACTGTAAACTTGATAATGCATCCACATGAGGAATAGTGTTTCCTTTCACATATATTATGTCGAAATCAAACGCCATGATTTTTATCGTCCAATGTAGTATCCTTGAAGACGTAACCTTTAATAATTCTTTCTTCAGGTTAAAAATAAATTCCAACGACTTGTGGTCCGACTTCAGCAAAGATTTTTACCTAATAAAAATTCCGCACCCAATAATTCATACTCTAAACAATTGCTAACTCTTCTTTCTCAATAGTTGAATAGTTAATCTCCTTGACAAATACATAACTGGATATTTCTGTTGCGATAAAATGGCAGCGATTGATTTTTCACTTGCATTAGTGGTTACGGTTATTTCATTTTTAGGATAGAACATTTTTATAAAGGCTTTCTTCTCATGATTGTTTTAGTGCTTCACAAGCATTATTTTGCCCTTGCGTCAACTCAAACTCACTGCTCTTCTTGCGTAACTCCGCAGACGGCTCAATTATTTCTCTGTACTTTGGAATATACTTGCTGTAGAAGTTTATTAACCTCAAAAAAGACTAATTCCTTCTTATTCGTTGGAGTCGCTATATCTGTAATCTTCTTCGTCAACCTCTCATCAGATGCTATATCTGTTTTTGATAACTGATAGCCCAAATACGACAAATTCTTACAATCGAAATTGCACTTGTCTCTGTTAACCGTTAATCCTACCTTATTTGTTGAACTTTATGCTTTAATTATACCTTAGTTTTTGCTCCTACTCCTATATCACCCTGATATATAATTGTGTTACTTATTTTCTAATAATAGTCTTTCAATCACTTTCTGAAAAATTTAACTTGGGGTCTTAATCCTAAACGGTAGACGAGTCCATCTTAGCATACATATAGGGGTGTTAATTATAGTCATTTCTTTCAACTTCTCATCAATCTCAGTTTGGTTGTACGCAGACTTAAGATCAATTTTGGCAAATACTCGCCGGCTCGTGGCTTGCAATTTCAGTATTCGGCAACGGAAATTAATCTGAGCCTATCTGGTGATTTACTCCTACCTTGTATTCACGACATACCCTTAAGACTATCTGCTTTTTTATCGCAACAATAGGTTACTATTCGAGAGCTGCGCGACCCGGAGGGGCATCTCCTAAGGTCCACTGACGACATGTGCGAGGCGTTCTGGCAGCATTTCGAACACCGGTTTACCAAGGAGCCTGGTCTCCGCGACGAGGAGTTTCGCAGCTATTTGGCTGACTTTCCCCGGCTTTTGTCGGCTGAAGCGGCTAGCTGCGAGGAAGAGATCACAGAGGACGAAGTCTACGCGGCTTTGAAGAAGGTCGGCAGAGGCAAGTCGCCAGGTTTGGATGGTTTGCCCTATGAATTGTACTTGAGGCTGTCGCACCTTTTTGTCCCTATCTTGACTGTCGTGTTCAACAACTGGTTCCGGCAGGGGTCCATCCCCGATCGGTTCACTAGGGGCGTGATCACGCTGTTGAGAAAAGGCAAGAAGGTTGGGCGGAATTAGATGGTTACAGGCCCATAACTCTGCTAAACACAGAGTTAAAGATTTTGGCCAAGATCCTGTTGAATCGCTTGCAGGTAGTTGCCGAGTCTCTGTTGGAACCGGATCAGACTTGCTCTGTGAAGGGACGAACAATTCAGAGCAACCTGCACTTGATTCGCACGATCCTAGAGGGTGTAGAAGACGACGACGAGGCCGCGCTGATCAATTTGGATCAGTCCAAGGCATTTGATAGGATTGACCATGGCTACCTGGCTGCTGTCCTGCAGGCCGCCGGATTCGAACCCGACTTCTGCCGCTGGATTAGCCTTCTGTATCGCTCCCCCACGGCTGTGGTACAGGTGAAAGGGAAGCTGTCGAGCGCTTTCGCGCTGTCTAGGTCGGTCCAACGGGGTTGTCCACTGTCGTCTCTACTTTACGTCCTGGCGTTGGAGCCGCTACTTCGCCGGCTAAGGGACGAAACGTGCAGTCCGGTCCTACGTGGAATCAAGGTACCTGATGGAGCTCGGGCCAGGGTTTCTGCGTACGCCGATGACGTAACGACTTTTGTGTCCTCCCGGAGCGACATAGAAGCGATACAGAGGGCGCTTGAACGGTACGAACAGGTGGCAGGGGCCAGAATTGATCGCGACAAGTCTCCCGGCTTGCGGTTAGGTGCCTGGAAGGGTTCTTCCCTCCCGGGGCCCTTCGACTGGACGGACGGACCGGTCAAAATCCTCGGAGTTTGGTTCGGTCCGGACTTACAGTTGGAGAAGAACTGGTCAGAAATACAGGCAAAGGTCGGTGCGTCGGTCGAGATTTGGCGTCGAAAGAGTCTCTCCTTAAAGGGCCTGGCGGAAGTGTGTAACACCTACCTCTTTCCCAGAATCCTTTACCGGCTGTCTGTACTTCCCCTTTGTGACGATCATGAGAAGGCGCTCGAGCGTTTGCTATTATCCTGTCTGTGGAGAGGACGCAAACATATGGTCGACAAAGGAGTCTGTTGCCTACGTCCGTGTCATGGGGGTCTGGGAAAGCCGCACTTGAGGAGCCACGTGCTCGCTTCGAGGGTGGTATTTCTCAGGCGCGCGTTGACGGAAGATTGGTTGCTTGTGGGAGTAGTGAGGGACATGTTCCCTAGCCTCACTATCACTCCCCCGGTCTCGAGGCGCAGCCGCAAGCCTCGGGGGCGGCCGAAATTCCTCCTCAAATGTCTGAAGGCCCTGCGGGCCATTCCACGGTCCAGTGACCTTTCACAGCCTAGGAAAATCTTCTATCGGGGATTAGTGGTGGGCGCCGTGAAGGATAAACTGCGGAAGAAGCTCGGCATGTCGAGAGATGAGTATCGCCCTCATTGGTCTTGGGCGCCAGGCTCGGATTGGCTCAGCAACTCTGAGTTTTCTCTGACCTGGCGATTGGCTCGGAATGGCTTGTCTCTCAACGACAAGCGTTTCGCAATGGGCCTGGCGGATTTGCCAGATTGTGAGCGTTGCAACCTTGGTTTAAAGGAGTCTTCGGCGCACGCCTTCTACCATTATTCGCGCGTTCGCCCGTTGTGGGACCATGTCGGCGAGTTGACTGCTCGTATCGCGCCGCGTGAGTTCGTGCCTATTGATCGCGTATACGCCTGTGACAATGTGTCACTCCCGTACGCTGGAGTGAAGCGGATGGTGTTTCTGTCGCTACTGGCCACGGCTAGAATGGTGATTTGGATGACGCGTCTGGAGGAAGTCTTGCGGGGCGGCCGTCTTTCGGATCAGGACCTGATCCGATATTTTGAGCACCAGTTCAAAATGAAGATTAGAACTGAACGGAAACGGTTGACTCCGACAGACTTTGGCGAAAGGTGGATATATGCAGCGAGCCTGGTTCGCGTGACCGGGGCTAGCCTTGATTTTCTCTTTTAGATCTGCTAGTCACATCGGGGTGGGTTCCTTTGGAACCCCTCCCTCGGTTAAGGTAAGACCTTTTTGTGTACCTAGTTAATGTGAGTGAATGTGTTTATCCCGGCCTGTTCCCGGCACTATTGCTTTTGTTATGATCCAGTTCGAGATTCCCGGTGTCCGTTTTTATTTTGTCCCGTTTTTTCACTCTCGTCTGGGTCAGTATTATATATTCTCCAGTCCAATTTATTTTTGTACCCATTTTTTCTCCATTCCCCGTAGAAAGAGAGCTTCTTGATTTTGTCTTTTAGGCAGAATACAGCGGCCTCTTTGTTTTTGAGGGTGTGTTTGGGTTCAACTAGCATCATGCATACAATATTTTGTTGAAATTGTTTTTTTGTTCTGGAGATCTTTTTGTTTCTTCATACCGACTCCCCCTCATGCCATTTCATGTAAGAAAATTTTTAAAGATATTTTTGTAACTATTGTACATTTACCAAAAGTTTTTATGTACATTTGGGGTGTTTTTAGGTCCCCGGTATGCTTTGTGGTATTTTGGTGCACGATAGGTATGAGTGTTGGACAAATTTTTATGGTGAGTGAGAAACATTGTAACGTATGTCTGGGTCGCAAATCTGATTAGCTAGGTATAAGATAGAGTACCTGAAGACCAACCCAAGTTTTGTTTCCCCCTCCCCTTTTCGGCCTTGTGCCATAATTGTGTATTAAAAACGCAATAAATAGACGCAACAATAGGTTACTTCCACCTTGAGTCACCTTTTCCAGAATGCCCTGTTAAATTATTCTGTTTAATTTTGCCACCACGAAAGAAAGTATGTGAACTGGAACTTTTCTCGCCTCGAAATATTTAGGGTGATAATTCTCTTTCAACCGAATACTCACTTTATATCCTCTCAATAATCCTATTCCACTTTCTCGTGTCTCCATGGAATTTATCAGCGTTTCTGTGTCCACATTTAATACGTTGATTCCTAACAATCCATAATCTTCATGGCATGCTACTACTACAATTGGAATTCCTTCAAATCGCGTACCAGTTGTGAAAGGTGCTCTGAAAGAAACCCAATGATTTTATGGTTGATTCATCAAACTGCTTTAATTTCACATAGCTTTTTTTAAGTTTGGGTCTTCCCTACTTAATCCAAAAATTCATTGGTATTAACATTATTTCGCTGCCAGTACTCACCTGCATACTAAATAAATGACCATTTTTTCTTACACTCTCTCGACCTTTCTTTTGCGGATTTACTGCATATATTCCGGCTTCTTTAGAGGACGTTTTTACTGTTTGCATTTTCTTTACTTGTTTGTCGTACTTACATACACTCTGAAAGTGATTCTTTCTTCCTCAATTCGAGCATGGTTTCCTTAACGCTGGACATTTGTATTTGTCCCTTTCATGCATTCTTCCACAATATTTGCATTTCATTCTGAATTTAGTCGTATTCATCTTGAACGTTTCGTGCCCTTCTTTCGGTTTCTTCAACGTCTTTTGGATCGTACAACGAACTAAAGAATCATATCGGCGACGTGTATACATAGACGTGACGTAGCTCTTCTGGTCTACTGTTACGCAGATTGCGATATTTATTATTGTAAAATTACAATTACCGCGAAGAAACCACCTGGAATGGACCCAACTGACAGAAAAACGAGATACGCTCCTTCTGGTCGTTGGGTGCATAAACCGCAACGATCCGAAACGAACTACTTTTCACAGCAACATCGGTCACGATCACCCGGCTCCCCGCACCGACATGGACAAGATCTACCCTCGCACTCAGGGTAAGTTTAACCAACAAGGAAACACTTCTGGCCTGCTGGTCCCTGTATACTGAATAGACAACAAAGTTGCACACGAGCATCAACTTCGCAAACAAAGTGCGTCTCCTGGATCGCAGCCACATGTTCTCCGAAGGACGGACAAAAGATCACAAAGCAGGCGGCCTGCCTTACTCTAATGACGCAAGTCCTTCGCATTCAAGCTGGCTAGCTTAATGACATTTTCTAAGTTTGACCCCTTAGACACACACTGGACGGAAATCTACTGGTGTCAGATTTGTTCCAGGCTACCGGTACCTATCTCGGACGTAATTCGTCCGTCTGTGACAATGCCGCCGACGTCCGTAAGGTATGTTAGCTTAAGTGCCCTATACAAAGAGGGGTGGAGAATAACTGAGACCCTCCCTTTACAGAGTGATGCCATTTTTTAAAAATTCCGGTGATTCAAAATTTCCCATTCTTAAATTGAGACATGCTTCTTTAGCCCCCGACAAGTGATCCAACACTCGCAAGTTTCCACGGGTGTTTCTTATTAGAAAATTGGGGCATTGGGAAAGTTTTTGGGGTCATCTGTATTTTTCCCATCCACCGAGGACATTTTAAAAATATGCCTAAAGAGGGCCTTTCTCTGGGAGGAAAGGTACCTCTTAAGTACCTCTGTATCTACTTCACAAGTATTTTTGTTTTTGAAAAGAGAGTCCTTTGTTTTTTTTTTTTTCTTTTTTTTTCTTTTTCTTTCCTTCAGCAGGCTTGGAAGTTGGTCTGTGGGGATCGAGTCAGTGTTGGTTTGGGGGATGGAGTTGGTGTTCTTGCAGGAGAAGAAGAAAGACTTCTTACCTTTTCGGTTGTCAGTTTTGCATTGAATCCTGGGGTAATCAGGTCCCTTTCTGTCCTGCGTCGGTCTGCTTTCAAATCTTTCTTTTTGGTAATTTTAAGTTCATCCTACTCTTCTTCCCTCCCCTTCTTCACCGACGAGGAACGAGGCGGGGGCATCTCCTCACATTCCATGACCTGTTGAATTCGTCACAACCGGTTCTCGTTGCTTCTCCTTCGGTTGCACCTTCTGTTGTTGCTTCTCCTCCTTTTTAACAGGAGAAGTTTTCTTAGGTGTAAATGTCTTTTTTAGAGGAGCATCATGTTGAGGAGGTGTGACTGACTTCCTGCCCCTCTTTACTACATTAGTTCATTCCCTCGGTTGGACGACTGACTTGTCTCCGGTGTCTTGCTTGTTGACTGCTTGTTTGGTGGACAGAGCCTCCGCATGTGTTTGCGCTGCCACGGTTGCCGCCACCGGATTTCTTGTGGGGCATATTTTAGATAAGTGCCTCGCAGCGCCACACGTCCTTCGACGACCACAAAAAGCTTATGTCCACGACACACATGTCGGAGATACGCATGAAGTTATTTCTATCAAACGTGACATTAAGACAGATATTTCGTTAAGTACCCCCGACTTGCTGACTATACACGTTGCTTTTTCCACAGATCAAAACTGAACGAAGAATCCGCCCAGATGATCACACGTAATGTTCAAAAGTACACTGTGTACGATAATTTTAGTACGCCGGGTGCCCAAATATTCAGTTTGCCGTCTGAGGTTTTTTGTTACCTGCTAATGATTTCGCCTCCTCTTCTGTTGCCAGCAATCTATCCCACAACATTCTTGACCGCCTTGATAAGATCTTACGTCCGATTTTTAGGCCTTTAATTACCTCCTCCGTATTTTCTCTGCTGACACCGATCAACTTATGCGTTTTCGCGTCTGATGTCAGCAACAAAATAGTTCTGGTTGAAATCACAATCAAAGATTCTGGGATTGTTACCAGTTCGTTGCCATTGATAAACTTTTCATATTCGAGCCGCATCTGCTCGTAGTATGCGGAATCTTTTTCTCCATTGAGTTTGACCATACTAATGGCGATGGAGACACGGTCGGTGTACCAGCTGTCTGAGAAAATTCTGCCATGGTGGTCGTTACCACCACATAAAGAGTTTCAAAAACAAACAAACAAAACTGATCGAAAATTACAATAATCAAAAAGTAAAACTCACAATATTCGGTTGCAGAAAAACTAATCAAGTGACGTAAATACGCTATAAAATCAAAGTACAAAACAGAAAAACTGGCTGACGCATTGGATTACCGTCTGGCCTGTCATTTACTTACTACAAATATAGTGCAATGCTAATTTGCATAGGATATGAAAAGTGTTTATATATTTTTGTTGTCAATTCTTTAAAAAAAGGTGGTTTATAAATTCACTTTTATATATTTAGGTTTTATTAAAATTATAACAATGCTTTTTAAAGCAATAAACATTGCCGAGAAGTGAAGGTAGTTAGCATAATAGTGGTGGTAAGGGAAAAGCTGTTCTTTTGAAACAATGTTTTTGTGCGCGCAAAACTTCAAAACTGTCAATTTTATTATAAGATGTACAGAAGCTATTTAATTTATCTGATCTCTGATTTTATTATATTTCTGCTTCTAAAACACACATATCATATTAATATTTGCTGGATCAATAACAGATAACCCTCAATTATGTTTTAAGTTGTCCGCTCAAGTTATATTGTTATTCGGTTAACGTTTCTTAATTCCATAGTTGAATCCAATCAAACACTGCTTAAAAATATTTAACTAAAGTTTTGTTTGCATGCAGAAATAATATAAAATTATTTAACGACACACTTGCTTGGTAAAATGGATAATAATCACACAATTATTAAGCTTCAAAGTTTGAAATTAACACAAATACGAATGTAATGTTAACAAATTTTAAATATAAATCAAGGCACTTTTATCATCAATTTTTTTTCCAGTTCTATAAAAGATTTCAACGAATCTGATTTTTTTATTAATTTTTTTCATTTCATTTCAGTTTTTTTCATTAAAAATCAGGCAAGAAAATGTCAGTGAAAGAAAAATGTTTTAGTCCTGAAAATATCATTATAGTTAGTATAATCGTTGTGTAGATAAGAACTTAAGTACATTCGCAAAAATATAGATTGCAGAAAAAGTTACGTGTATCGAGTTAAAATTAATATGACACCCAAAATAGCAGGACACAAGTTGATTGAAATTCTCCAAGTGACCAGATAGAAAAGAATATTGCATACAATATATGGAAGCTTGAGATTTATGTGTAACCAGTTGTTAAGTTCAACTGAAAATATTGGACTAAATTTCACTGTAATAGAGTAATGATTAACAAATTAGTTTGACGGACAATACTTTGGTATCCTTATACTTGTGACCTTGTGACCCCCACCAAAGAGATTCCGTGAAAATGTTGTTTGACTATAAAATGAAATTTATCTTTGGATACTATTTCTCTGGACTAAAATGAAATCATAAGGAACAGAAGAAATGAAGAACGATCGCCACTAAATCATGGAATTTCCATTTACAATACGTGATCTTTTTATGTGCGTTTACATAATCAATTTAATTTTTACTACCAGGTATTGATTGGCATGAAATCTTAAAACGTACGTTGGAGCTACTGACTTTTTTTCCATAATATTCGCAATTATTTTTCTTCTTAAAGGAAGAAGAAAAGGTCAAGAAAAATGAAGATTCTACCTTGAACCTAAAAAAAATACACCAAGTTTCACTTTGATTAACTTGATCCTCTAGGCAATCAACATTCAAATATAGAAATTCAATAATGTTTTTCTTTCTTTTTTTTTAAACGATCGATATATCAATTTTCTTTAAACAATGGAATTATCAATTCTTTCATAAGGGTACACGATGTATTTCCATTTTTATCAAAATTTAATTTATCAGGTTAAGTCAAACGTTTTTATTCGAATTTTCACTGATGATTTTTGGAAACATGTATGGTATATCATTAGTTTGATAAAACTTGTAGTCTAATCGGCGCTGAATTTTCATATATAACATAAAAACATAAATCATTTTTTTTTTTTACATCTTTACTAATGAGTGGTGAAAAAATTGCACTTAAAGCCATTTTATGCTACCTATGTTAAAAGAATGAGTGTAAGAGCAGCGGCAAAATAAATTAATGATGTGGACGGTCCAGGTAATGTGTTTAGATGTTTCAAGGAAGGTGACATCAGCCTCGAAGTCTAAATAACTTCAGAGAGACTTTCTGTTGTAGAAGAAAACCACCGCTGGTAAATTCTCAAGATGCCCATTTGGGGAGCTAAATTGTAACTGGAGATGAAAACTGGATTTATTTTCATAATTCTAATAAGAGAAATCAGTGGCTTCGTTCAGAATCTGTTGTCAAACAAGGGCGGTCTCGACAAAAGATTATGTTGTGTGCTTGATGAAATTTCTAGTGTTGTTGCACTTTGAACTTGTCCCAGATGGCCACGGTGTAAACGTTGACTTTCATGCTCAACCACTGCAGGAAGTATATGATGCCTTGAACGCTCGCTACCCACCATTGATCAATCAATGACGTGCACTCTTACAGCTGACAATGCTCTAGCACACGCGGCCAATGTTACGAAGCGTAATGATGAACTTGAGGCTAGAAGTGTTGCCTCAACTTGCTTACAATTCAGACCTTGCACCATCAGATTAGCACCCTTTCCGAGCCATGGTTCATTTCCTCCTGACGAAGGTTCAACAATGTACATGAAGTTGAAAACGGGTGCAGGGAATGTTTTTGCCTCGAAACCAGCCAAATAGTACAAACGTGAAATTTAATTTCTGGCGCAACGGTAGCAATAGTCGGTAGAATAAAGTGGGATATATTTTGAAGAATAAATGTTTTTGTGTGTAATTTGTTTGAAGTATTAATTAAATCTTGAAATACGAAAAACATTTGACTCAACCTAGTAAGTGACTGTGAACAGGTCATCATTATAGAAACGAACTGAATTTAAGCTGACCTGATGGACTCTGTATTTTCATAAAAGTGTGAAAGATCTTATTGGCACTGCTAATTTTCTTTTTTCTTTCACACTCAGTATCTCAAATACTGTTTTCTTTTTCTTATGCATTCTGTGTGTGATTTTCTTGTGATTTCCTGTTGACAAAAAATTTAATTTAATGTATTAATTTCATTTATATTAAAAGTGATCATTTGTTTAGATTAAAGAGATAATCCGTGTTTGTGAACCGGTAGTACAATCTTATGCACATAATTAAGTTAAATGCATCATTATTGCATCTTTATTTACCTGTTTCATCAGAACCTTTCTCCTATCTTCTGGCAACGGTCCAAATTTGACGAGATATTTCAACATGTTCCCATTACTTGCATATTCAAGTACAATGTAAATCAAATGCAGTTCTTCAAAAGTCTCGATACATTTTATGATGTTCAAATGGTCAAGAGTTGGCCATAGTTCAAGTTCTCGGGGGAGGAAACGCTTAAGAAAATCTTCTCTGGCCCGGAAACGATTAACAATTTTTACAGCAACTTGTTTGGATTCATTCTGCAAATTACATGCTAGTTTAACTTCTGAAAAACTTCCACTGCCTGCAGAGAGAAAGTAAAAGTTCACTTAAAATATTAAAAATGAACACGCAAACTGTTTAACTTTTTTAGCTTACTCCTTTTTTTTAATTTTCATTTTTCACTTTTATAAATGGCACTGATGGATGCGCTATGGAAGAAAGGAATAATCTCTCGTTTGGGCATTATTGTATCCATGGCATAACAACTTATTTCACGGACGGAACGGAAGTCTGAAAGAAAAGAAATAACAAGCAGGATTTGTTCTCAGAGAGTTTTATACCGCTAAGTCATATATAAAATTACATACGCATATTTACATTGGCCCCACGCACAGGGAAACTATAACACATGTCTACACAACAAGCAGCGGAAAAAGGAGACAAAAACATAGGTTTTTGCATGTAATCAAATTCCCCAGAATTTGTCAGAGTATTCTTCCGTGTTTCTGGATAAGCCATATTTAAGATTCCAGATTTAATCGGGCAGGGTTTACCTTTTATGTCACTAGCAAACAGTACACGGCAAACCATGGGGTATTCCCAATATAAGTACTATGAGCTGGAGATAGTTTTTTTTATATATAGTGATGTATTCCCAAAGGAACAAAACGGCGTAATCCCTTGTAAGCTGCAATATGTGGCAGCTGGCCGGAAAAGCACATTCAGCTTCGGTTCGGCTTGGGCAAGGACTTGCCCGTGATAAAAAGCAACTTCTCAGTTTGACGCCTAGAAGCTGACTGACGGACTGGTCACGTTCGTAACCTTATGAAGTGATGCCACTAAGCGGCTGTTACGCGAACCGCGGGACTTCATCTTTACCGAATGGAGATAATCAACATTTGTATCAGTGTGATCAAACGAAATAACTAACAATATTCTTTATTCTTAAACAGTATTTCACTTAAGAAAAGCACTCACAAAAGATATTCTTTATTCTTAAACAATATTTCATTTCAGAAAAACACTCAAGTAATGAAAATTCCTGAAAATACCAAATATTCAACAAAAAATTAACACACAAATAGTTCCATTTCTTCATACTTAACGAAAAAACAAGACACCACATTAACCTTTGTAAAGTTAATGATTAATAACAGGAAATGTGCAACAGTGTGTAAATGTTATTGGTTTCATTTTGTGAGACGAAATGAAATGTGAAAAGAAACTTTACTAAGGTTATTCGATCCAAAACGAAAGGCTTCTGAATGCTAAGGAACATTTATCGAAAAAGGAATGAACAGGTTAACGCAAAGTAATACAAATGTTTATTAATACGTCACATGGCTGAAAACACTTTTAAACAGCAGCAACCCCTTTTGGGCACACGTAAAAATAAAATAAAATAGAAGCATAGATAAAGAAACTACTCTCTCTCTCTCTCTCTCTCTCTCTCTCTCTCTCTCTCTCTCTCTCTCTCCTCCACCACCACCCTGGGACGAGACAGGGTCTTAATTCCTGACCAGGTTCTTCGGACACACGCATACATAGACTATGGTACCACAAAAATGAATACCTTTATTTAAATTAAAGTAAAACATCATTACCCCTGTTCTAAAACATTTGCCAAAAAACAGGGAATTCAAACCAAATTTTCAATACTTATTTATTAATGAATTAATTTTTATGGAATAGTTGTTTGTTTGTTTTTTTTTATGAAAAATCACTTTTGGGAAATTATTTCTTGTGTACTTTTTCGTTTTGAGATCGTTTGTCCAATTTTTTTTTTAAATCACTGAAGTTATTATTTCCGAAAAAATATGCCACATCAAGTGTCAATATGCAGAAAATTCGGCCAGCACTTTACCAGAAATAACTCAATAAAACTCTCTAAATGTAATTTGTTTGAGAACTTTGTTGTGAGACCGATACTTACCTACACCATGGACTCTTCCAGTACTATATTGCTATATGAATGGTAGTATTATAGGAATAGCACGAGTAGTGCTACTATTGACACTGTCAGCTCTCTGCCTTCGGGTAGAGGGCGATCTCTGCTTCCGAGCAGAGAGCAATAACCCAGTCGTGGTTCCGCCGAAGGGTAGAAGCACGACTGGGCAAAAAGAGACAGACATTTTTTGGCCGGGCCATATAGCCCGGAAATCCCAGTTATAATTGACCATGTGTCATATGTTGCCCTTACTGGGAGGAACAGCTAAATAATATAGAACCAGTAGTGCTACTATTGACACTGTCAGCTCTCTGCCTTCGGGTAGAGAGCGCTCTCTGCTTCCGAACAGAGGGCACTAACCCAGTCGTGGTTCCGCGAGGAGTAGAATCACGACTCGAGAAAAATAGACAGACATTTTTTGGCCCGGCTATATGGCCGGAAAGACCCACTATAAAATGACCTTGTGTCACATCTAACCTTGCGTGGGAAGGTTGGTAAATACCGTAGCACCAGAAGTGCTACTATTGACACTGTCAGCTCTCTGCCTTCGGATGGAGAGCGCTCTCGGCCTTCGGGCAGAGAGCACTAACCCAGTCGTGGCTCCGCCGAAGGGTAGAGTCACGACTGGGGAATAACAGACAGATATTTTTAGCCGGACTATATGGCCCGGAAGACCCACATAAAAATGACCTTGTGTCACATTTCGCCTTAAGTGGGAAGGCCGACTAAATATTGTAGCACCAGTAGTGCGCAGCCGCGTACGACTACCAATATCGGACACCACTGAATAATAAGCTCTGCTTACTCTTACACTATTCTTTGTAACCTTTCTGTTTAATATATCTTTCTTTACCTCTAACCCGTGTTCTGTGTTTTCCTTCCGTGGGCCCCACTTTGAGTCCATATCAAACTTATGCTTACATAATTTAGTAAAACACGTTGATTTCTTTCAGCCTGAACAGGAAAAATACATACACTTAATATATATTTAGATACTTTTACAGATTCGAGGTACTGTAGGTTTAAAATTAATTTTCAAAATGAAAAATCTTTATTTTAGATTTACTTTCAAGTTAATACATTAGATTTGATATTTCCAATAAGCAATTTATTTTTATGTATTTTAAAACTAATTTAAATTGAATGTAACGACTTTTTAGCGACATTTTAGCCCACATTTAATAAATTATTCTCCGTAATGTACTGTTTTAATGATTTTTTTATACTTTGGTTTTAAAATTGCAATAGATATGCCTCTTATTTTCTAATAATTTCATGTATGAACATACACATTCTACAAAAATCTATTCGTTTATACACATAAAAAAAATTAAAAATTATTTTTAAAATATTGATGTTTGATGAATTATACTAAGCTTTTCAATTTATGATTTTAAAAAAATGAAAACAATTCTTGTAAAAATTCATTATTCATCAAAAAGTTTACTTAATGTTCTTAATATATATTACTTAGAAAAACCATTAAATTTTTTTCTAATTATATAATGTTTGATTGCATTTTCTATTTTATAAATCGGAGCGGATTTTTGGTAAATGGTGTTTCTGTCTTACAAAACAAAAATAATGATTTAAATTCTACTAGAAGTTCTGCGTTTAACTAATATAAATATTAAGGGAGTAAAATTTAATTTCTTGAAATTTCATAAGTAATCATTTTACCATGATTTAAAAAATAAAATGTAAAATAATTTCATTCATTTGAGAATAAGTCCTAAAAGGCAATTATTTAAGTATTGCAAGAATTTCCATATCAGTGTATTTTTCAACGCAAAAAATCGCTACAATGATCTTCTCTAATCTTTGGTTTACACGCTGACGCAATAAAAACAAGATTTTTAACCAAAATTTTGAACGTGCTAGAAAGGATTAAAAATTAATTAAATAATCAAAAAATCCTTTGGTCTTTTGTCGTAATAATAACTTTAACGGTAAAAGTTTCTTTTTGATAATTTTGGTGCATTTTTTTCTTCCTGGTATGCTCTTTTTCAGCGAATTAGTGGAAATTTTATTTTCTTAATTGTTTGTAATTTTTTTCAGTGCAATTCAAAAATTCATCCCGTTGCTGTTCGTCACTAGAACTTCTTTTATTAAATAAAGACATGTTTGAAGATTGTAAAAAATATAAAGTTTAAATGACACTTTCGAGCGTAAACTTTTTAAAATATTTTTATTTTATTTTTTCTTTCAGCAACTGTTACATTATTTTTGGTATAGATTTATGAAAAGGGCATAATTCTGAATAAATAAGTTTTAGAAAAAGATGAAATCACACAGTAAAAACAAGGAAGACAAAAACAAGATGCTATGTGACAGAAGTTGCCAAAAGTCCGACAACTCATATTGTGTTACAATTCAAACGTTCTCTTGCGTCGGCGTGAAACTGTTGTTGATTTAGCGGTGCCCGCTTGCAGTCGATCGGTGCGTGTGGCTAGCGGTTCATAGACCAGGGAAAGAGGTCTGAGTTTTTAGTCGTTGTTGCACTCGGCTGATTATATTGGTTCATCGAGTGTTGCCACAGTCGGATGTCATAGACTGCGCTAACTGGCGAAGTACGAGTCGATTCCGATGACGGGGTGTACACCACGTTAGTAGTCGACGGTTGATCGGTCAAGAGTCGAAATCGGGTTGCTACGCCGGAGATCGCTGCCGGGTCGAGCTGGACTGCTTACCCTGCTGAAATCACTGGGTCGAACTGGAGTGCTTACCACTCTGAAAGTCGCTGCCGGGTTGAACTGGGATCTACATCGGAAGTCGCTGGGTTAGTGTATCGAGATGGTGCATATCGTGGTAAGATGGACTTTTTTGCTCTGAAAAGGGAAGTTGTAGTAATTCAAAAAAAGATCGCTTTGTTGTCCTGAAAAGGGCAAATGTTTTTGTCCTGAAAAGGAGAGTTGCAGTAGCAGTGGTATTAGTCGGAGGCGTCAGGCAGCGTGATAGTAGTGATAGTGATCGGAAGCGTCAAGCAGGGTGGCAACAGTAGGAGGCGTCGACATCATTCAGGTAGCTAGAACGGCGTCGCCCTATTTCTCCCAGTCGGGCCAGCTACTAAAGAAATTTAGCTTTAGTCTGCTACTTTTATACGCCCCCGTGCCTCAATTTCGTTTTGCTGAGTCATGGTCACGTGATGTAAACACCAGTGATTGGAGGTGAGTAGCCTGGGGCTACGATAAAAGTTAGTTTTTGTGTCTTGAAAGAACTGTTTTACGATTTATCGATACGTGAGTTTGTTTCTTTTTTTTTTTTTTGTTCTTTTTGTGGGGGTGGAGGAGAGTTTTTTCGGGTGTCTCTGTTATCCTCCATTTCTTTACAGAGTTTTGTATATAGGACAACGAAAACATACATGTTAATCCATTTTTACAAATAAAAAATGACAATTACAGAAACAAAAATTCCCAATCATTTGTAGAGGAATACGCAAGGGGTTACAGGGAATGGATAAATAAGGAACAGAAACATTAAGTAATCAGGAGAACAGTAGATAGCGATTGACATTACATTTAAATTTTTGCAGATTAATATTGGATGGAAAGAATGGAGCTGAAGGAGATCTACAAGCGAAAAGCGCGAGAAAAGAAACACTTATCATAGAACTTCATCTAGCCAGCTCAACTGTAAAATGAGAAGATCCCTACGCCAGTCTAGTATTGCGCTTAAATTCATAAAGTCTAGATACAAGATCTTATCTGAATAATTACCATGAAAGTATTTATAAAAAAGGCACAAAGAGGTAACATTCAGGCGGTGGGTAAGTGACTGAAACCGAGCCACCAGATCAGAACCAATAATATTGCTGATTTTTCTTTGGATCTTATCAAAGAGCTCAAGGTAAGTAGCAGGTTCACCAGACCATATGTGTCAGCAATATTCTAAGCATAAACTGATAATATCTGTAAGATACATTCTGGCGAGTAAAATTGTCTCGCACGACACAGTGAACCAACTTTCTTAACAACTAACCTAGCAATGGATTCAATCTTTTCACTTCATGTCAGCTGAAGACCATACACCGAGAAGGTGAAACGAGTCATTTTCCTAGTAGTTAACATCAGCCATGATGATGAAATGCAGAGAGGAGTCTCTCAGACGATTAATGGAGAGAAGTTTAATTTTGGTAGCGGTAAACGTGAATAGTCATCTTTTTCTGCGGTTGACAACGGATTTAAGGTCGTTTTGAACATCAGCTGCCATTTTGACCTTGTCGGACTTACTATCGAGGCAGGAGTAATTGGCAGTGTTGTGAGCGTAGAAGCGAAGTTGAAATTTGATGTCATGAATGTTGTTTATGCAAATTCAAAATAGCGTAGGATCAAGGATGGAGCCCAGGAGGGACACCCACGTTAGTACTAAATGATCTAGACGAGAGGCCGTCCAGAATAACATTTCACGATTTGATAGGAAAGACTGGTTACCAGCAGACTTTCGCCTTTCCTCAACGAATCCAATGAATCTTTTGTATTAATGGCTCTGGTGTCCCTCTCAAATTGTCACTGAATCGGTATTGCCTCTTTTATTTTTATTTTAACTTCTCTTTCAGTACTATCTTCCTGTATCCTTCTTTTTTCTTGATTCTTTCTTTTACAACATTTTCGGCTTTCGCCATATACTTTTGAAGCGTTTCTTTATTGGTTACCAAGTACCAGTCTAACGACCAACGCTCACTTACTCCACACTCTTCAACGACTATAAGTCCTCTATGTCATTCTTTACACATTTGATGCAGAGCCCTATTCTTAAAAGGCAGTGTTCAGATCTTTCTGTCCAGAAATTATTACTATTGTTTGAGAAAATACTTTATGTTAATAACTTAAATTAGGCAATAGTTTATTCATAGTAGATATAGAAAAGAGAAGTGACTTACTCTTACGTTGCATCAATGATATGACTAGGTCTTAAATGACAAGAAAAAATAAAGGTCTGAATATTGTTTTGATGAATTTTTTTTTAAATCATTTCACCCCAAGCAAGGCATTCCATTGCCACTATTGCGCTTGGGGCTACATAGGGGAAGGTAAAGAGAAAGAGTGGTTAGATATAGGAAATGTCAGAAGGGGGGTGATAGATGGGTATGGATACGGAGGCTGGGGGTTGGGTGGATGGGAAGAGTGTTTGAAAGAATAGAAGCGAGTTAGTGTGTTAGGAGGTGTCTACTGACCTTACATTTAAACTCCTGGAGATTGTAGCCGTCGGGGAAGCAGTCATGTGGAAGGGAATTCCAGTCGGGAAGTGCGAGAAAAGAAACTGTTGGAGTAGTAGTTGCGGTTGCATTTTATCGGTTTCACTGTGAAAGGGTGGGATCTAGTTGTTAATCTAGTATCTCGTGCAAATTCGTACCTAGAGGGCACCAGTGATCTAAGTTCATCGGAGCAGAAGCCGTGAAAGTATTTATAGAAGAGAGACAAGGAAGCCACGTCGCGCCGGTGAGAGAGAGACTGCAGGCGGTCTACCAAGTCGGTATCGATCACATTATAGACCCTCCGCTGTACCTTGTCGAGAAGCCCGAGGAGAATAGCACCCGACCAGATATGGCAGCAGTATTCAATGCACGGGCGGATGGTAGATTTATATATGTGCAGGATAGATTCAGACGGAAAAAACTTCCGGGCCCTGCACAGAGAACCGACTTTCTTAGCAGCAGATTTAGCAATGGATTCGATATAGACATTCCACTTGAGGTCCGCTGAAAGTGTGAGACTAAGGAGGCGTAGTGTTTTACTCTCTGAGAGGCAAGCCTGGTCCAAGCTAATGGGAGGTAGGTGCGATTGTCTATGATTGTTAATTGATAGTAGCTTCGTTTTAGAAGCATTAAAATTTACGAGCCATTTCTTACCCCAGTCCACTACGGTCCTTTTCAAGCTCGGCTGCAAGGTTAGCTTTGTCGCCCACTCCAGATTTTTGATTGAGGCGAGAGTAAACTGTGGTGTCATTTGCGTACATACCGACTTGGGATCTTATGGAATCAGGGAGATCATTAATGTAGATCAGAAAGAGCGTCGGACCCAGGATAGAGCCCTGAGGAACACCCGCGCTCGTATGGTAGTTCTGGGAGGCATGTCCGTTTAATACCACCTTCAATGTGCGGTTACAGAGGAATGACTGGATTAGTTCAAACAAATGTCCAGTTATACCATAGCTCCGCAGTTTGCATAGAAGGCCAGCATGCCAAACTCTGTCGAACGCTTTAGAGATATCCAAGGCGACGGTTCGGGCTTCGCCATTCCTGAACTGACTATCTCCTGACATATTTCTTACTCTTTACAACGTGTGTAAACTATAGCCGAGTCAAGAACAAATAATTAACTTTTCTAATGCTACAAGTATCATCTAAAACGAACTTTTTAAAAATATGACACTTAAAATCAAATGTATGGAGATGTAGAAGAACACGTAACCTAAACAAATTTGTCCTCTTGCAATTAATTTTCATGGTAACTGCTCTGATGAGTTTTTTCCCTGGTTTCCCGACCACAAGCACTTATGCGTGCTACTAGAGTAGGATCAAGGTCCCACCCTTTTACCGTCGAAATAGTTAAATGTAACCATCTGTTCTACTCTAACAACTTTTCTCGCACTTTCGTTTGCCTGCTTGCCTGATAGCTACAATCTCCAAAAGTTTAAATGCAACGTCAATTACCATCTTCTATCTACTTGATTCCAATCTATCTCTTATCTTTTCTTCGACATCCCCTATACCTTGTGTGTTCTCTCACTGTAGCCCCCATTCCCTACGCATTAGTGGCGGTTTTGTCTTGCTTGCAGTGAAATGATTATAAAAAGAAAACAAAAACAAAATAAATAAAACCTAAGTAAATAAATACTGACGAAAGAAAATCTCATAGTAAGTTCAAGTCATGTATCAATAATATAATAGAATTAGTATAACAATGTGGTAACCCTGATTCAACGTTTTATTACACGAGAATGCCTAATGACGATTTAGAACAAGAAGTGATTAAGATTAAACAGTTAAAAACTCTGGGAGACTAATAAAGTTCCGAGGAGAATAAGGAAAAAAAAACGAGCGGATTCAAAATTGAATATTAAGATCAAATAAAACTAAATCTTCCCCAACCAACATATTTGTCTCTGGGGCAATATGACAAAGGTTTCTAATCATCTGAAATTTCCCAATTTCCAAAAACGAATTCTTGATTTGTTTATTATACAAAATCCTCAGGCTCGGAGACCGACCTGACTACATTCTAAACAGGACCATCTATTACTGAACAAAGATTTCTTGATATAAACTCGGTGTATACAGTCGACGGTTTCGAAGAACAGTCTGAGAAAAGATGACAAGAGAATCAGAAGACAACACAGCTAACTCGGAACAATCTGAAAACGTTGAAACCTTGTTGTGTTTGTGTTTGTGTTATGGCAACGTTACTGTAACATTGCAATCAACTATTTTCCTCTCAGCCATCAAAATGATGTTTCTACAATATTTCTGCAACGTTAGATTGAAGTTGCAAAATCGTTGCTTTATAACTTTTTTGTACTCACTCCCTCTACAACATAACCGCATCTTGTGTTGCGGGAGGGTCGAGAGGTGTGAGTGCCAATCGACCGCGTAATTAAGAAAGTGGACACAAAGGCAAGGAAAGGAGACGGCAATAGCAAAGAAGGATGACGCATGCAGATGCTCAGTTGGGGACGATAAGAATCGTATCTTTATTTTTCTTTCCTTAAGCGATCGGTGAATAGTATGGCGATGGAGGTCGTGCATCAGGAGCAGTATCCAGACGTTGGCGGGCGCTGGAACGGGTTGCTAGACGTCAGTGGGCGCTGGAACAGGTTGTCGGACGTCAGTGGAACGCTGCAGTAGGTAGGAATTAGCTGGGTTCAGCGGGAGTGAGCTGGAAGCAGCTGGAAACTGCAGGAGTGAACTGGATCCGGCTGGAAACTGCAGGAGTGAGCTGGATGCTGCTGGAAACTGCAGGAGTGAACTGGAAGCCGCGGATAACTACAAGAGTGAGCTAAATGCCGCTGGAGATTGCAGCAGTGAGCAGTATGCCGCTAGAAACTGCACGAGTAAGCTGGATGCCGATGGAAACTGCAGGGGTGAACTGGATGCCGCTGGAGACTGCAGGAGTGAACGCTGGGTTCGATCAACTTGACTGGGCGCGTTAAAGTCGCGATGCAGTGAGGCTCCTTGCTCCCCTGGCCGAGAGATATTTACTTTCCTCCCCCACTTGAGAGAGATGTGACACAAGGTCTTTTTAATGTGGGGAACCTGAGTGCGTACGCCCAGGTACTGGTCAAAGAATTACCTATCCACCGTGTTGGATAGGTTCAAAATCGGACTAAACTCGTCTTAAACTGGTCTTATTCGGTCATTTCGGACCCGAAATGCCAGATCCTTTCGGGCCGAGGATATTTACTCTTCTCCCTCACTTGAGAGAGATGGGACACAAAGTCTTTTTTAATGTGAGAAACATGAGCGCGGTAGTTATTTTAATATTGAATATTATGAATGTTTTTAAGAAAACAGTAGAATTTTACCTTCAAACTTCAAAATTCTGCGGCTAGTTTTTTTTAAGTTAACACATTTAAGTTGGTTCAGTCTCAATTCTGAATGTTCAAAAAAAAAAATTGAAAAAAATAAGACAGAATTTTACTTTTAAAATTAAGGCCACGCTTAATTTTTAGTTTAGTTTCCTCCGAAAATTGTTTCAAGGAAAGGTACATTTATTTTAAAATCTGAGATAATCGTAACTGAAAATATTGTTTCGTTTAATAATCTATTTTAATCACGCGTGAGAAAATTTATCTAGCCAGACAGTAATATTTTCTTTAAAAGTTCATGAAGCCGAGTCTAGTATAAACGAGCACAAATTGTGTCCTATGCATTAAGAAAGTAACTGCTATAACAACTTTTGATGCAAAATATAAAAATTGAAATTTTCTAATACAAAAAACGCTTTTTTGCAAATTATAAAAAATGCTTTGTAAGGATAGCATGAGAAAAGAGAACACGCCACGACTTTTATCCCGAAAGTTGAAAAAGGCGCAAACAAACTAGACCCAAACTCCTACGTGAAATTTAAAAGAACAAGCATTTATTACAGTACATTGTGGTGAGTAAAAAATAAAAATAAATTTCTTTTCTTCACTGTTTGCAAATTCGCAATGTATGAAAATCTATCTTTTGACCAATAGAAAAAGACTGCCTTCCGTGCTGAGAAATGATCAAGAAAAATTTCGCGAGCAAGTGTGAATTATTTTCTAACCAATGAAAATAGAGCGATTTGCAGAAAACAGCAAATTGAACTTTCAACGAGCCGTGTCATGTTTTTCTCGCCAAAACTTGAGTGTACGTTTGAGCCGACAACGAGATCCGAGTTGGCTACATATTTCACGTTTTTCGGCCAGACAGTCAGAGAGACTACGGAGCAGAGATGTAACAAAAAAATAATCAGACCCCCCCCCCCGATGACCTACATTCGCACCCTCTCACTTTATCTCTCGTGTTGCTCTCTCTCTCCCCCCCCCCTCTCTCTCTCTCTTCAACTACTCGCTGTCCACAACCGAAAGGGAGGAACAAGACATTACTACTACCCTGTTGATAACATGGACTTTATCTGCACAAATCAAATTTCACTACAACAAACGAACTCTTTATTCTGTAAACTTCTCAGTACATTTTCTCTTAAAACATTTAACAGTTAATAATTTCACTTCTTACAAATTGGATATTATTCTGCTCTATAAATAAATTTTCATATATTTATATATACGGAACAGTTTTATATTCTCTCTACCTTCTGACCTGGAGTAAATAGTGGGAAGTTCGGTTATGTTTGGCACAAGGCCAATTTAATAAACATGATTGAGCTCCCTCCTTCAACATAAACAAAACAAATACAATATTTTAAGAGCTTTCCAAAAATTTAGTTTTGCACGCGTTATACAAAAACTATGGTCAGATAATAATTCAAACATAACAAAGAAAGATTACTCTTTTTGAAAATTAAAAAAAAATAAAGCAAAGCAAAATATAAGATAAGACAGGAAATACAAAGGTGCACCCACCTCATTTGTAAGACGGAATAAATGTCTCAGCACGAAGGGAGCTTTGATAGATTTGAAATGGTTGATGTCACGGCGATCTCTTATATTTTTGTTTTACAGAAAAGTTCGGTTTAAGGTTTTAGTTCCTTCAAATATTCTTCTCTGGAGAAACCCAAATGATTTTCCTTCTGAGTCCTGTATCTACCTTCCGGTTGAAATTTTACTGTCCGCTTATCTTGGTGGTTACTTCTTCGGAGAGAGAATTATGACTCCCTTCTGCGTTGTCACTTCCTTTTGCCTTGAAATCTGAGTACTGCTGACCCAACTCGTTTATGAAAAAACAGGAGGCTCCAACATACCTTAATTTCAAAAATGAGACCACGTCTCTGAGTGGCCATTAAATACAATAATATATTTATTTTTTCAAATTCAAAAAATGAATCCGCGACAATTCTCAGTGAGAAATAATTTTGGCGGATCTTTAACCGCTAATTATAAAATTATAAAATTTCGTAAACACATGTAACACTTTTTTTACAAACCGTCTGACTTTCTTTCAAATACACTTCTCTCAAAAATACATGTAAAATACAAACCTAAACGAATATAATATTTTGTTATTTTCACCTTTTATTTAATTATTAATTCTAATTATAAAAAATATTTTAGTAGTGTAAAACACTGCAAAAATATAACTTTTATTGGACAAAAAATGTTAAAAATTTAATACAAAGTATAACTGAATTATTATTTTGGTAAAGAAGAATCACATCGCGTCTCTTTGCACACCCAATGATTCCTTACAATTTTTTAGATCCGTTTTCTCCCTTACAGCAACGATATGGATATACATACCAAATATGTTCAATCGCGTACAAATTTGTTAAATCCTTAAAACTTTACGAATATTTTCTGTTTCGTTTTTATTTTTAGAATATCATTGCAATAATGTGTATACTCCTACATTTTCATTTTTTTCTTATTTACGTTATTACAAATTTAGTTTTACTTACCTAAAGAGTTTATAACTACATATCCATGATTTTTTAAAATTTCCTTATAACCCAAATCTTTGCTCGCCGCTTCCATGATATATCAGTGTGTCACTCGAATCCCCATTCTTTGATTCAGATCCGTTTATAGTAATTCTCTTCAAACTAAAAACGAACGCTTAACATCGTGAAAACAAACAAAATTCTTTTTAGTTACGATATTTCAACAATTCAAATATTCTGTTTACATAGGATATCTTTTGCGTTCTTTATAAAAACGAATAATATATATATATATATATATATATATATATATATATATAGAGAGAGAGAGAGAGAGAGAGAGAGAGAGAGAGAGAGAGAATCGTGATGAATTCTTAGTCGAGAGTTGTTTTTTTTTTTTTGTTTTTTTTAATAGCCGTTCGACAAGATTATGTACAGTTCGCCTCTTAATGTAAAGTGGCTCTGACTGTCGCCAATCAGAAGTGTTTGCAAGACTTTGTACCGGGCTTAAATGTTATAATTTTTTTTTTTCCTCCAGTGTCTGAAAGCACTGATCGTGGGTGGACGAGAGATTGATCATCTCTGAAGATACCTTTTGATTCTGTGGACTTTTTGGTGTCAGTTTGACAGTTGAAATTTTCATTTTTTGTGAGTACGCGTTTTCCTTGTACATAGTAGTTTATATTTCTCTGCTTTTGTCGTCAGTTTGATTTTTGTGAACCGTTTGTTTAAATATTTGTGTGTTGCGGGGAGACGAAGACCAATATGGCTCTGTCTCCCCAGCCTTCTACATCGACGGATATTCCAACGGTAACACCTTCGCCGCCGTCAGCATGGATAAAATCCCATGGGGAAAAAAAGATGCAGTCTACTATGACCGCATGAAAGAAAAATACCAAGAATTCATTTCCCAAAATGAATTACTGACAATTCCTGAAACTCTGGACGCTGTAGCAACAAAGACTATCACCCTATTAACAACTGACGTGTAAACGCGAAAATTCATCGTGGTTAACAGGGAACTGATGGAGGAAACTCTAAAGGCTTTGAATATTACTGCCAAAATACCGGCTAGGCGTTCCCGTTCAATGTGGGATATTCTTCTCGGAACTGAGGAGGAGGCCAAAAATCTGGCTGGAAGTATTCTGACTACAAAAAATGCCAGATTGCAGGAACAAGAAAAACTCGGATTGTGGTTCTGGGAGTACCACTGGACATATCCTGTGACCATAAAGGAGGATATTTTGCTCAGTTGAGGCAGTGAACCGTGTAGTGAGCAAATCAGGAGTACCTACGGAAGATTTTTGGCTCCAAGTAGTGCTTAACCGCCAGGAATTCATTAGAATTCCGGATGTGTTAATGTGCAGAGGAAGGAGAATGTTTGTGGTGGTGGAGGGAAGAAAGCCACACTGCTGGATGTGTGGAGCAGCAGGGCACTTAGCAAAGATATGACCTAAAACAAATAAAGCCGCGGGAAACACCGGTAACACCGGCTTCAGATAAAACTGTAGCAGCGAAGGAGGTAGTGGGAGTGGCCGACAAGACCAACAAAGAACCAGCGAAAGAATGGACTAGGGTAGTGAGGAAAGGAAAAAAGTATCTTCTCCTCCTCCTCAGCCAGAAAAAACGTCGCCGGTAAAAAAGAAGCAGTCTCCCAAAAAACAACAGCAGGAGCAGCATCAGCAGCAGGAGCAGCGGCGGGAACAACAACAACAACAAAAGCAAATGGAATGCGAGGAAATGCCCCCTCCGCGTTCATCATCATTAAAAAGAGGATGAGAAGAGGAGGGAAAATGTGTTAGCAAGAAAAAGGAAAAAAAGGAAGAACGTGGCAGGGCGAAACGGTTTATGGTAACGGCCAGGACCCAATCAGCCCCTACATCGCCCGTTAGAACTACCCCTTTTGAGGGGAGGAGTAAATCTGCCTCCCATTTAGTCACGCCTCATCTCCTTCCCCCACACCCTCCCCCATTCTAAAAACATCCTTCTCCTAACCAGAAACACCCTTCCGCAAAACTGCTCAACCCTCCCCCAATGTAGATAAGCTCTCCACGAAACCAGAAAAGAAGAACAGAAAAAACATTTTTCAACACACAGACGTGTGTAAGATAGACAGAAACTTACTGGAAAGGATCTTTCTTCTCAGAAGAAGGCGCTTCTCAAGCCCCTCTTGAAATTATCCTAGATTGACGGGAAGTCGGTCGAGGACCCATCCAATTTTCCTAAAGCCCCTGGTGTAATGACTCTTGTTAGAAACATCGGAGCGAAACTGAAAGTATGGGACTTTATACAGGGCGCTATGGAGGCATACCCAAAGATAAAAATGGCCCAAACGGGCACTAAATACTTAAGAAAATTAGCAAATATTTGTGCTGGGAGGGTCCCTGTCATCCTCTACCCCTCATTGTATAGGGCAGCAAAACTAACTTTCCCTACTGCCAACGATTTCCGTCCTGTATGTAATCAGGAGTAATTTTTTGCTTTCTCATTTCAGGTCTAAAAGATGTCAATTAAGTTAGCCAGTTTGAATGTGAAGGGCCTTAGGGATCGGAGTAAGGCTTCCAGCCTGCTTCGGAACCTCTTGTCCTTCGGCGTGGATATTGCTGCGATCTAAGAGACTCACTTTGTTTGCAAGGCCGATGCCTGTGTGCTGTCTAACGACTTTGTCGTCTATTCAGCATATGGGAACCGGCTGGCCAGAGGAGTTTCTTTGCTGGTTAAGAGTACCCTGGACGCAAAGGTGGATCTTGTCCATGTCGGTGCCGAGGGCCGGCTGATCGTGGCCGATATTGCAGTGAAAAGCAATGCGTTTCGACTTGTTGCGGTTTATGCGCCCAACGACCGGGAGGAGCGCGTCTCGTTTTATTGGCGGTTGGGGCCCTTCCTGGTGGATTCAACGCGACTCGTCTTAGTGGGGGACTGGAATGCCATCCTGGACCCCAAGTTGGATAGAGGGTGGGGAGCTAGAGAGAAGGGACGTGATCGTAGCTTGGTCGATCTCATTGAGGATTTCGGTCTTGTCGATAGATACCGGGTCGATCACAAGGGTGGGATAATGTGGACGTGGGCTAATAGTTGGCCTTCTACCAAGGTAGCTAGCTACCTTGATAGAATGTTAGTTCGTGAGGCTGACATAGATCATTTAGATTGTCCCACGTTCCACTGGTTAGGTTACTCGGACCACAAACTTGTTTGTGCCCGGGTAAATTTAGAAAATAGGGTTAGAATGGCTGTTTATTGGAAGTTCAACGTGTCCTTACTGGACAGCCGGGACTTCCGGTGCCAGCTAATTAACTTAGTGCAGCGGGCGTTAACTGGGAGAGTCATTGGGAATAAGTGGTGGGAGAACCTTAAGAATGGTATTAGGTCTTTCACCACCAAGTTCAGCAAACGGCTCAAAGTAGATAAGGCTGACAAGGTGAAGACACTTAGAGCTAATGACTCCCGGGCAGTGGCTGGTAGGGATCCCCTAGAGATAGCCGTAGCTAAGGAGACCGTGGAGCGGTCGAATAGCGATCGTTACATGGGCCGAGTAATTAGAAATAGGTTAAGCAAGATGTCTTTCGAAGCTGTGAACATGGGCGCAGAACTGCGCAAGGAAGAGATTCGCCGTGGCGGCGACTGGTACATTCGAGAGGTTCGCAACCCGGAGGGACATACTCTTCGGTCGACTGACGACATGTGCGAGGCGTTTCGGCAGCATTTCGAGATCCTGTTTACCAAGGAGCCTGGTCTCCGTGATGACGAGTTTCGCAGCTATTTGGTTGACTTCCCCCGGCTTTTGCCGGCTGATGCAGCCAGCTGCGAGGGAGAGATTACGCAGGGCGAAGTCTACGCGGCTTTGAAGAAGGTCGGCAGAGGCAAATCGCCGGGTCCCGATGGTTTGCCCTATGAAATTGTACTTGAGGCTGTCGCACATCTTAGTCCCGATTTTGACTGTCGTGTTCAAATACTGGTTTCGGCAGGGGTTCATCCCCAACCGGTTCACCAGGGGTGTGACCACGCTGTTGAGAAAAGGCAAGGATGTTGGGAGGGAGTTAGAGGGTTACCGGCCCATAACTCTGCTAAACACAGAGTTAAAGATTTTGGCCACGATCTTGCAAAATCGTTTGCAATTAGTTGCCGAGTCACTGTTGGGACCTGAGCAGACTTGTGCTATGAAGGGCCGAACAATTCAGAGCAACCTGCATCTGATACGCACGATCATAGAGGGGATAAAAGACGACGAACAAGCCGCGCTGATCAATTTGGATCAGTCCAAGGCATTTGATAGGGTTGACCATCGTTACCTGGCAGCTGGATTCAAAACCAACTTCCGCCGCTGGATTAGCCTCCTGTATCAATCCCTCAGGGCTGTGGTACAGGTGAACGAAAGTTGTTGGGCGTTCTGGGGCTGTCTAGGTCTGTCCGACGGGGTTGTCCACTGTCGCCCCTACTTTATGCTTTGGCGTTGGAGCCTCTCCTTCGCCGGCTAAGGGACAGGGCGTGCAGTCCGGCCCTACGTGGAATCGCTGTCCCTGGTGGTGCTCGTGCCAGGGTTTCCGCGTAAGCCGATGACGTCACTACTTTCGTGTCCTCCCGGAGTGACATCGAGGTGGTACAGAAGGTGCTTGAACGGTACGAACAGGTGACAGGGGCCAATATTAATCGTAACAAGTCGTCCTGCTTGCTCTTAGGAGCCTGGAAGGGTGTTACCCTCCCGGGGCCCTTCGACTGGACGGACGGCCCGGTTTGCATTCTTGGAGTGTGGTTCAGGCCCGACCTACAGTTGGAGAAAAATAGGTCTGAAGTACTGGCAAAGGTAGACGCGTCGGCCAAGACTTGGCGTCGAAAGAATTTGTCCTTAAAGGGTTTGACTGAGGCGTGTGCTACATACGTCTTTCCCATTATCCTTTTGGAATACTCATTGCTGAGGGGGATAGTGAGGGACATGTTCCCTAGCCTTACTATTACTTCCCCCATCACGAGGCGGTGCCGTAAGCCTCGAGGGTGCTCGAGTTTTCTCTTCGAATGTCTGGCGGCCCTGCGGGCCATTCCATGGTCCAGTAACCTTTCACGGCCTAGGAGAGTCTTCTATCGTGGCGGGTGTCGCGAAGGATTCATTACGTGATGTGTTCCGCTTGTCGGAGGATGAGTTCCGCTCGTTCTGGTCTTGGGCGCCAGGTAGTGATTATCTCAGCAACTCTGAGTTTTCGCTCACCTGGCGACTGGCTCGAAATCGGATGCCTCTCAATGACAAGACCTTTATATGGATCCTAGGCGGATTTGCCAGATTGTGAACGCTGCGAGCATGGCTTGGAAGAAACGGCTTCGCACGCCTTCTACCATTGTTCGCGGGATCGCCCTCTATGGGACCGGGTCGGCGAGTTGACTGCTCGTATCGCGTCGCGGGAGCTTGTACTCATTGATCGTGCATTTGCCTGCGACAAGGTGTCGCCCCCGTTTTCTGGGATGAAGCGTATGGTTTTTCTGTCGCTACTAGCCACGGCCCGAATGATGATATGGACGACGCGAACGGAGGAAGTCTTGCGAGGTCTGCGTCTCAAAATATCGGATCAGGATCTGATCCGATATTTTGAGCTGATGCTCAAAATAAGGATTAGAACTGATTGGAAACGTTTGACTTCGACAGACTTCAGCATAAGGTGGGTAAATGTGACAAGCCTGGTTCGCGTGAACTGGGCTAGTCTTGATTTTCTCTTTTAGATCTGCTGGTTACATCGGGGTGTATTCCTGTGGAACCCTCCCCTGGTTAAGGTAGTTCTCTTTTGTGTATCTAGTTAAAGTTAATGAATGTGTTCCTAGCCTGTACCCGGCTTTCTTTTTTGTTATGATCCATGTCGAGATTCCCAACCTCCCTACTTTGTTTTGGTCTCCTTTTATCTCGCCTGGTTCAACCTTTTACTGTCCCAATCCATTAATTTTTTGCCCCCTCCCCACCCCCTTAGCGAGTGTGCTTATTGATTTCGCCGTTTGGCGGAATACAGCGGCAACTCTTTTTCTGGGATGGACGGGTCTTACTAACATCGTTTATTATTTTAGTTCAAAATATATTGTATTTTCAGTTTGTTTTTTGGGTTCATCCCATCATTCATTCTTCATTAAATCTTTTAAATTATGTATTATATTGTATATAAACACATTTTATTGTCATGGGTTTTCCCCCGTTTTTAGGTGCCCCTCGTAAATATGTGGTATTATGGTGTATGAAGGCTTGGGAGGGAAATGATGGACGGGTTCTTGTGGTGATTAAGCAAATTGTAATGAGTGAATGGGTCGTGATAGCGTTTTGCTAGGTATAGGATAGTTAACTGAAGACCACCCTCTACCCGTCCCCTTTTCGGCTTTTTGCCACAATTTTTGTATTATGCAAAAATAAATAGTGAGACTGATCATCTCTGATTTTACCCTGAAGAGACCTTTTGACTCTTGAAATTTTTTGGTGTCAGTTTGACAGTTGAAATCTTCGTTTTTTGTGAGTACTCAAATCCTTATGCTTTCGCAAAAAAACTTTTACGAGACACTGCGTGCCGACTGCGTGGAAAAGGGTTGGATATGTCATGTGATCCCTATTGAAGTTGATTGTCGTGGTTTTATAGGACACTCAGTCATTTCGTTTCTTTCAAAAATAAATAGTGAGACTGATCATCTCTGATTTTACCCTGAAGAGACCTTTTGACTCTTGAAATTTTTTGGTGTCAGTTTGACAGTTGAAATCTTCGTTTTTTGTGAGTACGCGTTTTCCTTGTACATAGTAGTTTATATTTCTCTACTTTTGTCGTCAGTTTGATTTTTGTGAACCGTTTGTTTAAATATTTGTGTGTGACAAAGACGAATATGGCTCTGTCTCCCCAGCCCTCTACATCGACGGATATTCCGACGGAATCATATAGTTATGAATTAATTGTACAATTATGCAATCTCCAATTAATTAACTATCCTATACCTGTATGATTATATTAAGCTCTATATTATTTGTTATATTGAGCACTGTTTATAATAAAATAAATGCCAGGGCACTCAAAATAGTAAAACTTTGAATCCTCTTCACCTATATATATATATATATATTGTAAACATATACTGTTACATATAAGAGTCAATGAATGTCTGTTATGTTTAAGCATGAACCGTACGAAACATCGTATTTTGGCTTTAATTTCAGTTGAAAATAAAGACAAAAATTCTCTAACATTTGGATAATTTTTTATTAAGTTAGTTCTAAGCTTTCGGCTCACATTATATATATATATATATATATATATATATATATATATATATATATATATATATATAGGAAGGAAAGTTAAGATCGGAACAGAGAATGCTGAAGCGCCGATTAAAAGAAGCCCCGATTCATGAGAGGCCGAAACTTAAATGATATTAAAAAAGGATTTTGGTGATCTCCAGAGCTGAAAATCAGAGGAAACATCGAAAGAAAAAGCGTCAGGCTCGGAGAGCATTCTACTCAAATCCTTATGCTTTCGCAAAAAAACTTTTACGAGACACTGCGTGCCGACTGCGTGGAAAAGGGTTGGATATGTCATGTGATCCCTATTGAAGTTGATTGTCGTGGTTTTATAGGACACTCAGTCATTTCGTTTCTTTCAAAAATAGGAATCACTGGCCGCAGTTTGAAAGTTGCCTCAAATCGTCTTCAGACCGCGGCACAATATGCATGAAGTTGGATTTGGTCGAAAGCAAGAAGTTTTCAGCATTGAGCAAATACACGCGGAACTAGCATTCCCGTGTGATTACGTAAGAAACGGTTACTGTAAACGCGTAATAACATCAACGGCCGAAAGTAAACGCGTTTTTTTTTTGTTTTTTTTTTTCAAATCACAAACTGCACACTAAAAATGAATATTAACATCCAATGTAGTCGCTGCTCTTAGTTGGTCTGGCATATATATATATATATATATAATTCTCTTTATACCCTGTCCGGTGGCAAAAGCTGCTTGGTAGCGCCAGGAGTGGCAGGACCGCCTTGAGCTACCGAAACTGTTATCACCCTGGTTGGCGGCTGATGAGGACAGGGTATCGCACGTGCTTTCACACGTTGTATGATCAGAAAAAAATAAAAAATAAATAAAATATATATATATATATATATATATTAGTCATCCACATACAAGCCTGTTTCGCTGTATCACAGATCAGTGTGGCTAGACATATCCACTTGCCGGGATCGAAAACTCCACCGATTTGGTGTCATATATATATATATATCGGTGACTGGCGTGTGTAAACACTGCTGATATAATTTCCCTTCTCTGATACCATGCGTCGATGGCTTAGTGGGTAGCGACTCCGACTGACACCAGATCGGTCGAGTTTCGATTCCGGCGAGTGGATGCGTCTAGCCACACTGATGAGCTGTGATACAGCGAAACAGGCTTGTATGTGGATGACTAATATATATATATATATATATATATATATATATATATATATATATAGTTAGAAACTTGTAACGATACTCGTTTCGAAAAACCCTCCGCGGATCTACGTGGAAGGAAAAAAATGGTTGTAAAAAAAAGAAAGAGCTAAACACATGAACAGCAGCCAAAGGGATTCGGACCGAATGAGCACGTAGCCCAAAGAAAAAACCCGAGACGAGTAATCAACTAACAAAAAAAGCGCTCAATACTGAAACAGAGTCGAATAAATAAAGTATACCTAGTGAGCCAACAAACCTACCAAGGTTTCATCCATGCGGATCGTCAGGGAACACTGTTAATTTAAAGATACAATTATGGCACAAGGCCGATTAGGGTGAGGGGCAAAATCAGGCTGGTCTTCAGTACCTATCCTATACCTACATAATCCGACTTACAACCCAAATATACTTTACAATTTTCTCATCCACTACAAGAACTTGTCCATCAGCATTCAATCCTTCATATACCAAAATACCTCAAACGTACAAGGGACGTAAAAAAACCAAATGAGCTTAAAAATTTATTTTTCCTTACCCCGATTTCTCCAGCCCTTCGTATTCAAACTCATTATCTTGATTGACATCCGTTAGATCTGAAAGTAGAAAAGAAGGAGAAAATTACTTCTAATCACATACGGGGAAAAAATCTCTGAGAATAGGGACCCCGACGGAGTGTCCTAGGGAAACAGTTCCTACATCGGACGTAATCGGTCCGTCTAGAACAATTCCGCCGACGTCCGTAGGATAATTTAGTTTTAAAACCCTATATATGCAGGGGTGGAGCAAAATAGGGACCCTCCCTGCACACATTTTTATCATTTTACGAAGTTCTGGTGTCCCAGTTCGGGAAATTAATATTTTATCATAGTGTTCTTTGGCCGCAGACCCGAAGTTTTCTCCCAGTATTTCTAATATTGGTAAGGACCCCTGGGGCCTTCAGGAAGTTGTTCGGGTCATCTGTGGATTTTCCATCCACAGTGGTTAGTTTCAATAGGGGTTTTAAAAGAGACTTAATCTGGGCTGACCATTCCTGTGTAATGTCTTTTTTGTCTATATGACAAAGTGCATCCCCTTGGGGGAAGGGCTTCTTTTTCTTAGGACGGATGGGAGTGAAAGAAGGGGTGGAAGAAGAAGTGGGGGTGGGAGAAGAAGCAGGAGAATCCTTCAGGGGGAGTGGGATAAGTTCAAACGAAGGAGCCGATGGGCCTTTTTTGGGGGGGGGAGGCTCTTTGCCTTAGCTGCATAGTATACTTTTGGTCTCTCCGGAGACACAGGTAGCGAAGCTGCTTTGACGCGCTCTTGTTCTTTCTCTGTTCGGCTCCTTTGTAGCACTTTTGGGTTCTAACTGTCCTCCTCTTCATCTTCTCTTCCTCTTTTTAGTGATGAGGATCTTGGTGGTAGCATGTCGACCTCCATTTCCTCCTGGGTTGAATCTGCACGTTTCTCACCATCATGACGCTTCTCAGCCGCCTTTTTCAGGGATTTCCTCCCTTTTTCATGCGGGACATCCTGCTTGGGAGGCAGCTTCTTTTCTGTTAGTGGAGGTGACGGAGGTGACTGTGTCAAAGACGATTTGTTTTTGGAGGTTTTTATCCCAGCAACCTGCCAGTCGCCTTCTTTCTGGGACGAGATCTCCTTTGGTACCTCCACTTCCTTCGATGCTGGTGCTTGGGATTGCTGGGTTTGCTAATTTTGCTGGGTTTTAGGCGCAGGATTCTTCGTAGGACATCCCTTTGCAACGTGGTCTGATGCCCCGCAGACCCAGCAAAACGGTCTTCTTCCTTCCACCACGACGAATATCTGTCTGCCTCTGCAGGTAAGGATATTGGGGATTTCTCCAAATTCCTTCCCTGGAGACCGTCACCTGCAGAGTGACATCGCCAATGGCATATCCCGCTTTGCTTAATAACTGCCGCGACCTCTGCCGCTTTCCCATATCTAGCAAAGAATGCTCCAATATGGTCCTCTGGTATTTCCATGGGCACCCATGCAAGGTTACGCGGGTCTTGCGGGTGCCCATGTACTCTGTTTGAATACGAAGCGTCTTTGTGGACAATGTCGCCCCGGCTAGCTGTTTCGCCTCCTCCTGGGTGCTAAGCAGGATGTCCCACATAGCATGACTTCTACGAACCACCATCTTAGCTTTGATTTGGAGGCTTTTTACGGCCTCCTCAACAACCTCCCTGCTGACCCCGATAAACCTGTGGGTTTTAGGGTCCTTGGTCAGCAGGGAGATAATTCTTGGCTCAATAGCTTGAAGTTCTTCGGGAACCGATAAGAGTTCATTCCCGGAGATGACATCTGCTACCCTTATACTCTGTTCCTAGTAGTAGGCTTCGTTCTTGACAACCTTCCCTCCACATCACGCTGAAGTGGAGGGAACTTGCGATTCCGGCCTTTTTGAGGCCATTGGATTAACTTTGTTGGAGGAAAATGGCGATTCTTGACTTCCGGTGCTTTCGGTGCATGGCACGTGCCACTTTCCTTCCTTCCAACTCCAGACCGACGTGGAGGGGACTGGTGACTGAGGCCTTACGGAGGCCTCTTCCATCTTTGCACTCCTGCCGAAGGAGGCTCTCTTTACTTAGTATTTCCTACGCCTGGAAATACTGTGAAACGAATCTCAAACCAAATTTAACGTAGTAACTTTCCCGTAACGACACACAGCGAATCCAACAAGGAAGCGAACGCAGAGACTTCTGGTCGTAAGCTCTCTTCAGGGAACGCTGTTCATTTATTGTAAAAAATTACAATTATGGCACAAGGCCGATTGGGGGGGACAAAAACTAAGCCTGGTCTTCCGTATCTATCTTATACCTAGCTAATCTGATTCACGACCCACACATACTTAATAATTTTCTGTTCCACCACAAGAACTTGTACATCAGCATTCAATCCTTCATATACCAAAATAGCTCAAACATACCAGGGACCTAAAAACACCACAAATGAGCATAAAAATTTTATTATGAGCAATAAAATACAAAAATGTCTTTATAAATATATCATAAAATGATATGTGGGGAGGGTCATGACATAAATCCCAAAACAAAAAATTTTAAACATAAAGTTTTAACATTGTTATAATGACATCAAAACTTTATTAAACAAAAGTAGTATCAGTATAGGATGTGCGTTGTGGTGCAGTGTATATCGGCTTGGAACGAGAAATCGGGAGGCGTTCACTTACGCGCAAATACCCTTGGGAAAGGTATTAATCCGTCTTTTCCCTCCAGTTATGGGTTAAATAACAAAATTGACTTGGTCGGCAACTAGTCTACTGCAGAAAGTAATGGCAACCTATTACGGAAAATCTTTTGCCCAGTCAGTCATGTCTCTTTCGAGACATGATCACCCAAGCGTGTATCGCGTATGGCACTTAACTGACTGACTGACTCTCAGTATGTGCAGATTAGTCAAAACTTTCAATAATTTTATGCGTCCCTGAAAAGGCCCGTTATTTATTTATTTTTTTTTTTTTTGTATAACAAGGGACGGAATATTTTCTTTCATTTTTTTTTTCCGTAGAATAAAAAATCCTGCTGTTGTAAAATGAAAACACTAAATAAAATTATTTTTAAAAGCTTTCACACTGGAAAAATTTTTTGCTTACCAAATTTGTACACACGAACACCCAACACGACATTATCAGAAAATAATAAGAGTAAGTTTAAATCCAAAATTTCTAAAATTCCATAAAACATTAGATTGCGGAGAATATTTTCCTTAATTTTTAAAATTACTGAGTATTTAAAAAACGGGCGTTAACATTTTTCTTTAATTATGTTTTACTGCTAAAGTCTCCATAGAACAACATTAGATCTGTGGTGAATGCAAAATAGAAATAACTTTTTCTTCACTGTTTCAAAATTCGAAAAAATGGGAAAAAAGATTGCCTTCGTAATGAGAAAAAAAGGGGAAATTTCGCGAGCAAATGTGCAGATATTTATTAACCGATGAAAACAGAGCGATTTACAGAAAACAACAAATTGAACTTTCAATGACCTGTGTCATATGTCTTCCCGCCCAAAATAAGTTTGCGCTGACCACGTGATCGACTTGGCTACATATTTCAAGTTTTTCTGTCTGGCAGTCAGAGAGAAAGAAAGAAAGAAAGAAAGAAAGAAAGAAAGAAAGAAAGAAAGAAAGAAAAGGGACCAGAGAACAGAGAATAACACCTTAAATAAACAGCTTCTGTCGGGTTAAAGAAAATACATTTCTGCGACAGCTTTAAACTAAAATAATATTAGTTTCAAATCAGATTATTTATACATTAAATGAGATAATATTGCTCAAATAAAGTTTCAGAAAATTATATTCTATTTTTGGAAGATTTTTTTTAATAAAGAGAATCAAATTGCGATGAAAGACAACTAAAAAGGGTGCTAATCTGCTATTTTAGTGGGGGCACAAATTAAAACTAAAATAAAAGCTTCAAGAAAGATTTGTCAGTTTTTAAAAATTCATTTTTCTTTTAGGAGGATTTGTTTTGTGAGTCGGGAGAATGCTTCGGATCTCTGATGAGTAATTTTCTTGTTTTCGGTTTTGCTTTCTCTTTTTAATTCACTTTACATCAAAACATGTCGGCTGGAAATAGATTTATTTTGAAGCAGCATAGTAAAATAAAAATAGATTCAATAGAATTAATGTCAAGAGCTTTCGTTTTGTCCAACAACAGAAGTAAGATATAGCGGAAACAGTGTGACGATCACCACCTCAAACTGTAGAAACAGCTGAACTTTAGCTTGCGGATTTTTGAGCCATACATTAAATACAATTACAGCTAAATGTTTAAAATACGTTTTAAATAATAATACTGGCAAAATATAAACAAATTGTTATATAAAATGTCGTAACAAATTGTTATATAAAAATGTTGTTATTAGCGGAGTTAAATGGGTCAAATTATCTCCCTGCTTTATTAAATTATAGCACCCTTCAATAACATTTATTGCCACCTTGAAAGTTCATAGCGCTGACGTTGCGACCCACGTTGAAAATCACTAGTATTGGTGAAATGATAGAAGCTAAGGTCATTTAAAAACGTACATTAAAGTGCCGAATAAAATGAAAGTCTTAATAATAGATTTTCGGAATTTTCTCAGTATGCAATAAACGAGTTAGAAAATCATTTAAAAAGGAAAAAGAAACGCTTTTAGTAAACTTATGAAGCTGGAAAATTGACTAAAAATGAAAGAATATACCGACCCCGGCTATTGAGCGTCGAAGACCATCCCACCGTAATTCTCGATAATATGTGCAAAAGAAGGGTAGTGTGAAATGTTTCTGCGTTGATTATCGCTCATTAAACAATATTACTAAGAGCAATTAAGTTATATTAACCTCCTTAGCTAATATCAAATACTTTTCAAAACGCGAAGGTAGGCAGCGTTTGATGAGAATGATCAAGAGAGTATTTACTTGTCAGAAAAAGGTTGTTTCACATCAACGTCATGCCATTCGGGTTAAACAATTAAACTATTTCTCAAGAATCAGTAGTGTTAAAAGAAATGAAAGGTATGCTTTGGCCTACTTAGATAATATATTAATTTTCTCCTCAACAAGAGATCGATCCCATCAGGCACATCTAAAACGTATTTAGTCAGTTACATAGACACAAACTTAAATTAAAGTTATTAAATTGTCTTCTTATTTATGGAGGAATTATTCTACTTGCACTACCATTAATAAAGAAGGTAACAAATTTGGCAATCATAAAGTAACGTCCATATATTACCTGGTCGCCTCTAAAGCTTCCAGACATGTACGTAATGTTAGGTATACCAAATATATATAGGCGGCCTTAACAGTAATAGCCGTAGAAAACATATCCCTCCTAAAAATAATAATAATAAATCATAAAGACGATTTTGAAGAATTCGGAAGAACGCAAATGGGAGGAGGATTTTATACAAAGAGTCTAAATGTGCTGTATACAAGCGTCTAAATGTGCTATATACATTCTCTCCAACCTTGAACAGGAAAGCTAGCGAATATTACAAATGTATGTCTTTACTCTGTGAATAATCCAATACATGTAGCTAAAAGTTGTGTTTTTCTCACGTATTCAAAACTGTTCGCTGTCCAGACTAAAGATAACTTAAGCCTTAAACTTTAAATAAGCTTAAAAGTTATCAGTTTCTGTAATTGCTTATCTCGACTTAAACAAGCAACACAGGCGCAGCGAATTCAGTTTGACTCTGTAGAAGAGAAGGAAATTGCAAAGCCAGTTTGTTAACTTTCACATGGGTAAAGTGACACCCAGCCCCGATGGTAATCACAAAGAAAGAAGTTTAAGAGTTACAAAAGTTAAATCAAAACATAAAGCTAAATTTATAACATTTCATGGGCCATAAACCCCTTCAATACAGTTTTAAATGTCCGATACAGCATTAGAAATAAATACAACTAAGGGCACTTACAATATTTACATTATTCGGACTATTGTCCTCATATTTGTTGCCATTTGTACGACTGTGTGGACAGTTATAGTGAAATAATACTTAAGTCCTAAAATGCAAGAAAGCTACCTAGCTCAATACCCTTTTGCAAAAGTTGCAGTTGATGTTTCAGAACTTTACTTCAACACTAATCAAGTAATCAATATATAATTAGTCTCATTAATTTGTATAGTGATCAACCTGAGGCATTTGTGGTGTCTAACAAAAATAAAAACCGAAGTGAACGCCCATTTATTGATAAATAAAATGTTCCCTTTGTTCCATATCGACACTACAAATAGTTTCGGATAACGGCACTAAGAACTTGAACCGAATTAAGAAAGAGACATTAGAAAAGTTAAAGATCAATTACAGTACTACCTCTTTTATCACCCCTTTGATATGCATTTAAATCAAGCTATAATCGCGATCAGGTTCAACGAAAATAAGACAATTAAATTTACTGTTTAAATTTGTTTATAACAGAAATGAAGTTCTATCTATAGATAATATTTGGAAATCTAAACACGTGTACTGTGGATTCCCAGTATTATAAGGAAATAAAATTAATTATCTGCACCATGTCTGCATTTGCCTGCATTTCTTTGTTTACTATTCCTAGTGTGTGATAACGTATTTGACGACGTGGGCAACTTAGTTTGTAATATCTTCTTAAAACACTGTCTCATAATTGCATATTTGTCTATATATGTTGTATTGTACATGTAAGATGGAGTTATTTTGCCTCTTCATACTATTCTATTTGTTATTTCAGCCAACCGGTTCTACTGATGCTACTTAAGAACTGTTAAATAAAATATTGTAATCCTCACCTATCTACTCTTCCTCTCTCTCTCTCTCTCTCTCTCTCTCTCTCTCTCTCTCACCCCTCTCTCTTTCTGTATATCTCTCTCTTTCTTTCTCTTCCATCTCTCTGTCTCTGTATCTCCTCCGTTTCTTCCTCTCAATTGCTAGCTCAGCGAATTTTGTTGAGTAATACCGATCTTACGGCTCATTCGGCTTTATTCTCCCTCCACTGTTTTGGATCGTGTGTCGTTTCACTTATGTTGATTCGGGTTTCCCAATATTTTACGATATTGGGATTGACGGCGAAGTCTAGTGTAAACCCCTCTGTGTATATTGTGCAATTCCTGTCTGTGACCGTGGTAACTTTTATCTTTTTTTGCCTATGCGCACGTTAGAATCAGACAGGAATAAAAATCCTTCAATAAAAATGCAAAACGCCGTTGAGAACTCTAATAACAAGTTTATTGATTATAAAGAAAGCACTGGTTGAATAAAAGTCCAGTCACAAGCACTAAATAATAACCAGCCCGTTGATTCTCACTCAATTTTTCGGTCACTTGTGTTTTCGCTGATGCTCCGGAAATTGCGGGTGTGCTCCTTAGCGACGACTGTCTCTGTGTCTGGAGAACACTTGCTTATATAGACGACTACCCCTACAACACAAAATTTGACATTGATATGTTTAATTTCTCCATCCCACATAGTCTTAATTTCATGTGTATATGGTGCTCTACTTGTCTAGAATTTCGATAGATATATTTCTGCAAAGATAATTGTGTTCTTGGGCAATCAAAATAAACAAATCCCCAGTTTGGGAATTAACAAAATTCAAAATTCTTCTTTGCATAGTGCTATGTACGTACCTATGGACAGTAATGGGTATGCCCAATTCTTATATAATACGTTGGACTCTATTGAAAGAGGATGGTTTGTTCTTACTGTCTATCAGTTCTCTACTAGTAGTGGTTATTTATTTCACGCAGCTTGCGAGCCTTGTATTTGATGATATTATGAATATTGATATATATTTCCAACCTCCGTTTGGGTTATCACTAATGCAGTAACCTTTTAGGTTACAATATATAGAATAATTTGTAAGAATACACACGTTATGGGCAGGTAGTATAATGTAAACAAACCCAAAGCCTGGCACTTAAACAAAATCGATGTTTAAAAGAATTTGGTTCATTATTTTCTGTAAAACCACACACGTTTTGAACAGAAAGTATAATGTAAACAAACATTTGAACTTAATTTCTCAGAACAAAAGAAATTCAGACAACGAATTAAAACTATCCTTAAATTCATTTTATTATTTTAAAACATGATTTTTAACGCATTCCTTTTTGAAAAAGTTTCTTAACCATTCAACTTAGTCTCCTGAAAATTTTAATTACTATCATCCAATTAGTAGTTCTTTCAAATCGCCATCCTGTAATTTCATGCAATTAAACGTTTAAACAGGTTTAGTGCCTTGTTTCTTTTTCCCTTCTCAGTCCTTACAGTATTCAAGGTTATGGCAAAATTGGATTTTGAGATTCAAGTAGGGCTTTTGTCAGAGTGAGAAAACTTTCAAATAGTGGCAACCATATAAGAACCACTGTAGAAGAAATAAACTACATACACTTATTATTAAAACCAGTACTTGTTATATATAAGATCAAAGCTCAGATAACAGGTGTAAGTACAAAGACTGTGGACATTTACAATGAATGAGACATCCCAGAAAGTAAACATAGATAACTACAAAAGGTTGCTTTAATTGCAGCTGGTGGGGATTCGGAGGACAGTATAGATCTAGATATCGATTTGCTATTCAAATTAGTTAATGGGTACTGTAAACGGAAACATTCTGATGATGATTTTTAGAGAAAGCAGGATCACAGTGAATACTGGGATCGCGACAAAATCTCCAGTATAATGTAATACATAAAATCGACGCCACCAATAAGGACTCTGACAGAGTTACTCATTCGTACCGGATCTGTAAACTAACAAAAAGAAAAAGAAAAACAACGAGGAACACTTATATATATATAAATATAATCTTATATTTTTATTCTTCGACGGTGACGCTTGTGTTGAGCAGGAGAGCAGTAGGAGAAAGTTCGGGCACACGAAAGGGCTGTCGGTAGGCGGAATCCAGTCCCCAGCCCAAATTCGAGACTTTTTGTAGTTTTAAAAGTCCCACGCTTCTTCACCCATGCAATGCTTGTCACTTTGTTAACTTTATCTACAGCCGGATGTATCTGTAAATTACATCCACCGGCTCATCGTCGTTCAAAGTAATATGTTACTATTTCTGATGCTCCACTCTTTGGGATTATTAAGTCGTAATGCTTCCCATTCCAACCACTTTATCAGCAGTTGATACGTTTTACCCACCGTTTTATGTCGTGTTCTGATACGGCTCTTCATTAATGGGACATCAAACGCATCATCTGATTTCTCACGTTGGTGTCGACACTGGCGTACTGGAAAATCGACCTGTTCCGCCTCGAATTCACTGACAGAATCGATGGATTCTACTGGAGCAGCCAATACTATTTTCCATAACGGCCTTTCTACAGTGGGGATTTTTAATTCTTCAATGGATGCCGCCCGAAGATGCTTGGCATGCGTCTTAGTAACTGAGCCGGTTAACTGATCTCTAATTCAATAAGAGACGGAGTCAGTATTTTCAACTATCACATACGAGCGCATGTCTAATTTTCCTTTTTTATGGTGCATCTTATAGTACTCTAAATCAACCAACCTGAAACTCTACATCCTTAGTTTTACTAAGGGACTTATCTATCGCGGTTTTCCTCGTTTTTTTTTGTTTTTTGTTTTTTGTTTTTTGTTTTTTGTTATTCCTAATTAAAGTGAAACTATGATGCATTTCCTGTAGGGCGATTTCGTGATCTTTATCACCATAATGTATAGTATCCAAAGGCAAAATAATATCCCTCTTATAGAGCAAGTATTATTAGCAAGTCGCTAACATCTGGTTGATGCAAATATCCCATGACTGTTCGTTGTTGCCAATTTGTTTTGGCTAGAACATCGTGTATTGTTCTATGAAACCTCTTACCATTGCTCTAATGGTGATAAAATGAATTTGTCACATGGTGTAGATTTAGATCTTCTAATGTATTTTTCATGATTTTGTTGATATTTTCCGGTCTATTATCGGTTAAAAGCTGAAGTGATACCTTAAATCTGGGGAATATTTCATTGATTAAAAGATGCAACACTGTTTCTTCCTTCTTGTTAGGAACAGCAAAAGCCTCAGGCCAATCACTGTACATGTCTATGAATGTAAATATGTATTGGTTACCCGAATGAGTTTTTTAGTACGGTCCAGAGATAACCAATGCATGCTTTGCGTAGAGAAAGTGTGGCAAATCACACTCCTATATATGGGGTTGCTGCTTCCTCAGATTCCTTCTCTGACACAAAATACAGTTACCTACAAAATCATTAGTCCTTCTTAGTGTAAGGAGTTCACACCACCGATTCTTTCACGTTAACGCTCCAAATCTCGCGTCCGATCGATAGTTCCTAACTGGGCTCTGCCTACGTTGTATTTGATTGATCACAAAGCCAGTTTGTATTGAAAGTCGCCGAAAATCCGCTGCAGTGATGAGCTAGATAGAACTGGGAGCCACAATAAAAAAAAGGAAATCTTTGTAAAATTAACAACAGGGAATTTATATACGTTCTGTTCAGTACAGTATTTGGTTAAAGTTTATTAATCTTGCATGCAGGGAATTATAATTCCAACCCACGTCTTCTACAAAATGTAACACTAAGCTGGTTGGTCTGGCACCAGGCTGAAATCAAAGTTTCTTCTAAGACAGGCGGTCATATGACAACACGTCTTTCGTGTTAACTCGCTCCGTACCGGTACTTAACTCTATTGTACAGTTTATATTGATTTTCGGGGTGGTTGTGACTCACTTTTGGATACACTTAGAGTTTTCAAATGTCCAATAAAGAATCCTCGTTTTGGTCACTTGATCAACTTCATCTCCCTCATCCCTGTGGTTCGAGGGGCGTGGAACGTTCTTTCGACTTTCTCCAAAATCCACTGGGGTGCTTTTTCATTGGTCACCTGATCAACCCCATCTCTTTTTCTTCCGAGGGGCGTGTTTCATTCAGGTTAACAGTCAAATTTTAATTATCGTTCTTTTCACTTTTCCGCTTTCATAGTGTGTGGTCATTTCGCATTTGTGTTTTTATCATTTCAATCACTATAAGAAATTATCTGGCTTCGGTCGAAAATATAAATTATATGTTTCTCCTTTAATTCTAAGCGTCGCAAATATTACACAAAATTAATCTCTCTCTCTCTCTCTCTCTCTCTCTCTCTCTCTCTCTCTCTCTCTCTCTCTCTCTCAGCGGTAGGTGACTGCCACTAAGATCATAAAATCCGCTATGTCCTGTGTCCTGTTCCTTAGACGGATGTCGCTTTTATCAAATAAATAAATAATAATTTTTTCAATAACTAAGAAACTCAATTTTAGTGAAAGTAGATTACCGACCTTTGCAATAAAATCTTTGACAGCATTCAAGAGTTACAAAAACATTATCTATCTCACTTGTGTGGTCTAAACATATCTCTCGCCTAGATCTAGAAAGAAAGAAAGAAAGAAAGAAAGAAAGAAAGAAAGAAAGAAAGAAAGAAAGGAAAATTCAACTATTAACACACTTCCTTCTCCTCTTCACTTCCCTTCTCTCTTTCCTTTTCGGCACCAAAAATGGTGTTACATTAGCAAACAGGACCAGAAATACTTCCGTGTTATTGAATGGAATGTTTTATCCACGACAATATGGACATTGTCATCATGGTATTGAACCAGCACACTTTCTCTAAGATGAGACGGAACATATACCTGATGAGAGGCTCATCATCATACTGAGACAAGTAATACACTATCTCATCCATTATTATGTCCTTTTTCTGTTTTGTTTTAATAATCTTACCATTTTTTAATCTACTCCAGGTTTAAAATGTCCTTGTCCGACACTTGCTTCCTAATTATGTCTATCCACTGCAATGTGGGACGTTCGGGCGTCACTGATGAATCGTCGACATTTCCATAAGATGCAAATTCCCTCGGTTTCAATTAGATTTGAATTTATCGCACTAATTAAGTAATTCCTAATAGTCTATATCTACCAGAGAATCAACATTGTCTTCATTTGCATCAATGGCACACGACAAGAAATCTGCGCAAATATTATATTTACCTTTGAGATACAATATGCTGCAATTGTAGCCAGCCATGCTCAGAGCCCTAGTCTGTACCTTTTTATTTTGTATGAGCGAATTGAGTAAATGCTCTAGGGGTTTATGATCTGTGTAGATCGTAAATGCTGCACTAAGCAGGTAGTGGTTCAGTTTTTGAAGGGCATAGTGTATCGCATAAGCCTACTCTATATTTGACTATCTTGTTTGCAAGTCACTTAACTTGTTTTTTTCCATTTTCCTATCTTTTTTTATCATAAACCATTTTGGATAAACATGCACTAATCAATTGATCAGAGGCATCAGTATATAGTCTATAGTCTATTTGGGTCAGGATAGGCTAGTATCACCATATACGCGAGCTTCGTTTTTAGACTATCGAAAGCAGTTTTTCAAGGGCCATCCCATTGAAAATGTGTCTACTTTCTTGTTAGAGTAATCAGCAGCTCGGTAATATCAGAAAAAATTCTAATAAAGTGGCGATAGTATGAGGTCATTCCAATGAAGGCTGTCACTTGCCTAAAAGTGGTTGGAGTCGAAACTGGTTTTATAGTCTTCACTATCCAAGATTGTGTCTATATGCATTAAGTGGTCTTCTACTGTAGTCAAAAATATCAAAATATCATCAGAGCAAAATCTTTCTTTCCTCGTAAAACAATTGACAAAAAAAATTGGAGGAGTTTGCGAGTCAAAATAGCATCACTAAAATGAAACAATCCCCTGTGGCAAGTGAATCTACTTTTCTTCTTGTCATAGTCATGGAGTTTAATTTGTCAGTACCCAGATTTTAAATCAAGTTTCGAAAGGTAGCTTATAGACCCAAGTGATGCCAGTATATCATCAATAACTGGAAGAGCTCGAGCATATTTCTTCACTTTACAGTGACTTCATTCCTCCTTCAGTCCCAACATATGCGCTCTCTGCAAGGCGTGTACTGTCCTCTGTTTAATGAGTTCGCCACCAAACAACCCACATTCCTTAACTTCACGGTCAGACTCTGAACGCAGTCGGAAAAAGTATGCTGCTCCTATTATAAGCTTTTTTTTCCTTTTTTATCCTTTTTGTTTTGTTTATGTTAATGTTTTTGTTTTGTTTTTTTAACTAGCAACTTTTCTATATCTTGTGTGTATTCTGCTCTTTTTAATATTAATTCAAAAGAGCAGAATACACACAAGATAAAAACAAAAGTCACCTACCTTGATGTCGTCTTTTATAACACGATCGTCTAGTGTTTTCGTAGATGGTAACAATCTATGCTTTAATTTTTTTTTAAATACAGCGAGTCACTGCGCACCAAATCATGTACATTGTATACTACAACTGTAAAACAACCAGGAACATGTATATATATTAATATAATCTTATATTTTTATTCTTCGACGGTGACGCTTGTGTGGAGCAGGAGAGCAGTCAGAAAGAGTTCGTGCACACGTAGGGGCTGCCGGGTGTCGGAAGCCAGCTGGTCTCTCCTCGGTCAAAATTCTAGACTTTTTGTAGTCTTAAAGCTCCCAAGCGACCGACATAGCTACGTCTCTTCACCAACGCAATGCTTGTTTTTCGCATTGCTTTTCCGGTTGTCACTTTGTGGACTTTATATACTGCCGGATGTATCTGTCAATCACACCCACTGGGACCATCGCCGCCCAAGGTAATATATTACAGAAGTTCTACGGGTAAAATAAAATCATTAGATCTAAATGTTGACATAAATGACATATCTAAATGTAGATAAATTACAGTAGTTAAAGCCCAGAGATATTATAGAAATAAAGATTAATGCCATGGTAATTAATAGCAGTAAATTTATTCTCTACATTTATCAAATGTGTATCCCTAAAGTCGCCGTGTGATTAGGAAGAGAGAATGTAAATGGTCGGCGTAATTCGGAATGTTTGTTTCAGCTGCCGAATTACAAAAGTGGATATCAGCAAAAGCTGACACTGAATTGGCAAAATACAGGCTTATATTTTAATATAAAAAAATATATATTTTTACGAATTTTTTTTTTAAATAATAATAATTTAAAAAATAGTTGCATTCATTTGTGAATAAGTCCTGAAAGTTTCATTAAAATCCGACAATTATTTGATTTTTTCAAGAATCTTCAAATAAATGCGTTTGTCACCGGAAAAAAAAACTGAGTTATGTAATATTACGTTTTCCATTGTAAACTCTCGTAACGATTTGGTTACCCACTAACTAAAATCAAAACAAGATTTTTTACCAAAATTTTTCGAACGTGTTAGAATGGATTAAAATATAAAAAAATAATAATTTAATAATACTTTGATCTTTCCTCTTAATAATGACATAAACATTTTGATGGAAAATGTTCATTTTTATTAAGTTTGGAGCTCTTTTTTCATATTGTGCTGTTTATTCAGCGATGTAGTGGAGGTACCTATATAGAGTTGTCGTATGCTCATAAATATAGATGCAGTTACCTTTATAATGATATCAAACTATAACCTACAATAGATTACATTTTTTTTTCAAATAAAAATTAAAATATTTAGCACATTACCAATTAGTTAAAAATGATTTTCAAGTTACAAATAAAACGCCATCTGTGTTTGTAACGTCATCAATACTTGATCACGTGAAATTTTGTTGAAATGAAAAAAAAAAGGAAAAATATAATTTGGTGGGGGAATGAGTGATGTCACATACCCCTGAACTTTCGATATTTCCTGAGGAATACGCACCATTGCCATAGAAAAGTGAGCAAGATGCATTCCCCATTTAGGAAACGAAAAGCAAAAACCTTCAGTTCAACTTTGGAGTATGTTTCTCAGAAGAAACAATTAGATCAAATCAAATGTGACGTTGTGCGGTCTGATAAAAAGAAAACAAATATTAAACCAACTGAAAAAGGAGCTGAGAAATTACAACCAAATTACAGGGACTGCTTACACAAACACAATTACGTCGTTATTGGTTCTCTTGGTAAGAATTTCATAAATCGCTTAAAATGAGCACTTTCCCGTTTATTGTATCACTTCATTAAACTATTTTAAGTTAATATATTTTTATTAACAAAAAGACTAACATTAAAAAACTCAAAATTATTATAAAATATTTTATAAACTGTGTTTGACGGTGCAAACAAAATTTAAAGGGACAAATAAAGGTCGTAAAAAAGAGAATACGCAACAAATGGAACAAAATATTTTCTTTGCAGTTGCGGAAGAGTAAATTTCTCATTTAAAAAAAAACAAAACTCTTACTCGTTGTAACAATCTGGATTTTTAAAAACATAGTGCTGAGAAACATAATTACTTTCATTTTTATCTTACACTTCCAACTAAAAAGTATAAAACCGTTGAGCCATGTTAATTTCCGTCATAAATTTGTTCAAAGAAAATAATTTGCTTTTTTCAAATGTATCACTGAAAATGTTTTGAATGCAGATTTTTTTTTTTTCTCTCATATGGAAATTTTTACAAGGGAAAGTTTTAGTGAACTGGAGTGAAATATTGAATGAGCTTGAAATTTCAAATGTTGTAAGTCAAGAATTATTAGATGTAAAATAATCCATAAAAGAATTTATGTGTTTTTATCAATAAAAAAAAAAGTTATTAAAATCTTTAAAGAAAGGTTCATCTTTAGCGTGCGAATAATTTCTTTATGAGAAACATGTAATCATCTTTTCTTCAAGAGAGGTTGAATGAAATTTGTTTATTACTTTATCTTGTAGTTTCACACAGAGCTTCTGATTGTCACTGTAGCGAACAAAACAAGATCCAGATTTAAACTTCAAATGCTAAGCACAGATTGGTTGATCTTTGTTAAAAATTAAAAAGACTCGAATTTACAAACTTTGCTTAGCCCATACGCAAAAATAGATCCAAAACAAAAACATGGGAAATTTCTTGAGTTTTGTTTTGGATCTGCATGTTCTAAGCAAAGTTTCTAAATTTGAGTCTTTTTAATTTTTAACAAAAATCAACCAATTAGTGCTTAGCATTTGAAGTTTAAATCTTGATCATGTTTTGTTCGCTACATACAGGTCCCCGTTCAAATAACGGAGTGTAATTCTATGCATTTTTCTTTTTGGTTTCAGTAGTAAAAATGCATGTTGTGTTTTCTCCACTTAATGTTTTTACCGGGTTTTGTTTCAGTTATTTGTTTTTCATCGACGTTCATTTCCGGATTTCTTTCGACAGAATCCCTTGACTTTGTATTTTTTAGAAATAAATGCCGGTGTTAGTCTGTTAATGGAAACATTATTGTACATAGTTTAAGATATTTTGATCGTAAAATATTTGTCATGAAGGCTTATTACTTGGAATGGGCCTGTGTATGGCGCTTCTAAAGGTTTTCCTACTCTTTCCGTTCTCAACTAAATATATTCACAGTTTTGTAAATCTTTAGAAATATATGATTTAGCTGAGAGTGTAAATGTTCGCTGGAAAAATTTTCCATGCAAAATTTTTCAGCTAGTCTTGTTGTGAAAGTTTGTAAACTCGAGTTTTTTTTTGTTTTTTTGTTTTTTTTGTTTTGTTTTGTTTTTGTTTTTGTTTTTTTTTTTTGGGGGGGGGGGGGTAACAAAAATCAACCAGTCACTGCTTAGCATTTAAAGTTTAAATTTGGATCTTTTGTTCTCTACAAAACTACGTTTACCTAATGCATGTAATACTTTTAGGAATCACCACTTTTTCGCAATAATTTGCGATACCTAAGTTTAAAAATGAATTTTATAAATAAAAAAGGTTCTCTGGAGCTGTCATGTTTGTTACCTGTAATTGAAAGCTAAATGATTAAATTTGTTATTTCCATTAAGTAGGTACCTCCACTCATTTTCGATAACTAACTTTTAAATTGAATTTTTAAAGATAAAAAAAAGTTTTCTTGAAACTTTTATTTTAGTTTTAATTGAAAGCTAAATGATTAAATTTACTATTTCCAGTAGGCAAAATACTTTGGTGTATTTCAAACAGAAAGTATATTGATTGGAATCTAAAATTTCAATTTTTCGGCCATTTACAAAATTTAATTCTCGGTTTTAAAAATCTTGCAAAATATATACATCTGTGACATATTATTTTTGGAAAATTAGCAAATTTAATGTTAAATTAATCTGTTACTTATTTATAGCATGAAATTTAGAATAAAATTATTTCTTAAAAATAAATTTGAACTATCTAACCTTACCTTCGTATTTGAAATGTGATAACAACTTGACAGATGGCGATCACAAGTGATATAATTGTACATTTTTTTTTTTTTACATAAGCGGAAGAAGCACTGAAACACATGAAAAAAAGAATTTCAAATAAAAAACTTCAAATACACAAGAAAATTAAAAATTATTTTAAAAATAGGAAGGCATGTCGATTTCTATTAAACTTTTCAATTTTCGATTAGTAAATATAATCTTAACAAGTTAACCCCAACAAATCTTTGAAGTAATTTAAAAATAGTTATGAAACTTCATAAATAATTATAATTTGAAAAAAAGAAAATATTCATTTAAAATTTCATTATTAATCAAAATTTTTCTTCAAACTATAATATATATTATTTATTAAAAGCTTATGAAATTAAATAATGTCATAGTTTTATTGCATTTTTTTATTTTCCTATTTGGAGCATATTTTCAGAAATAAAGGCAAAATGCTTTTAAAAATATAGTAGATGATTTACATTCACCAATGAGTTCTGCGTTTAACTAATAAAACCAATTTTCTCAGCCAAATTTAATTGCTTAAAATTTCATGAATTTACGTGGAGGTGGGGGAGAGAGTAACAGATGTAACAAAAGATATATATTTTAACCAAGTTTTTTTAAAATAATTATTTTAAAAATAGTTGCATTCATTTGTGAATAAGTCCTGAAAGTTTCATTAAAATCCGACAATTATTTGATTTTTTCAAGAATCTTCAAATAAATGTGTTTGTCACCGGAAAAAAAAAACTGAGTTATGTAATATTACGTTTTCCATTGTAAACTCTCGTAACGATTTGGTTACCCACTAACTAAAATCAAAACAAGATTTTTTACCAAAATTTTTCGAACGTGTTAGAATGGATTAAAAAATAAAAAAATAATAATTTAATAATACTTTGATCTTTCCTCTTAATAATGACATAAACATTTTGATGGAAAAAATTCGCTTTTATTAAGCTGAAGGCCTTTTTTATTCATACTATGCTGTTTTTTTCCGCGATGTAGTAGAGGTACCTACCATTAAGCAAAATACTCTGTAGTGTCATTCATACTTTCAAAATGGGCACGTTTTATACACCAAAAAATTACAATTATTTTTAAAACTTCATGATGATTTGTATTAAGCTTTTCAATTTTCGATTAGTAAAAACAGTCTCCACTTAATAACTTAATGATCTAAACAAAGTCTTGTAGAAGTTTTTAAAGATTTTTGAAATTTTATAAATTGTTATAATTTTAAAAAATGGAAACAATTCTTCTAAAAGTACATTATTCGTCGAAAATTTGTTTTTCTTCAGACTATACTATCCTTAATATATATTATTTATAAAGGTAATTAAAAGCTTCTCCAATTATATAATATAATAACTTTATTGCATTTTTTATTTTATGATTCGGGGCAGATTTTCGGGCAAATGACTCATGTTCGAAAAAGAAAAGATAATTTACATTCTCCAAAGCGTTCTTCGTTTAACAAAGTTTGCGGACGAATTTAATTTCTTTTCATGAAATAAAGTTGGGGTGGGAGTAACAGATATAAAAAAAAATATTTTTTACCAAGGTTTTCTAAAAATAATAATTTCAAGAACAAATTCATATATTTGTGAATACGTCCTGAAAGTTTCATTAAAATTCGACAATTATTTGATTTTTGTAAGAATTTTCAAATTAATATTTTTCACAGGAAAAATTCTCATAATCACACTGACAAAAAAAAAAAGATTTTTAAACAAAATTTCGAACGTCTGATCTTAAAAAAAAAATAATATACTTTGGTTTTTCCTCTTAATAATGACATAAACGTTTTGATGTTAAAACTTTGTTTTTGTTAATTTTGGCGCCTTTTTTCATCATGCTATCCTGTTTTTAGCAAAAAAATTGGGAGTACCTACTTTATATAAGCCAGTCAAATTAGAACTAAAATGTTTTTTGATTTTTTTTTTTTTTTTGTCACGGTCACGGCATACAAAAAAAGCGTAATTGCTACAGTGAAGGCCTTTATTGTGTAAGAGCTTATTTTGTTGGTAATAATGTTCCTGAGTAATAGACGCAAAAAAAGAGATAACTTAAGTTGTGTGTTTGAATCAATTCACAACAAAGAAAAAGGCTAGAAAGGTTTTTCATTTTAAAAAATACAAAATATTTTTATTTTTCTGTTTTTAACAACTAAATTTTTCTCAGTGTCTATGAGTGTTAAAGTGTTTGTGTTAAAGTTCCTTGTTTGTAGTTGTTTGTTAAGATGGAAAGAAATGTGATTTCTTCGTGTGTATATGCGAGAAGAAGAGGCAAGGGAGAGAGTGAGGAGGAAATTGTATGTGTCAAATTGCTTGGTGAAGAAGATGGGTGAATGATTGAAAGGGAATCTCCTTTCAAGCCGCCGTCGTAAACTGTGTCGCGTGTATCTCCTTAACTGGTTTGTCTGATCGAGAAACCTTGCTTATATCCTCGTAGAAGTAGGTACCTCCACTAAATCGATGAAAATATAGCATATTATAGTCGTCGCTATGTTTCCCACCCACATACATACATGCTTTTCCACATGTCATTTTGTTCGACTGTGACTGACTAATAAATCACTACTACTTTACAATTTAACAATCGCAGTTGTCTTTGAAAACCTCCGGCGCTTAACAAACCTGCCTAGTCTGTTTAATACGCGTGTTGCAATTGGTTAATTTTTAACCAATCAGATATTTTAAAAGTAAGATTGAGTTTCCAGCGGTGCTCCCGGGAGCCTATCTTTTTCCTTTAAATACAGCTACTTTCTACAGCTCGTTAGTAAGATTTCGATTGTCGTCCGAATCCACGTCAGTTTGATGCACAATCTTGCTCAAACACTTAAACGCACACCCATACACAATATTTCTTAATACAAACTTACACTCTTTCACTTTGGACACTTTACTAAGTGTTGTGGGATCTCCCCTTTTTCTATGATAATGGACTCGACTTGAGTATACATATACTCCTGCCATAGTGAAAACAGGAACTGATCCGTAAGTTACCGAGAGATACCGAAGTTGCATCGAGAATACCGCGGCAGTAGTCATAGTAGCTCTGAGCTTCACTCAGCCAGAATAGTGTTACACGGATATACTAATTCCAGCACGGCTTATATATATATACTTCAAAGACTTGTATATATATATATATATATATATATATATATATATATATATATATATTCCTTACTGATCCTATTCCTGGATAACTAACCTGCGTTCCAGTTTGTATCTTTACGACAGCATGAATAAAAAAGGTCCCAAACTTAATAAAAACGAGTTTTTTTTTTTATCAAAATGTTTGTTATGTTAGAAGGAAAGATGAAAATATTTTTTTAATTTTTTAAAAAATTTTTAATTCCTTCTAACACGTTCGAAATTTTGTTAAAAAATCGTGTTCTTATTTTAGTTTGCGAGTAACCAAATTGTTACGAAAGTTTACAATGGAAAACGTAATATTACATAATGTAATTTTTTTTTTCCGGTGACAAACATTAATTTGAAACCTCTTGCAAAAATTAAATAACTGTCGGATTCTAATAAAATTTTCTGGACTTATTCACAAATGAATGCAATTGTTTTTAAATCTTTAAAAGAATATTGTAAAAATATTTTTTTTTTAAATCTGTTACCCCACTCCACGTAAATTCATGAAATTTTAAGAAATTAAATTTTGATAGGAAATTGGTTTTATTAGTTAAACGCGGATTCATTGGGGAATGTAAATCATCTATTTTTTTTTTAAACATTTTGCTTTTATTTCTGAAAATATGCTCCCAATAGTAAAATAAAAAATGCAGTATATCTGTGACATTATTTAATTTTATAAGCATTTAATTCCTTTAATAAATAATATATATTAAGGACATTATTGTCTGAAGAAAAAAAGTTCGATTAATAATGAAATTTTAAAAGAATTGTTTTAATTTTTTTCTTTTTAGCCATAATAATTTATAAAGTTTCAAAAATATTTTAGAAATTCTTCAAAGATTTGTTGGGGTTAGTTTATAAATTTATTATGTGAAGATTACATTTATTAATCGAAAATTAAAGTTTAATACAAGTCGTCGTACATTTGTATTTTTAAAATAATTTTTAATATTTTTTGTCTGGTAATGCCTATGCGTACACTAAAAGGTCATGACCTTTTAATGTTTCGGGGTTTCTTCCTCTAACTGGACAAAAATTTGTACAATTATGTCACTTGTAATCGTTATACACTTATCTTATATCGCATCTGCTAGCTGTCAACACATTTCAAATATGGCGAACAGATCAAAACGTTTAACTCTGTGATTAAGAAATAGTTTTATTCTAAATTTCATGCTATAAATAAGTAATACTTGTGCAAATCAGTTTAATTTAACATTAAATTTGCTAATTTTCCAAAAATGTGTCACAGATGTATATTTTATTTTTCAAGATTTTTAAAACCGAGAATTAACTTTTGTTTTCAAATGTGTAGATCGCTCAAAAATAGTCGCAAAATTGAAAAATTAAAAGAAAATTTCAAAATTTTAGATTCCAATCAGTATAATTTCTGTTTGGAATACACCAGAGTATTTTGCTAACTGGAAATAGTAAAATTAATCATTTAGCTTTCAATTAAAACAAAATAAAAGTTTCAAGAATTTTTTTTTTTAAATTCAATTTAATAGTTAGTTATTGAAAATGAGTGAAGGTATCTACATTGAAGAAACTAGTGTGGAACGAAAACAGAAATAAACAGCAAGACAGTCAAACACAAAATGACTGAAATAGTTCCTAAATCAAAGGAACTGCGCGTCCTTCCGATATGCTGATCAAAATTGACATAATTGTTCATTTTTCCCTATAATGGGAAGAAACCATAAAACACACGACCTTTTAATGTACACATTTGCGGTGGATACGAACTAAAAATAACATTCTTTTCTTCACTGTCTGCAAATTCGCGAGCCAGTGTGAAATCTAATTTTGACCAAAAGGAAAAAGGATTGACTTCGTAATGAAGGAAAAAGACCAAGGCAAATTTCACAAAAACTGAGAGAAAGTAACAAGCCAGTGTCAAAACGTTATTTGTTATAAACACAGAAAGAAAGTTTAATCAAACAGAGAGGGAAGAAGGAGAAAAAAGGCGTTCAACCAGCTACGATGTGACAAAAAAATTTCAAACCGCTGAAGCGGATATAAGGTCCTGGCACTCACCTTCTCACGTGCTATTTTCCTGTATCACTTTTTCTTCGCCTTCGCTCACGCGCTGTGATAAGGTACGCACTCACCTTCTCACGTGCTATTTTCCTGTATCACTTTTTCTTCGCCTTCGCTCACGCGCTGTGAACAAAAAGAAAAGCAACCACAACAATAAGACACTTGAACTGACTCCTAAAATTAACGTCGATAAGTACAATTTTCCTTTATTGCTATTTCTTCTTCACTTACTCGCCGACCGCTAAAAGAAAGAAAAGAACGAAGACCTTACTACAACAAATGAACTCTGAATTCATTTAACTCTTTACTGCTATTTCTCTTAGAACATTTCTGGAATTAATAATTTCACGCTATACGAATTGATGTTATTCTGTTCTATAAATAAATTTCCATTTATTTATACAAACGAAACACTTATTTTTTCCAACCTTCTGATAATTTTAAATTGTGAGAAATTCAATTATATTTGGCACAAGGCCAATTTTAATAAACAAGATCATCTCCCTGCTTTAAATTACCATACAAAAAAAAATAACAATTATTTTAAAAATACGATGGCTTGATGATTTGTAAAACTTTTCAATTTTCAATTAGTAAATACAGTTTTCGCTCAATAACTAAATAACCTTAACGCCTACAAGTCTTTGAAGTATTTTAAAACATTTTTGAAACTTCAATAAATTATTATTATTGAAAAAATGAAAACAATTCTTTTAAAATTTCATTATTAATCAAATAAAACATTTTCTGACTATAATGTTCTTAATTTACATTATTTATTAAAGCCTATTTTAACACTCTGGCCCCTCGAGTCGAATACTGGTTACCACGGCACCATATATTTAACCCTTTCCGTCCCAGGGTGGTTATCTTGGTCGCGGCACCACCTTTAACACTCTGACCCCTCGAGGCGAATACTGATTATTACGGCACCATATATTTAACCATTTTCTGTTGATTTTTCGTTTCGGCTCCTGTCCATTCTCCTATTTCAACTAGTTTTATATCATTCGCTCTCTTTACCTTCCCGGTCAATTGGTCCCATATCACAAACGTCTGCTCCACTATCCTATAGTATGAACTCCATATATCAAGCAATAAGGGGAAAATTTTGTCGTCTCGTTCATCGAGAATCTCACAGCTGTTAACGCTTGGGTTACGAATAAATTCCAATTTTCTCTATTATCCTCTGCTAGTTTAGCTAACACACAAGCGAGGGTCTTATGAAATCTCTCTACCTTAGCGTTACTTTGGGGGTGATATGGAGAGGTGGTCATGTGCTGTATGTTTAATTCTTCCAACGTCTCTCTTATGATCTGATTCACATTCTCCGACCCATTATCAGTAACCAAGTGTTCGAGAGGCCCATACCTAAGGAATATTTCGTTCAGTATTATATCTGACAAAGTTCGTGTCTTCTTATCCGGTATGGCAAAAGCCTCTGATGAATTCGTCAGCCAGTTCACAAAACTCACTATGTAAAGATTATCTTTATGTGTTTCTCCATAGGGCCCGGAAATATCCATGCTTACTTTCTGAAATGGATAATTTGGAACATCCGTTTCTAATACTGAGGCAACACTACTCCTTCGACTCTGTACTTGGCATGTTACACAGGTTTTGTACATGGTTCATAACATAATTTAATAACTTAGGCCAATAGTAATTTCTCATTATTAATCCATACGTCTTATCAATTCCCATGTGTCCTAACCTCCTATGACACTGGTCTAGAATTACAGCTCTCAACTTCTCAGGTATCACCATTTTTAAACTTACTTCCTTATCTCTTCCTGAAAGATCCAACACTCCATCGTGCACCATATATTTGGAGGTACGCCCTGCCTCTCCGCTGGATCTGATAGTTGTTATCTCGCTATCCTCTTGGTTTTACCTTATAACATCACTTCAGTGGGGGTCGGAAACAACCTCCGTTTCACGCGTTTCCTGATCTACCCAAGCAAGTCTCTCCTTCAATGCCTGTGAATTGATCACATTAATTTGGAATACTTTATCATCCACACCCGACTCCAACCTGACAGATTCTGTCTCTAATTGCCTCGGAATCCTCGATAACAGGTCAGCACAGGTATTATTCCCTGCCAAGTATTCTATTTTTCAGTTATACCCGCTTAACTTCAATGCCCACTGTTACATTTTCTTATTCGTCCACTCCGCCTTTAACAAATATTTGAGGGGTTTATGGTCTGTTTTAATAGTAAACACAACCCCACTCAAATAATAATCTAATTTCTGCTCAGCATACAGAATGGCGAACGCCTCTTTTTCTATTACTGACCATCTTTACTGAGTCTCGGTGAGCCGATGAGACAGAAAATAGATCGGCACTTCCTCAGGTACGCCGGTACTAGTCCATCCTTATCGGGGCATGGTTGTGTAAGAACCGCCTTGATACACTTATCGCTAGCACCGGTGTACAGCACCATGGGCTTACTCAGGTCTGGGTAGGCGAACAGGATTATAGCTGTCAGCTGGTCCTTTAGAGCCTCGAATGCACGCTGACAATCCTCGGTTCACTTAAACCTAGCATGCTTCTTAGAGCTATTAGAGGGCCTGCTAGCCAACTGAATGCTGATATAAACATCCGATAATATCCGATGAATCCAATAAATCCCCTAATCTTTCTTACTGTCTTCGGTGCGGGCATATATCTTATAACCTCTACTTTGTTTAAATTCGTTTTTATTCCTTTTTTGTTTATGATAAACCCTTAGTATTTTGTCTCTTCTTTCATAAACTGACACTTTGATAATTTTAACTTTAATCCCTGGTCTCTTAACCTATAGGAACACCTTCTGAAGATGTTCAAAATGCTTCTCTTGCGATTTTGAAAACACCATGATGTCATCTAAATACGTCATGGCGAATGCCTCTGTGCCATTCAATACGATAGACATTAACTGACTAAATACACCCGAGACGTTTGCCTTCACAAACGGCATAACTCTAAAATTAAAGAGACACATGTGGCAGGTAAAAGCGGTCTTTTCCTGATCTTTTTTGTTAAGTGCTACCGGCCAATATCCCGAGCTCAAATCTAAGGTGGAAAAACATTTAGACTTTCCTAAAAGCGCTAGAATATCATCAACCAAGGGGAGGGACACTGCTATCGGTTTCGTGTGGCATTTAATTGACGAAAATCCACACAAAATCTATGCCCTCCATCCTTCTTCTCAACAATCACTATTGGAAAACTCCAGAGAGATTCGGATCTTTCGATTATTCTTGATTCCATCATTTCATACACTGTGTCCTCTAATAATTTTCTTTTGTGTATTGGGGTCCTATAGGGTCATAACTTAATAGGTGGATGATTACCCGTGTCTACCTTCATTTCAACTGTTTCCGTCTGTTTCAGTTCCTTATCAGTAATGGCTATTATCTCCCGATTACCGTTCAGCAACCGCCTCAATTTCTTCCTATAACGCTCAGGAGCTGATATACCCTCATCCCTTATTTCATTGCTACCTGTCTTATTCCCAGGCCTATTCTCATTCCATACTCTCACCTGTTCGACTTCTCTCACTGGGTACGCCTGTGCCAGCTCCTCTCCCTGTTTTATTATAATAGTTTTATTGGCAGCATTGGTTAACAGTAAGGGAACGGTCCCCGATCCCTTCACCAACGAATCACACACTGTTATTTTCCCTTCACTATTATTATACCTATCAATAGGGACCACTTGGTACAGGTCACTGTTCTGCACTCCTTCTGTTATAATCTCGCCCTTCACAGACACAGTAGTTCTAGGGGGAAGCTTTACATCTGTCTGGGCCACCACTGGAAATTGTTCATAATTTTCCTCTCCCAACAGTATCGCTACCCCGTCCAATGTTACGGTGGCGGAGTCAAAACGGATCTGTGCCCTATTCTGCCTAAGCCAGCCACTCCCGAAAATTAGCTCACCACACAAGTCAGGTGCCACATAAACCTTAAGTTTACCTCTGGTTCTTGCCAAATGGAAAGGTAGCCACACCATACTCTCTATCCTCATCTTACTACTTATTAGTAGATCGACAGGACTAAGCTTCGTCTTCAGTCCCAACTGTCTAAAACCTTGGAGCTAACCAGAGACACCGAATCTCCGGTATCGACAAGGGCCTTCACCTTCTTGTCTCCCAGCAACACATTACAGGTGAAGTATGGCTCTTCCTTCAGCAAACGGTATTCCTGTGCCTTTCTCCTTCCTGTATGTTCTCTCCCTTTCTCCCGCTTTCTCGACAACCGAGACATGGGAGCCGGCAACAGGAGTTCACCTTTTTCTAGGGGCACCAACTTCTGTCTAGGGGCCCTCCTGGGTTAGGTAGAGCTCGGATGACTCTCTTTTCTCGGACTAGCTACCCATTTCTCCCCTCTATCCTAGTTAGGGTTGTTCCGTTTAGTGTGGTCCATCTTTCTCCTGCGAGGACAGGTCCGCCTTAGGTGACCCGCTTCTCCACAGTGTCAACACTTTCGCTCCTTACAACTGGACGAAAAGTGCCCGATCACACCACATGTCCAGCATCTCAGAGATCTTAATTGCACTATGGCCACCCCGCCTGTTACTTTTTCAAGGGTGACCAATTAGCGTTTTCCTTCTCGGTAGGGGGCACTATCGTATTAACTCGTTTTATCCCCAGTTTATGGTCCCCCTTTGCCGTACACCACCAAGCCTTGTACCCGAACTCTCCACAAGTTGTGCAGTTCGCCTCCATAGTTTGTCGGGCAGTCGTGGGCCCGATGACCACCATAGTTGCAAGTCCAGCACACCAGCCCATGTCGGCATGGTGTGGGCTTGTAAAACCCATAACACAGATCCCAGACTCTCCTTTCGGGAACTGCCTCAGCCCCCCAGTCCTCTTCCATCTCTTCTTTCGGGTCCCGTATCTGGATCCGCTCCCGGTCTTTCTTTTTCATCACTACTTTGGCCCCTCGGGGGTTCCTTCCTACACCCTCTCTTATTCTATCCCAGAGTCATTCGCAGGTCCGAGCCGCCTCTATGGCTGCAGCCAAAGTAATTGGTCCTCTTCTCAGAACATTGCCCCTCAGGTCCCTGTCATTCAGCGCGTCCACATACACATCGGCTAACAAGACCTGAATATGACCACTGTCCAGAGTCGCTAACTCCGGAAAAATCTAACGCCGCTAACTCCTGAAAAATCTAACGCCGCTAACCCCGCGATTCTTTCCCCCAATTTCTCATTAGTCTCTTCTTCTTGTTGTTGCTGAAGCCGGAATAATTTTCTGACTGCCTCAATGACCGTATGCTCACTTGCGTATTGTCGCACCAGAGTGGATTTAAGCTCTGTTCACGCCAGGGCCGGGTTTCCTTTGTACCACCCCACGATGTTGCGGCATCATAAGCTAGGAACACCATTTCTTGGTCCGACAGACCATAAATCACTTGCTTCTTTTGAATAGACAGAATCCATTCGTGCAAGTCCGCAGAGTTTCCTTTATAAGTAGGTAGCTTCATTCTACCTATTAGCCTTTTGAAACCCATTGTTATTTCGGGGATTCCCACGTCCCCAGAACCATCTGTGGCGTCTGATCCTGCTACGCTCATTCTAGCATCTTGTCAATTACTACTTCCCCACGAGAAGGTAGACCAACGACATACGAAAGGAAAAATACTTAACATGGTGGTAGCGCTTCAACTGCGTACAAATTCGACAAGATCAACAATATAACATTCAAATCTAGGTGCAATGAACGAACAAAAGAAACCAAAAAGTGACTTACCTGAGTCCGCTACTCCGTGCTTTGTTTCTTTTACCTCCTTCTTTTGCTGGTATTTTCTTTTTCCTCTTTATGTCTCTTTCTTACTCGGTCCCTACTACACAAAACAAATGCAAAATTCTCTTTCAGACTGACGTGGCAATTCCCACTGGTCAAATCCTGGTCGTCACCACCTTAAACACTCTGGCTCTTCGGGTCGAATACTGGTTATCACAGCACCATATATTTAACTCTTTCCGTCCCCGGTTGGTTATCCTGGTCTCTGGACCGTATGTCTTGCACTTCCACTCCACGGGCCTATTCCGGTCCACGTGCACCAGACGTAACACTTTCACTCTGGCCCCTCAACCTCCGGCGTCTTCTTATTCGGGTTGAGGTGTCTATTCGATCTTAACCGAACTCAAGGGGTTGGCCGTAGGTCCCTGGGCATCCGTAGATCAGTCAACCGGCTTACAGGTTTAAATCTGCTTTCTGCCCACGTTGTCATTATTAGATCCAGAAAGCAGAAGAAGAAATTTCACAATAATTTTGAAACTTTTTTATATAATTTTTATATATAACTAAAAAAAAATTTTAAAATGAAAATAATTCTTGTAAAAATTAATTATTCATTGAACTTTTTTTTTTTTCAGAATTTATATTGTTCATAAAAGCAATCAGAATTTTATCCACATAAAAATTGGCATGGTTATTGCATTTTTCGCAAATCGGACCTATTTTTTAGAAAGTCGGGCTCTATTGGAGAAAAAAAAGCTGTTGATTAGCATTCCTCAATGACTCCTGAATTTAATTATATTAGGCTTATTGTTGTCCGTTGTCGAATTTTTAAGCATTTCTGGAAATTAATATGGGGGGGTAACATATGTAAAAAAACAAAAACAATATTTTTACTAATATTTTATACAAAATAATTATTTCAAAATTGATTTCGGTCAATTAGGAAAAGACCTGAAATTTTCATCAAAATCCGACCATTATTTGATTTTTGCAAGAATTTCCAAATTAATGTGTCTTTCACAGTCAAAAAAGTGCATTGTGCAATATTACGTTTTTTTTTACTTAATAAACGTTGCGTCAATTTAGGTCTCGCACTGACGTAAGAAAAAAAAAGACTTTCTACAAAAATTTCGAACGTGTTAGAAATAATTTAAAAATTTAAAAAATAATTAAAACATTCTTTGATCTACCCTCTTAATGATAATATAAACATTTTGCCGATAAAACTTTGTTTTTGTTTAGTTTGGGGCCTTTTTTCCTTCATACTATACTGTTTTTTTCAGCGATTTTGTGGAGGTACCTACATTTTGAGGATGTGCGTTGTGGTGCATTGGATATCGGCTCGGAACGAGAAATTGGGGAGCCGAGTTCGAATTCCAGCTGAATTCATTGCATTCACTTACGCGCAAATAACCTTGGGAAAGGTATTAATCCGTCTCTTCCTTCCAGTTATGGGTTAAATAACAGGACAGATTGGGTTCTATAGCCTTGGTCGGCAACCAGTCTACCGCAGAAAGCAATGGCAACCTACTGTGGGATAATCTTCTGCCCAGTCAGTCATGTCTCGAAAGAGACATGATCGCCCAAGCGTGTATCACGTATGGCACTTGACTGACTGACCTACATTTTACTCATTACTTGTTGAAATAAACAAGACATAAAATTTGAACTTTGATCTGACTGAATAGCCGAAGAAATCCCGACTAAACACAAAAACTTAGTTGAAGCCTTAACAATAGTCCTAGCCTAAATATTTCGTAGAGGGATAGCCTCTGGAAAGCGAGTTGATGTACACATAAATGTCAATAAATATTGGTTTCCTATTTTTGTTTTTGGTAGAAGACCAACACAATCAACTAGTACTCCACTGAAAGGTTCTTCAAATGCTGGAATAGGTTTCAGAGGGGCGGACGGAATCTTTTGATTAGGTTTTCCAACCATCTGGCATGCGTGGCAGGAGTTACAGAAATTGACGACATCCTGTCTAAGTTTCGGCCAGTAAAAATGATTTAATATTTTTTCACATGTCTTAATAAATCCTAAATGTCCTGACATTGGAGTATCATGAGCTATGTTTAATATTTCTTGTCTGTATACCTTCGGAACCACTATTTGGTTTATTAATTTCCACTCCTCATTTAGGTTGGCATCCAATGGGCGCCATTTCCTTATTAAAATGCCATCTCTCATATAAAAACATTCTCTAACTTGTCTTGCTTCTTCTAAAGGGAGTATTTCATTTTTTAAAAGACAAAGTTTAGGATCTTTTTCTTGTTCAATAACAAGTTGATTTTTATTTAGATCGTCTTTCATTTTTTTTGTGCCATTTCTTTTTTGGGGAGGTGGTTTAGTTAATTTTTTATCTGAATTATTTGTTTGTTCTAAATGATGAGATATAAAGGTTTCATTCAATTGTAACCAATTAGCTGGTGTTGCTGAATCTTCTTTTTCTGAAATTTGTTTCTTTGCTTTTGCCCTAGCAATAACACAATCAGGGTATAATTCACTGTTTTATTCGATCTCGAATTCATCGTTTATTTCTATTTTATCACAGACGATTGGTTCTGCTACTACCCTGTCACCTGCTAAGTCGTTACCTAACAGTAAGGAAACCCCTTGGACGGGCAGGGTTGGTCGTACACCGACTACAACCGGACCATTTACTAATTTCGATTTTATGTACATTTTATATATGTAAATTACACCTAATTCAACACCTTGCAATAAAACAAAATCACCAGTGAAGGTCGATTCCGATAGTTCTAGTAGGCATTCTAATAATAAGGTTTGAGATGCACCTGTGTCTCGCGAGATTTGGATAGGCCTAGCTTTCTCAGGGTCGTCAGTGGAAACAGAGCCCTGGGATAAAAATGGTTGATAATTTTCCATACATGAGTTTTTATTTTTTCTAACATTTAGTTTAGAGAAGGAAGAATGATGAAAGAGTTACTTGTTCTCTGTTTTATAGCAAAAGCATGAGGCTGAAGGGAGTTCTTTTATTTCCGTTTTCTTTTTTGGATACGGCAGTCGGACATTATGTGATTATCCTTCTTACAAAAGGCACAGGAAATTTTTGATTCTGTCAGAACAGAACTTTTATTTTAAGGTCAGTATCTTTACCCAGTTAAGTTGGCGAGGAAGTTAAGTACTATACTTTTTGGAAATCCTCAAATGAGTATATAAAGAATAATTTTAAGTATGGTCAATGAAAGAGTCAAAAATATGTATTTACCCATATAGTTCCGTGAGGTTCTCTTTCAGGTTTTAGTTGTTCGGCAACTTCTTATAGATTCTTTCGGCTGAATATAAATCCTTGAATCATAACCGGAGTTGATGACATCAGCAAACCCTGGTAACAACTGACTGTTCTCTGCCCAAAACCTATTTTTTAGGGGCTAACACCTAATTTGCATATTTCTAGAACCTTTTGAAGTCTCTTGATTTTACTGGAACATTCTCGATCATTCTAGTACCTTCCAAACGTTCTATTTCTAATTTCCTTATTTTTACGACTACTTCATGAATTAAAACTTTTTTGGAATAACACTTAAGACTCAATAGAATCCATTACTATAACTTTTTATACATTATTAATACTATTTTATATATAAATGCATCCTCGTAACAATATATATATAAGGATGTATCTGTGTAGTATTTGTTCGCAATTTATCTACGTTCATAGCAAAATAAATTAATAACAAATACCATACAGATGTTCGGAAAATGATTTCTGCCATGTTATTCTACCGAAGTTGATTTTTCATAAAGTAACTGTGACGCAGTTACATGTTTTCTAAGAATTCACATGAGAGTAATTAATTCATGTTCATTTCATTGTGGCAATTTCTTCAAGATAGCAAATAAACTTTCAAATAGATAAATGGCCTCCACAGTGATCATCTCAGGTGTAAGAATTTCTACAATATAGGCAAAAAAAAAAAAACTGTAACAATTGGATTTTCCCCCTTAAATCGTTTCTTGTATAAACATAACGAACGCTTTGTTCGATATGTTTAATTTTGTTTCTGTCAGCTTATTTTAATTTATTATTTTTGAATTCGAAAATTTATATTTTGATGTCTCAACTGCACCAATTCTTGGGCTCTTTTTGGGTCATATTAATACATTGTCATTCCTGTTTAAAGATTATTTGTAATTACATCGACATTTCCCAAACAATACATGAACATGAATGTTGCTTGCAAAATTTGTTTCTATGGTAAGAGAATAGAGAAGGATCAATATTATATGACCTTCAAACTTAGCATTCAAAATTAGATTAAACTTTATCGAATATTGCTAATGTTCTAAAGGCTATAGTAAACTCCGGTTTCACTTCTCTATGTTAACTACTGATAACAGTTATTGCTGAAAGATTTTGTCAATCTTTGGATAAGAATAGTGAAACTTGGGCTTTGCTTTAAATATCTCTAAGGCCTTTGACAGGTTATGACAAGTTGAAGAAGCATGGTATTCTTGGGTGTATTTTTTATTTGATTCAATCTTTCTTACCAAACTACAAAATTAATGTTGTCATGAAGAGCCACCCATCTAGATTTGTTTTTAAATTAGCGCGAGTGTCCTCCAGGACTCTATCCTTGGACCTACTTTGTTCGTAATTCCCAACAACGACTTTCCTGGTGTGATCAGTTCTCGACTCTGTATCTATACTGATGATACAACATTTTATTCCTGTCTGAATGGTAAGTCTGATTGGTTTGATAAAGCCAAATTGGCAGATGATCTAAAAAATGATCATTCATCTGCGGTTAACTAGGGGAAAATAGTTTGTATGAAACTGATAATTTCTAATCTTTTGAGAGAACCATTTTTGCCTTCCATCAGCATGGCGTATACTATTATTCAGAAGAACAAATCATTGCATCTGGCTGGGCTAATGTTTTCCACTGACATGATGTGGAAAGATTATATTGAATCAATTACTAGGTCTGTTGCTCGGAAAGTTGGTTCGCTGTGTCATGCAAGGCAGTTTTTCTTACCAGAATCTATTTTGTACATTTATAAATCTACTATTCGTCCATGCATTGAATATTGCTATCAGATCTGTTCTAGGGATTCTACTATGTCTCTTGACAAAATACAAAAAAGAATCTGTAATGTTCCTGACATCTCAGGATTCGGTCACTTTCCCACTATCACTTTCCTGTGTCTTTTCTATAAAAGAAATCATGGTAACTGTTTTAATTATCTTTCCTCTTTAGTACCTTGCCTTTACGAATTTCAGCGCAGTACAAGATTGGCAGCTAGGTCTCGTCATTTTACAGTTGAAATTGTTACATGTAACCATATGTTCTATGCTAGCAATTTCTTCTCTCGTATTTCTTTTGTGACATCTTATTTCCAATCAATTTTGATCTTCAAAAATTTAAATGCAGTGTCTATTATCATTTTCTGTATCCTTAAAACCTTTTCTTTTATTGTCCTTTTTCCATAATGATGATTTTTCTCAGATTTTTTCACTTTCAGGTTTGAGTGGTTTTATAGCTTTACTTAAGGTGAAATGATTAAAAAATGTATGATAATTGAAAAGAGCAATTGGATTCCTTATAAAAGTTATAAAAAACACACACACACACACAAATACAAATTATATAGATATAAACATTTATTTATAAAACATTCACGAGACAAAACAGCAATAATACCATCTGTTAAGTATAACATTGGAAGAAGAATATATGAAGTAAAGTTAAGTTCTAAAACGAAAAATATTTATTCTTTGCGTAAATGAAAAGAATTTACATAGTAAGATTATTTTTTAAATAAAATTATTATCATGGAATGTTATATACTATATATTTGTTGTTAAGGACTTTGATAGTGTATTAGAGCCTACTTTCTTTTAAAAAAGAAATATCTCCTGAGTTTTAGATTATTTACACTGTTCGGACTGTTGTCCTAATCTTTATTGCCATGTTTACGATGTTTCGGCCATTGAGGGAGCTAAAGGCTTTTTTCAATTAATCATTGCGAAAAAATGTACTCATAATTGCCTAGACCGTTTGGAATTGTTGGTACAAATTTCATCTACTACAATTTTGCTTTATCGCCTGTACAAATATTGTAGCAAATTGGAATTTTGCGTTACAATATAAAAATTGACCAAAAGGAGTCAGAGTTATTTCACAAACTATTTCAGCTGCCTTGACTCTCAGATCATTAACTGTGCTTCTTATAGACCACAAATTGTCTGCCCAGTCATTTTGGTTGTTTCTGCTAGCTAAGACCGTTTTTAATTGTCGATGAATTTGTTATCCCGTAGTGTTTGGGCATTGATATGCTGTTGTCTTTATGTTGTTTTAACCATTGAATCCCAAGTGGTGACATGAATTTTTTTGAAAGTTGGGATTTGAACTGAGAACCCCAAATTATGATGATTGTAGAAGGAACACTGATTAAGTAATGTCCTCGCTATAATTTCATCACTTGCATTTTCGATCAGATATGCAACTATCAGGCGTATCAAATGAAGGAAATTACTTGAAAAGTAATTGAACTCACCTGAAGAGAGGTGAATGTGTAATGCTCCTCATGCTAATGATACTTTCATCGAGCCTCTCTACAGTATATGATTTCACTGAATTTCTTTTGAATGTCTTCCTCTCGAATTTACATTTAAATTAATTTGTGGTCATCAGAAGAGAATGTGCACCGTTTCGAGACCTTCCTCTCAACAGTTTCACTTGCACACTGGGCTCCCTCACTGATAAGAGGCCCCCATTATAACGATATACTAGCATTTCTAAGGCAACATAGATATACTAGTTCAAATATCCAACAACAAAATTAGATTTACGATAAAACGGCAAACCTCGCGTTCTGAGAATACAACGTGAATCTGATTATGCATTCACGGTCAGTCATATCATGTCTTCATGTTCGCTTAAACGCTCCACGGAATATTTCTGTTTTTTGTTGTTGTTTTTTTGTTATTTTTTGTTTTTTTTTTTTTCCATATCCACATAGAACTATTTTCCGTTACTTCTATCAGGGGTTTTAAATTTTTGACCCTATTTCGACCTTTGATTCCAATTTGGCTCAGAAATTTGTACAGGGTGTCTGCAACGAAACCCCTTGCTCCAATTTTCACTGCTTTAATGATTACATTATACCCTTCCTTTACTATCTCTGATTTTAGATTTTCATATTTATTAGTTTTTTATTCGTGACTTTGTTCCATCTGACTTTCATATAATACTGTTAATTCTACCAGGTTGATTTTGTAGTTCACCCTTGATAGAAAAACAATATCTGGTCGTACACCCTTACTTAATATTATTTTGCAATAATCATTACTCCAACCAAGAGGTCTGCAAATATCTCTCAGATACCACCAGATCTAAGCAGATTGTGTCCGGGTATAGCTAGATACTTGCTTGTTCGCTTTGAGCCGACGTATATTTTTCCATTTGCAACAAATTTCTCGGTTGAATTAGATGACTCAGACTTCATATATTTCTTTATACGAGGGTCATTCAATAAATAAAGTGAATTTTTCGGTATAAGGACTTCTAATACAGATAGAAGCTTACTTTTTTTTTTTTCAACTTAGTCTCCCAGCAGTGTCACACACTTTTCCCATCTGTGCACAAACTTTCCTATTCCCTCAGTGTAAAAATCTTTGGACTGATGGCTCAGCCAATCTCTCACAGTCGGCTATCTTTGTTAATCTCCAAAACTCTCAAAGTTTTTTTTTTGTTTTTTTGTTTTTTTTTTTGCAATCTGCAAAAAAAAAAATAAATAAATAAATCCCTTTGAAAAAGAAGTAAAGGAAAAAAATTTTTTTTTTAAAGTAAGATTCTATTTGTATGTCTGGTAACCTTATTTTGTTGACATACAAAGGGGTTTTTGATCACGTGCATTGACAGTAGCGCTTATACTTGTGTGTGATATCCCATGAAAATACTAAACAATATTCTTACGTAGAGAAGAAGGTATATACTGTCTATGATACTTTAAAGGAGTATCACAATTCTGTCAACTGAAGTGACATTTCCTGTACTGTTGCTTTCACTGTGCTGTCATTCTTTTGTTTATCTACTATAGACTCATAGTTGAAATTTGCTAAGTCTGTGTGGAAAATTGTCGTTCAGCTACAGCATTGTTGTGTCTAGAGACGTATTTGTATCTGATATGAACTAATGGTGAACGTAGTGTCTTTGTAAGTAGTTTGTGGTTAGGATTAGATGGAGAAGTTTCTTCTTTGCAGAATGTGCTAAAACTTCTTTATTGCTAAATAGATAGTCAAAGGTTCTCTGTAAAAAGGTACTGTAGTTATTTTTAGTGGAAGTAATTTTTTTCAAAAAAGAATGAGATAGGCTTTACATTGCGATCAGTAACTTGTCGCACCGCTCCAACATTCAGAGCTGACACATCTGTTGTTAATGTCAGTTTTCATTTAGCATCTTTTTAGCATAATTTAATCGGGTGTAGTTTATTATAGCTTTGTTTGTTTTTCCTAGTCTTATTGCCTGGAATTCTTTCGAATTTAAGCTAATTGTCATATCTCAGGGAGAAATAAAGGAGCTTTTCTTCCATTTCTTCGTCTATTCTGATTACCATACGTATCTTCAAACCAGTTTAGTAAATCTTGAAGTTCTTGGGACAGTTCGATCGCTAGAGCATCTAGATTTTCATCGATCTTGTACAAAGGAAAAGGTAATAATTATTTTAACTTTCAGCACGAAATCTCGGTCAGTGCTACACAAACAAGTGAACCCCAATCTTGTCAGATTTTTTTTGCATATTTTGAGCTAAATCTTTGTTATGGTGCCCTATCTACAGCATTATATGAAAGTCGGATGGAACAAAGTCACGAATAAAAAAACTAATAAATATGAAAATCTAAAATCAGAGATAGTAAAGGAAGGGTATAATGTAATCATTAGAGCAGTGAAAATTGGAGCGAGGGGTTTCGTTGCAGACACCCTGTATCAATTTCTGGGCCAAATTGGAATCAAAGGTCGAAATAGGGTCAAAGTTTAAAACCCCTGATAGAAGTAACGAAAATTATGTGGTTTGGCCCTGGGAAAAAGGTTACAAGAAAGACTCGGACACGGCGTATGGTTGGAAACAATATTGTATTACAAACGAGAAACAGTGTACAGAGGAAATAGTGTATAATAATACTTAGCGCCGGAACGGCGTACTAACAAATGAGTATCGTAGCTGCTGCTACTTACTACTACAACCGAGAGATAACTCTCGGTATTTTTGTAGTCCGGTAGAATTCATATTAGTGTGTAGGTAATTCCCCACAACAACAGGCAACAACAATCTTCAAAACATCTTTTTATTTCAACATCAGGGAATATGTCCTTCATAACATTATGCGATTGAAGTGGGTTTCAAATTGGCTTCCATTTATTTCAATAACTCGAATATTCTCATATACGTGTGTGTAATGACAATGATGTGAGCTCCTATATGTAAAATAATCAGCTGCTTTGTTGGCCACTGATGAGCAATACTGCACTCGTTGACTGGCAAATGTCTCGTATAGGGTTGGCAGTCACAGGGCTTCATATATTTCCTTGCGGCTTAAGCAAAACAAACACGCTACCAGTATGCCATAGTCATTTACATTTTTGTTCTTAGCTTGTGTATTTGCGTAAGTATATACCTAATTCTGTCGATATGTTCATGCATTGAAATATGATTGTGTCTGTCCCGACCTCATTCATTTAAGGCTGGTCATGTTACGAATTCGCTTTGACTGTAACCAATATGTAGTAATTTAGTATGTGTACAAGTAGAGCTTTAAAATTTAACAGACAAATTGACAAGTCGATAAAAGCTAAATTTTGTAATTTGTGTATGTATATATGCGTGGTTATATTAATCTGTATATGTGTCTGTTTGCTAGTGTTTGTGAATATACTCATCTATTTTTCCATGTGTGGATGTTTGTAGGTTTATTTATGGATGCGTTCTTACTCTTTCTCGCTTAATATAGGAATAACTTTCTAAATCTAATAAATTGTTAAACTTAGAAAACCTTTTTAAAATTTCGCCCGAGCAACGCCGGGCTATACATATACATCGTTATATTCACACACACACACACACACACACACACACACACACATATATATATATATATATCAATATAACGATGTATATGTATAGCCCTTCGTTATATATATATATATATATATATATATATATATACACACACACACACACACACATATATATATATATATGAGTCATCCACATACAAGCCTGTTTCGCTGTATCACAGCTCATCAGTGTGGCTAGACGCATCCACTTGCTTCTGGTCGGGATCGAAACTCAACCGATTTGGTGTCAGTAGGAGTCGCTACTCCCTAAGCCATCGACGCATGGAATCAGGGAAGGGAAATTTTAACGTGTTGTGTATAAGCTGTGTATACACACGCCAGTCACCGAGAGAACTCAATTCATTTCTGAAGAGTCACGCATATAGCAGAAGTGGAAACTGTTTTTAAAATTTTCTTCTCCAGAGAGCTCAATCGTAATGAGAGCATCATCAAGAGTAGCTAAAAACTTGCCATGGCTTGCTGTGTATATATATATATATATATATATATATATATATATACGCGCGTGTGTGTGTGTGTGTGTGTGTGTGTGTGTGTGTGTGTGTGTGTGTGTGTGTGTGTGTGTGTGCAGCAGGCTATGGTGGGTTTTTAGCTACTCTTGATTACACCAATTTTGGTTTTTCAATAATGTCTCTTTTTTTTTTCAGACAATACCATGTTAGTATCAAGATATTCTCATCTCTGAACTAGAGTTGACTTATATTTTGCAATGAAAGTTTGTGGAAGTAAGGACTTTGGTGCATTTTCAACGAAGGCAAATAATAGGATGGCATCAGTGTGGCAAGTCAGATAGAGAAATTGCTAGTTTTTTCCAGTTTAATCATCAAACTGTTAATAATATTGTCAATAAATTTAATGAAAACTGCCATAGTCATGTGGAACAACTTTAAGAAACACCAAGCATCGTGTCTGAGTGAGCAAAAAAGGTAATGAAGAGGGAAGTCATAAGAAACTGTTGTCAAAGCATCAAAGATGTTGCTAACTGTATGGAAATGTGGCAAGAAAGGCTATGAAAGAGCTAGGCTGTCAAAGAAGAGTTGAAAGAAAAAATCCCTTGGTTTCAGAGGTAAATAAGAATAGGTGTATGAACTGGGTGGGAGAATTTTCAAGCGCAAAGATTATGAATTTTAGTATTCTGTAATTTGGTCAGATGAAAGCAAATTCTGCCAATATTTGAATTCAAGGCAAATGTTTGGAGAAATCAGAATGAAACTTAGAACACTGAATGTCTACAGTCGACCATGAAACAAGGGGAGATTGAAAAAATGGTATGGGGCACTGTCTAGTTTTGGGGGAAATCTAAGCTGATTCTTGTTGACGAGCCGTTGAATGGTCCAAAATACTGTCAAATATTAGAGAAAGGATTACTCCCAATATCTGAAACCAATTAAATTGACAAGAATGTCTACCTTTTTCAAGAAGATGGAGCATCATGTCATACGAGCAAAATAGCATAAGACTTGGAAGGAATCACAAAGAATCAAGTCACTGCAATGGGTGGCCCTAAGTCCTGACATGAATATAATAGAGCATGCTTGGGAGCACCTTGACTGAAAACTTTGAGAGTGTACAACCAAAACCACGTCAGTGGCAACACTTAAAGAAACATTGCTAAAGAAGTGGCTAAATATGGATCAGACGATTGCTGATAATTTGATCAAATCCATGGAAAATCAAATATAAGCACTGAAGTTAGCAAATGGAGGACCTACACCATACTAGTTCCAAATACTGTTTATTTCTATTAAGTCAAGATTATGTAATTGTTGTGGTGGAATATCCTGTCCTACCCCGCAATGGGTATGGCCCGGGTCATAAAAGACCGTGACGGGAACAAACTGGGGTAGTAGAGGGTTAGAAGAGGAAAGCGAGCAACTGACTATACTAGACTCTACGTCATTACATGGGAGTGACAGAAGCTTACGTCCTATACAAAGATAGTGCTTTCATAAGTGTTATTCGTGTACATGTATTTGGTTTATTGTACTAACGTATAATAAATCTCTATTTATATATACTCAGTGTTAAGAGTATTTCTTACACTATTCTTTTCTCTGTTTATGCCCACTCTGCGGCACTGGCGGTGTAGCATCGATCGCTGCGATTTGCATTCGAACAAGTTCCCGACGATAATACGCTTTGAATGAACGAATGATGCCTTGATCCAAAGGTTGAATGAGACTGGTGGTGTTTGGTGGCATGAACGACAAATTTACCCGGCAGTAAGTTATGACAAATTGCATTGTCCAAAAACAGAATAATCTTTCGATTTTGAGCAATCATTTTTCGATCAAGCGTTTTCATAACGTCAGTAAATAGCTGGCTTGTCATCCAGGCTTTACGATTAGTGAAGTAAGAAAACGACAAAATTTTGACATTTTTAAAGCAGCGTGGTTTTGCTGACTTACCAACAACTACAGCTTGCTTTTCACTACCGTCCATGTTTGTGAATTGAAGCATCGTGAGTCTGTCTTTGGGAACTTTTGTCCCATTTGACTGTTCGTCGCCGGCAAATCGCAAAGATCCAGACGGCATGGCTTTGTAGAAAAGTCCCGTTTCATCACAGCAAACATCTTTTGGATCATATCCACGAAAAAGTTACGGCAAAACGTTTGTCATCCATTCGTTGGTAGAACCGTGATCTGCTGACGTTGATTCGCCGTGAAATGTTTTGAACGAAACGTTATTGGCCTTTTTCCAGCGCATGAGCCAGCCATTGCTAGGTTCAAAATCAACTTCAAGATTTACGGTCAGTTGTGATGCTTTCTGCCTAATGATGTGATCGGTGACTGTAGCTCCATGAGCACATGCTTGCGTAAACCATTGTGTAAGCGCTTCGTTAACGTCCTTGTGCACGGATTGGCGCTTTCGTTTGCGATTAGTGTTTCCGTTCATTTGCATGCAAGATCTGAGATTATCCACTTTCTTGCGAATTTTTTCTGCTGTTGAATAACCGATTCCGTACTTTTTGGCCGCTGCGACCAGTTTGAGTTTCTTCACTTTGTCATCGTCGATGAGCTCCAACTGTTCAGAAATGCTCAGAGTTTTTCGTTGAGACGCCGACGCCGACATCACTAATCGCAATGATCGCAAGTTTTCAGTGGCAAAATTAACAAACAAACAAACTTCTGACTCAACAGAACAGTGGGTAAAGTGAAAGTGCTGTCCAGATAAATGCAACGACAAGCAAAGTCGGCAAAAAAGCGGATGGGCGCTACCCTTAGACACACAAAGCAAAATCATAAGGTAGAGGGTGTCTCCTACAGACAGACTGGACACACCGTGTCTCTAGACTGGTCAAGATTAAGTCATTGAACTTCACTCTCTCTCTAACTGACCTCTGTTTGACTGCTTTACGACATCACTCTGTGACTCAAAACGAACACTCCAGAGAAAATCTCTTATATCAGGGGTGTCTCTTATATCAGGGTCTAATTTATATACATTAACACATGCTCTAATTTGGTACCAGAGAAAATCACTCTTATATCCTTGTTTTTCTTATATCCGGGTCTCTTATATCCGGGTTGTTTTCGTTTATTACTTCTGTTAGTTTCTTTTCCACTATATAGCGATAATGTAGGTACCTCCAAAGATTCACTAAAAAATGAACATGGCGTAATGAAAAAAAGTCCCAAATCTAATAAAAACGAAGTTTTATCATCAAAATCTTTATATTTTATTAAGAGGAAAGACCAACTGATTTTTTATTAATCTTTTTCTTCCTTTTTAGAACCTTTGAAATTTTAATTAAAAATTTAGTTTTTCTTGTGAGCATAAATAAATTAGTATAGGAAATCTTTTTGCGGTGAAAAACACGGTGATGTGGAAATTCTTGCAAAAGTCAGATAATAGTCAGATTTTAACTTTCAGAACATATTCAAAAATGAATTAAATTATTTTATAAATGATTCTTTTAGAAAATCTTTATAAACATATATATATATATATATATATATATATATATATATATATATATATATATATATATATTAACCCCCACACGCACAAATACCAGCACCACCACTTATTTAATCTTATGAAATTTCGAATAATTTTTTTTTTTTTTTTTTTTGTGGCGCTTAATGCTTATATTTAGTTATAAGGGTATATTGTAAATAGGTCAGCCATATTGTAGTGGTGACAAAATGCACTTAAACTGGCACTCTACTATTTTTACTAATCATATAGTGGGTTATCTGTTATAGCAAAGTGTATGTGTGTTGAAACATATTAGTTTGATTTGGCCTTGTTAGTAGATAGTCCACTATAAGAGAGGTACAAAAGAAAATCAAACTGTATATTGAAACAACAATTATATATATATATATATATATATATATATATATATATATATATATATATATATATGATTTAAATACTTTAATCTAAGCGGAAAAAGCAGGAAGGTAAATTCCAAAACCCGATCCTAATTAATATTAAATATTAAATTTTAATATTAAAAAATGATACAGGAGGAGAGCTCCATGTAATAAAAATTACAGAGCAAATATATATATATATATATATATATATATATATATATATATATATATATATATATATCATTTAAGGTTTTTTATAAATTGCACAAATTTTTTATGTCATCAGAAAAAAATTCTGCTGTGAACAAAAGGGAAAAGGAAATAAAAAAATTAAAACAAAATTCAATATAACACAAAAGGTTCAAATTAAAGAAAATTTACTACTTTATTAAACACAGAAAGGAGTTGTGAGCTGACTGCAAAACAGGCCCGTTAGCAAAGGCTAGGTTATAGCCTTGGTACCACAACAAAAAAGTTAAAAGTCCTTTGCAGTTACCTTGGCAATCTGAAGCTTCAGTTCCTTTTTTTTTTCTTTGAAGGGAGAGAACTTAGGGGAGAGTATCCTCCCTCTAGCTACCGGATAGCGGCTCTGTTTTCCCTAATTTTTTATGTTCAGTGTTCGAAGTTTGTTTCTTTGTCTCAAGCCTGGAAAAAGAGGGGGGTTTTGTTTTGTTTTTTTTTTGTTTTTTTTTTGTTTTTTTTTTGTTAAGTCTCTTCTTCAGCCCTTGTGGGTTGTGGGCCGACCTGGGAAACTGTCCCTTTTTTCTGTAAAATAAAATTTCTTTCTTCCTCTGGAAGAAGTGACGTTCAATCTTATTTTTCTTCCGCGATGTGGGTTAATGACAAACAAGGGAAACGGTCCTTTTTAGGAAAATAAACTCTCTTTCTTCCTCTGGAAGAAGTATCGTCGAATCTTTTGTTTCTCCTCTGTTCGTCTGAAGGAATTCCTTTCTTTTCTTCTTCTACGAGCTTCTCAAACCCGCAAATAAATTCAGACTTCTTTCTACGTCTTTGGTCTGGCGGAGCTAACATTTTCAGGACTGCTCAAGTCGACGAAAATGAAAAAAACTAAGGGTTCCCGGTCCTTCAAATTCTATCAGAGTGAGCCAACCAATCAGGCGCGAGATACGCGACACGTGGTATAGCATAGACATTTCAATTTCTCAACGGCCTTAGCGAGAAAAGGAGAGGAATAAAAACGAAGAAACGAACGGACGAATAAAATTTCAACAAAATAAAAGTGATGTCTTTTAGTTGGTACAAGGTTGTTAAAATGTTCATAGCAATAATTTGTTTGAAAGAGTTTATGCGTATGTATGTATGTATGTATGTATGTATGTATGAGCGTTTGTTTAGTAGGAGTATCTTTGGAGTATCCGCTCAGTCTTTAGGGTACCGGCAGTTTATTAAGTAGATGGTGAACGATGAAGAAGAAGAAGGTGAGAGAGAAAGAAAGAAGCAATAATAATACAATCGCTTGTCGTTTGTTGAGGGACGTGTTAATTATGCTTGTAATTTCTTACTGCGACCGTTTTCTTGTCTCGTTTTTTATTTCTTTTTCTAAGGACTCCAAACAGGTAATTTGGGAATTCACACCTGAATATAATTCTGGGCTTCCCATTGGACGACACACAAACTTCGCATCGGCTCGCGAAAAATGTCCGTAAAAGGAATTTGTGATTTTTTTCTTTTTTTTTTTTTGTTTGTTTGTTTCCTCTGTATGTTAAAACGTGGAGTAGAACACCGAATCTAGAGATCCATAAATCTACGAAAGCTATTGATACTGATTTCGCTGAGAGCTTCGATAGTGGGCATGCTTCAATCCATCTTGTGTTTCTATCAATACATGTTAAAATATAACGATAGAGTGAAAAATAAAAATCAGTAAGGTTCTTTACAGGCGTTAAGTGTCCAGCAATATCAATATGCACCGTCTGAAAGAGGCTGGAGAGTAATTCGAACGGTTGAATTTTACTTTTTGTATGTACAGTTATTTTTACTTGCTGGCACTGTTGGTATACCTTACACAAAGTTTTTATCGACTTGTTCATTTCAGACCAGTAATATCTTGCTTTTATGAGTTTTAGAGAGGCTAATGTACCAGGATGTGATAAATTATGTAGACTGTCAAATATTCTTAGCTTTTGCGTGACAAAAGGTCATGGAAAAGGTAATGACACGTCACATAGCACTACTTCATTTTTGTTTACAGTATATGGCTTCAGATGACCACGGAAAGTTTCGATTTCATCGTCAGTATTTTGATGTGTTACTATTTCTTGTAGGTAGCAAACATCAATATTGATTGTATTTACTGGTCGTGATAAACAATCGGCTACAATATTTTGTTAGTTTTTATATAGGATATGTCATTAACTGAGATGTCGTCGCTGTCTATCAGACTTTAATGGAGACTGGCTTTTAAAAGCACTGCAAAGTGGTTTATGGTCAGTCATTAATAACACATTTCTTCCTTCTACCAGGTGTTTAAAACGTAATACTGCTAGGTACGCAGCTAATAGTTCCCTGTCAAACGTAGAATATTTTTTTTTGGGGGGGGGTGACAATTTTTTTGAAAAGAACCCAATAGGGATGGATGGTTATCAATCATTTGATGGAGAGCTGCTCCTACGGCATAATTCAAACTGTCACTAGCTGATAATTAATAGCCTTCGAGTCGGGAAAAGCTATAATGTTTACATTTGTTAAACAGTACTTTATATTTTTAAAAGGTTCAATCTCTTCCTTAGTGTTACGAACTCGTTTGGGTCAGCAACACATAAAAGTACAATTTTAGTTGGAATATTGCTGAAGGGAGTGAATTAAACTATAACGCAAGATAATTTTATACAGAAAGGAAATTTATTATAACACACAAAAATATTCAGCAAAAACACAGGAATATAATATTCCGGAACACTAGAACAGGTTCAACTTCGTACTAGTTTTACCCAATATTCACTGGAAAATAAAAGGTGAGTCTAACAAGGAAGATATTTGGAGGAAGTTTAAGCGGAATGGAAAAAGGTCATTCAACTCGGCTAAAGATTATATATATACATATATAACTATACACAGCTAGGGTTTGGTCAGAATAATTAGCAAAACAATCTTTAGCTTTCACCGCAGCACGTGGTGTATTCACTGGATGTTGAGGAAGGTCATCGTGTGGAGAATTTCAGCTGGTAGCTTGATGGAAAGTTCTCTCGACGTCTTGAACTAATAGCCGGAGAGAGGTCACGCCTAGCCGGTAGCCCAACAACTCTTGGGTTTTCTACTATTTCTTCCCTTTTATATAGAAACAGAGGCCTATATCCATTGGCCTTCTCTTTCTCTGGTTTTTCCTTCTTTTCCCTGTAACCATAGTTACCAGGTTATTTAATCTCTTTTTGGGAAGGATAGAACCTGACCCAGGGGCCTAATTCATACTACTTTCCTTTCTGGAATGGTAGAACACTGACCGACTGACCAGTTACTACTACTTTTTAGGATTGGTAACAACCTGACTAAATAACCTAGTTACTACGGTGATTATTTTTAATCATGACCCAAGGCTTTTGAGGCGAAAAAACGCTTCTAACCCATAACTGGAAGGAATAGACGGATTAATACCTTTCCCAAGGGTATTTGCGCGTAAGTGAATACAATGGATTCAACTGGAATTCGAACTCGGCTCCTCGGTTTCTCGTTCCGAGCCGATATCCACTGTACCACGACGCACATCCTATATATATCCCATATAACTTTGCTTAAAAAAAGAAAATCATGTATCTAGGCTCCTTAAGTCTATACCTAAACATACTAGCATCCCGCGACAAATGTTAATCCCAGACCTGATATTTTTCTCCTGGATACAAAAATACACAAAACTATATAAACAAACACAACTATGCATCGTTTAGATACTTTTCAAACCGAGAGCTAGTAAAGTGAAGTATGTCGGGATAATGACGAAAAAATACACGTGTTTTATTTTTAACGAAAAAAAAGAAAATAAGGAATTTATTTACACATTTGAATTTTCAGTAGCTTGTTTCAGGACAAGTAATCAAACATTAAAGGTTCATCGTTTTGATGAATTGTCAAAAAGAGAGAATATTCATATTAAATCATCAGACACGAAGTAATATTCCAAAATGCTTACAACAAATTGAGAAAGTTGGTTTCTGACATAAAAGCTATACGGTTGTATTCAACATGAATAATATGATATATTTTAAGGTACTTAGCTTAGGAGTTGAATAGAGGTTTTTGAAATTATCCAGCTGTCATTAGAGGCTGATAATGTATCAGCGTGTAATTTGATACCAGAGTTATTCGGACGCGTGAGACTCTGCCTTTCTTGAAAACCTGCCTTTTCTTCACCACGGAAGAAAAACTTCGACCAACTTTTCTACCTCTCGTACCACGCACGCAACCACAAAAAAATTTATTTTTACGACACACAAAAAAAAATGTAACAAACAAGCAAATAATTTACTCTTACAACAAATTTGTGATTAAACTCAATGTAAAGAGCAAAATCGCAAACTTCAAAACTCTGAAATACATCTACATTACATTGTGACTATCTGGACAAGATGGTATAGGATACAAATCTTATATCATCCAACAATTAACTGAAACACAAAAAGTAAAATTGCACACCTGCAAAATCGGATCAGAATGAGTGAAAACATTTTGGAAAAACTAGACCAAGGCAAAAATTCACAATCAAGTGTGAAATTTAATTTTGACAAATAGAAAAAAGATTGACCCTTTTTGAAAGAAAAAGACGAAGCCAAATTTCGCGATCCGGTGTTAAATTTATTTTCTAACAAATGAAAGGAAGCGATTTGCAAAACTGAGAGAAAAGTTAACAATCCAGTCTGAAAAGGTGAATCGGTATAAAGGAAGATGGAAAGAAAGTGGAATCAACAGTCCTATGGGAGCAGGGATCAGATAAGGACCTCGTCAAAATGTAAGGGAGAAATTTCAAGACGCCGAACCTGTCATGTCTCGTCGACAAACATTTGTTCTTCCTCTCCTTCCTATTTTCCTTTCTTCGTTTTCACTCACACGCCGTCAACGAAACAACAAGACATCTTCAACTGACTCCTAAAAATTAACTTCAATAAGTACCATTTCCTTTATTGCATTACCTTCCTTTTCACTTTCTCGTCGGGCATAAAAAGGAAAGGAACACAGACTTTATTAGTAACATGTTAATCTTTCTACATACACACATTCTACTATTAACTATAAGCTGTTGAGTCCTTTATCTTCGTACTACACTTTCTCTTTGAATATTTACATACGTAATTTCACTTGTATGTTATTCTGTTCTGTTAATAAAAATTCACTTATTTTACAAACAAAACACTTTTATTATTTCAACCATCTGATATTTTAAATTATGGGGACTTCGGTTGTGTTTGGCCCAAGGCCAATTTGATAAACATAGCCGAGGCCCTTACAATGGTCTCAAAGTTAGCAAATATTTTTCAACACGTGTGAACATAAAAATAATAATAGCCAATACAATTACTACTACGGTCAACTCTCTCTCCACTACCTTTGTTTAATCTTTTCTTTCTCTTAGGTACAATCACGCCTTACTTCTGCTACACCGGCAGACATTATGTAAAATTTTGTTCACCAAAACAAAAAGACTCTCGTCTTACAAAATACAGCTCATTTTCTTCAAGTATACCACCCAGAATTCATATATAAACCTACGCGGACAGCACGAAAAATATTACTCAAATACTGGAGTCAACCTATAGTGGGTTATCCGTTATAGTGAAGTGTATTTGTGTGCTGAAATATATTAACTGAATTTGGCCTTGTTAGTAGATAGCCCGCTCTAAGGGGGGTATAATGATGTAAACAATCTCTCGACGAACGCTCCTCACGAAAACGCTTCTAATTTAAATTTTAAAATCATTTGTTTCTGATGAAAGGCTAAGGAGGGTCTGAAATATCAAATATAATAATAGAAATAAATAAATACTGTCAAAAAAATACATTTTTAAACTTACAACTTTTTAGTAGTTTTTCCTATATATATATATATATATATATATATATATCAATTAAGGTTTGTTTTTTTTACAAATAAAAGTAATGTCTTTTGATTGGTACAAAGACCGTTAAAATGCTCATAGCATTAAATGCCGAAAAGAGTTTGTGCGTATGTATATGTGAGCCTTTGTTTGTTAGGCGTGTCTTTGAAGTCTCCGCCCAGTCCGTTCGGGTAAATGGCTCAGTGAACATTGAAGAAGAAGATGAGAGAGAAAGGAGAGGTAAGCATAATGCGATCGCTTGACGTATGTCAAGGGACGTGTTAATTATGCTCGCATTTTCTCAACTCTCGATTGTTTTCTTGCATCGTCCTTTTATTTCGTTTTCGGGCCTCGAACAAGTCATTTGGGAATTCACACCCGGATTTAGTTCTGGGCTTCCCATTGGACGATAAACAAAATTCACGTCAGCTTGGGAAAAGGGTCTGTAAAAAGAATTTTGTATTTATTTATTTTTGGTTTACCTCCGGAACTTCTGCGTGGAGCCAGATGCGCAAAGACCAGTTTTAGTCATTTGCTTTCTGGCTCTTTGAGGGCAATCATCCGGTCCCTCGCTTGCTTGGAATCACCACAAACCCCATTCTTATTCCACCATGTAATGTAAAGAAAAAAATTTAAACAATACCGCTTCTCCTAGGTTCAACAGATAAAAATGTGAAATAATTCTACGTCAACCCACTGACATTTCACTCCTCGAAGATAAGAAAAACGGCTAAAACATATGCAAGTACGATTTAATAATACATGAAGATAGCTGCATCTCTGAGAAAAATCGACAATAATACCAGAAAGTTATCACAAAACATGCATTCGACACTCAGTAGCAACTTCACCAGCAACAACTCAACAACTTTACAAATCAAAGATTCTGTTAATTTTTTGTGTCACCAAGATCATTCACATACAGCAAAACAAACCAGGCCTTCAAACAAAAATCAATTCAATATGGAGCATTGGAAAACCACAAAATTTTAATACCAACTACTGTTCTTTCACTACACTACAAACATATTTCAAATTTTCCAGACTCAATAGAAAATCATATAGAACCCTGATGACACAGTACTTCAAGCAAGTACATTTTCATCAATATATTAAATCACACACATACCAAGCACACGGTTCGACTCTTTTCTTTTAGGCATACGATTGACAGTATAAACTTTATAGACATATGGGCAAAATAAAATTCTTCCTAGATGAATGGGGGAGAGTCTTGTGAGTTATCCCAAGTGATTTTGCTAAAAAGATTGTCTCTTGGGATGTCCTTTATCCCTATAAAAAAGCATACATTTTTCTCCATAATCTCTTTTCTCTTTTACAGCTTTTGGCTATATAAGGTGCAGTCGTACATTAGAAAAAAAGTGTCGCCTACAGGGGCATATTGCCATCGTTTTACTTTTCTCTTGACGTGTCTATCACGTAGGTCTATACAAATTTCACATACATAAAAACACACATTCTCTGCTTAAAATGGTTTCTAAGAAAATCGTCTTTAAATGTTTTTTTTCTTTTATTGTATTTGTATTTCATTTTGTCAATATATGAAATTTGTTTAGCATTACTCATTTTTACTTTTACACATTCCAGGAGCCCATAAACATTTATTCTCCAAAGTGATGATTCCCACAACATAATAGTGACTAAATATTTACCCAAATATACTAGCATCCTGCAACAACATAATATTCACATGGGAAATTCAAATATAAAGTAATATAGATTTATAGCATTTTGCTTGACTAAACGATGGGTGCGATGGCATGGGATAAAGATTAGCGATCTAGTCTGATTGGCCATTGATACCATTTACTGAATTAAATTCTCACTGAATTTGTGTTGAACTAAGCTGAGTAAGTGATGACTGATATTTAATGTTGTTTTGCATTCTATGTTTTTTGTTGTGCATTGTGATTAGTTTTCATGATTGCAACATTCTTTTTTTCTATTTTGGAGCAGGCAGTGGAAGTTATTCCAAAGTGAAGTTGGCTCGCAGTCTTAAAAAAACCCAGAATTAGTTGCAATTAAAATTGTAAATCGCCAAAAAGCACCTCAAGATTTTCTGCAACGATTTCTTCCTCGGGAACTAGAAATTTGGCCAAAACTTGATCATCCACACATCATCAAATTCTGTAGAAATTTTGAGGAATTTGAACATGTTTACATTGTTCTGGAGTATGCTTCTAATGGAGATATGCTGAAATATGTTCAAAACTATGGCCCTATACCTGAAAGACGGAACAAAATTCTAGTCAGGCAGGTAAGTTTATCATTCTATTGTGATATATTTAACTAATTTTTACTTTCAAATGCATTGTCATAATATTTTCAGTATTCCAATATGCTCAGATGTTTAACATCAGCATGTAGAAATACTGAATAGCCAATGAAGCTCATTCAGATTTTTAGATGGTATTAGGACCATTTATTTTTATATTACATATCTTACAGAATAATGTAAGCTATAGTTTGATATTGTATATTTTTTACAGAATACAATACATTGCACAAAGAAATTAGAAACAAATGAAAGCAGACAAAAGGGGATTGTCTCAATTAAAAGTTTACAGAGATAGAAAGAATGGACATAAATAAAGCAGATATGCATAAAAGATTAAGACAAATAACCAGACAAAGAAGTGCTTATCAACAGGATGCATATAATCAAAAAGAAGAAACATTGATAATAGAAAAAAATACTTCAAAGATAGAATGAATACATTGGATAACACTTCCATGATGAAAGATGGAAACCTGCAATACACAAAAATATGCAAGGACTTAAAATATTTAAATCTGACATGAAATCAGCACTGGCCAAGCTGATCAGGAACAAATCAGCAGGACCCAATTGTAATAAAGATGCTTGTGACCTTAGACAATTTCAGCATTAACAAAATTATGGAAATAATAAATGAAATATACAACTATAGAAGATCTTAGTAGATATATTTTCATAGTGTTGTGTAAGAAGCTTGGTGTAATTGTGAGCTTCATCAAAAAATCACTCTACTGGGCCACAAAATGAAACTTAACCATCTGAATTCTGAAGAATAGACCCCACGGTAGAATTAGATCTGAAATAGGACAAGAACAGTGCAGTTTCTTTAAAGACACTGAAACAAGGAATTTGATATTTAGGCTCAGAATGATATCAGAGCAATACAATTACAGAAGGTTGCATACCCACATTTATAAGTTATGTAAAAGTATTTGATAAAAGTATGACAAAAAGATCTGTTTGAATTACTAGAAAAAATTATTTATTTGAAAAAGATATTAGAATAACTTAGAACTTATACTGAGAACAAATTGCCTTTATGTGGATAGAAAATGAATTAAGTAAATACACAAATTTTCTCGCCAAACTTATTCAACCTTTACATCTAGGTGATCTTGAGAAAATGAGAAGTCCTACTCACTGGTGAACACAATCTTAACAACAGAAGATATGTACATGACACAGTATTGATAACAGGCACAGAAACAAATCTGCAGTCATTCTTACAGAAGGTAGTAAATAAAAGTGAAAAGAAAGGATTATTAATTATAGGAAGACAAAATGTATGGTTGCCAGTAAGAGGAACAGCCAATGGTGTGAACTACAAATTGGAGATGCCAAAAACAAGTAATTACAAAAATCAAACATGACACTAAAACCTGAAGGTGCACTTAAATAGTGAAAGATGCCTTCCAAAAGTTAAGCAAAGTATTTAGAAACAGAAAAATTTGTTAGAAACAAAAAAGAGTACTGAACTGTTATGTAATATCACTTTTCCTACTTGGCACCAATGTTGTATAATCTCCTCACAGGTGAAGATAGGACTTCAGACAACAGAAATGTGGTTCTATAGAAAGATGCTGAGAACACTATTAACTGAACATGAGGAAGTTTTAAGGAAAATGGAAACAAAAAAGACACTTATACTTAGAATCAGAAAAAGAAAGTTAAAATTTCTATAATGCATAATGAGGAAAGAGGGCTTGAAGAAATTGACATATTGAAAGCAGGAGACAGGCTAACAGTGAGTAACCTACCTAAGAAGCTTGTGTAAAACAGAACAGGGATTGGGAGGTACAGTGAAAGGACGAACCTTACTGACATTTAAAAGCATAAGAAGTTATAGAGATTCATGACTGTCCACAACTTGAAGGAATGTGGTATGTAGATGAAAAACAAAGATCACTTTCAATTTCAGTGAGGTATTTCTATTTATTGATTCTAACATGAGAAAAAAACAAACAAAACATTTAGTATGTTCTGTTTCCTTTTATTTTAGGAAATGCAAAACAATAATAAATTTTTTTTTTTAAATTGTTCCACTTATGTCACCATAAATTCAAATCAATGATGGTGTCAAAAATAGTTTGTAAAGTTTTCTGGCTGAGAATTAAATGATGCTCTACTGTCGGGTAAGACTTTTGTAAACAATCAGATTTATTTTTTAATCATTTCACCCCCAAGCAAGACAATAAAGTCATTAAAAATCAAAAGGTTACAGAGTGTAAAAGAATAGAAAAAAATAAAAATAAGAAGAGAAAATAATAAAATAACAGGAATTAAAACAAAAGATAATGACTGACATGACATTTACATTTTTGAAGATCAAAGCAAGAGCCCAGAAGATTTCCATAAGTGAGACATGCAAAAAAAGAAATAATTAGCATAGAACTTACAATTATATCAAGCAATTTCAACTGTAAAATGATAAGACCTAGCTGACAATCTAGTACTGCACTTAAATCTGTAAAGTCAAAGTGCCAAAGAACAATTACCATTACAATATTTATAGAAAAGATACAGGAGAGCTGCATTGTGACAGTGGGAAAGTGACTGCAGTTGAGATGCCAGATCAGGACTGATAACACTCTAGATTCTTCTTTGGAATTTGTCAATCTGTAAATAGAAGCTGAAGCATCAAACCAGATGTAGCAGCAATATTCAGTACATAGACAAATGGTAGACTTATAAAATGTGCAAGATACATTTTGAGGGAAAAATTGTCTAGCAGGGAACCAACTTTCCTAGTAGCAAACCTAATCTTTCTATTGTTGTCAATGGAAAACATTAGTCCAAGAAGGAACAACATGTCACTTGCCATGCTAATGGAAAACAAAAAAGGTTAAGATGAGCATTTTCATTTTGGAGGTGTTAAAATTAATATGCCATTTCTTGTCCCAGATAACAATAGATTGTAGGTCATTTCTGAAATCAGCTTCCAATCAGACATTACCAAACTGATCAGTCTTACCATTAATACAGGTGTAACTAGTTGGGTTATCAGCATAGATGAAAACTGATGACATCAGAAAGATCATTGATGAAAATTAGGAACAAAATAGGTCCAAGAATATAAAACCCTATCGGATTAATGCAAAGAGATCTAGGTAAGTAGCTGTTCAAGACAACTTTCATTTTGTGATTTGTTAAGAAATATTGAATCAGATCAAAAATACAGTCAGAAATACTATAACCTTTCAACTTGCGAAGCTGACTAGCATACATATTTAGAGTAATAAAATGAGTTTCAACATTTTCATCGAAAGCTTGATAGACACTTTCAGCAATAACCATTAACACATTGGCAGTTGACCTAGAGAATTAAGTCATATAAATTGTCTGAAAGGCCCAGTGAAATGAGATGCTTAACCAATCAAAGCTTTCAGTACTTTTGGCAAAAAGAAGTAGGAGGATAACAGGCTAATAAAAAGATCAGATGATTCACCAGGTTTTTAAAGACTGGAACTGCAGAAAGGAATTTCCAACAAGCAGGAAATCAAGAAGCAGCAAAGAGTAGAGTTTAGAGAAAGCAGGAGAAAATTCAGACACACATTTCTTAAGGATTATTGCATGGATACCATCAAGTTCATATGCTTTGTGGAAATCTGGTTTAGAAATGCAGAAAACTACAGATGGAGTTATATGCATATCCCCAATAGAAACTAAGTTGAAAGTTTGGCAAAAATACATCAGATGACTCAAGAGTAGAGATTGAAGAGAATTTACAAGCAAAACATTTTTGTCAGCAGATGATAGCAGCTTAAGTTGAGAGAAGATAGACGGTATAAAAGACTTATTTACATAATGGCCAGTAGTCATGAGAATCAAACTTGTTAGACTCTATATGATGTCTCATTCTCTCAGTGAACACAGATTTTGAGGACACATTATTATGAGTAGACATAAAGAGGCTACTGTTGTGATTGGAATTAACAGCTGGAAAGATGATTTCTGTGGGCTATAGTAGTTGAACAGGCAAGATTTCTTTGCCTTGAACTTCATACTGGACAAGTTTATTAACTCATCAAATCTCTCAAGCATTCTCCTAGTAACTGGCTCTGATTTTGACAACACAGTGATGTCATCCATGAATCCTTTGACGGGGATCTGAACTTTTGCCCATGTGTCTGCCAATTTCAAGATCATCTCCATTACAAGCACAAACCATATCAGCATGATAGTGCATCTGGCAGCAATGCCTATCTCCAGTCATTGTCAGTCTGTTGTAAACTTCCCTGTGGTGAAATGCATCACAAAGTTGTTATAGTATTTCGTCATCAGTTTTTTTAACTACTTCTGGTATCCAAAAGTGATCCATTGCCATCTTCAGTAGCTGGTGAAGAACAGATCCATATGCATTTGCCAGGTCCAGCCATATCACCAACAAAATATGCTCTACAGACCCAGGGATCCCAGGAACGCCTACCTTTTGCACAGTCACATCAATGGATTCGTTTTTATGAACAAATTCTATCATTCTTCCAGCCAAGACCCCAAAGAAGATCTTCCCATCAATATTAAGCAGGGAAATCAGTTTGACTTGTCCAATCTTTCTCAATTCCTTTTTTTCAGCAAGTAAGTCCCTTCAGCCCTGTACCACTTCTCAGCTGCCTCAGCAGGAGGAACAGCTGCTAAGTTACGGACATCTCTTGTAGATCTTGTAACTTATCCCATCATTTCTAGAACTCTTGGTTCTCGCCTTATTTATAAAGTCATCCATCTCCTTCATATTTCTCAGGTCAAATGTAACTTTGACTCAGTAAAAACAGGGTGAACAATAACTGAGCAGTACTAATCTAGAAATTGGCAGTGGAACAAAAACAATCTACTCCCATAAATTAAATAAAGGGTTCAGTTTGAAATTCCCTGTAGTTTACCTGGATCACTATATGCCTGATGAAGGCAGATCACAACTGCTGAAATGCTGCAATAAAAACAAAGATGAGGATAATAGTCCAAATGTAAATAGTGCAAATAGAATACAACTGAGATTAATCAAATTCAACTGAGGTTAAATTGTAGAACATAATAAAAGTTGATTTTCATTTTTTCTTTTTAAACCTACAAGTCCAGGAAACAATTAGCATAAATAGTTATCTCAGGGAGAAAGAAAATTTTAAACAATGTAGTAAGATGATTCCTCTTAAGAAATATATTTGTTTACTCTTTAAGTGGATGTAACATTTCTGAAAGAAAATGAATAAGGACATTTTGCAATGTGATTGGGGATTTTTGACCTCTTTCTATTACATTATATTGAGTAAATCCCAGCAAAATTTTATGTGCTATTCTTTTGTGTGAGTACATGCATGAAAAGTAACAAGTAGAAAATCTTTTTAATACTTGGCATTTTGATATTCATTCAGCTTTATCAGAAATTTTGAGATTGAAATATATTTCCAAATTATCCTAATTTTTTAATTGTTACTTTTTAATAGTTGTGCAGATGTCAAATATTGCTGTCAGTGTTATCTTTGTCTTACTTGTATTTGTTGTGTAGAATATTGTATAAATTGCCTAATGTCTGTGTGCATATTTAGTTTTTGAAATATTAGCTTAGTGGCAGGGCATTTTAAGAATTGGGTATAACAAATGTTGGCAGTGAAATAATATTTGGTTATATCTGCATATGGATTTGGAATTTTTTTAAGTTTATTTTACAAATATAGGTATACACAGCTGATAGGAATATTAATAATCATAATAAATACCTAAGTATTTCTCCATAAGAGGTTGTGTTGATTGTGTTGAGCTTTTGTTTTTTCTTAAAAATTAAAGTTAGTCCCATTTTGTTTGTATGTAATACTAAAGCATTTAATGGATTGTACTATTGAGAGATTTCTTCTGTGTTCATAAATAGTCTTTGCCCATATATTACTTAGAAAAGCAGCATATCATATATCCTAGCTTCCAATACTGCTTATATTATATTTCTTACAGACCAGATCTTTGTCTTAGAACATGAGGCTATAATTTTAGTGTCTGTGATAGTTAAAAGGTTTTCAAATTCAGTAGAAAAAGATTTGTTGGTAGAATTATAAACTTAATATTTTAATTATTGCATTTACATTAATGGATTTCTTAGGCTTTTCTTATCAAGAATAAAATGATGGGAGTGGCAATTTTCAGTATAATTTTATTTTAGGTATTCATGGCTGCCTATTTTAAGAGTTCTTAGCTTGAAACTTATAATTAATCCATATTTTATTCTTTGTGAAAGGAACAAAAGTTAATTAGGCTGTTTTTGTTTTTCAGTAAACCTTGAAATTCAATTTGTTATTGTTTCAGATTAATAGAATGTCAAGAAAAGGTAGGGTGATATTCAATTCTTTGTATGATTTTAATAGAGGATTTGATATTCAATTTGTTTTTATATAACAAAACATCATCTAGATATCTGAGGTAAAATGATGTTATAGAAAAGATATGTTGAAATGGACCAGAGTTTTTAAATTCCAAGAATAGACATCTTGAATTTTTGTTTGTTTTTTGAACAAAAATCTTTTATAATGATTATAAAAAATTGTACTGGCACAAGTACACTTTTCTTGACCATTAAAGTTTATTTATTTCATAAAAATTAGGGAAGTGGCTTTTAGGTTGTCATCGAATTTTTGACAAGTATACTAGTGCCTAGAGACTTAACATCAATACTCACCATAATCTTGTTGTCCTTGATTATAACAAGTGTTTGATATGCAATGAGTCAATGGATACAGTGGGTTTATTGACACTACTTACATTGTTCAAACTGTTGTCCTCATCTTTGTTGCCATAATCACATTTCTACCATTGTATGCTTTGGCCTTCTTTAGGTGATTGAAATCTTGAACCTAACCCTTCATTTCATTCACCAGGGTAGATTGTTCTAGTTTCATGTTTCAATATTAGTTATCTCCCTTAACTCTCCAAGTTTTTGTTCACCTCTGCTGTAGCCAGGTATTGAATTCACAATTCTTTAGATCAAGTCACTGGAGACAACCAACGCTTTTATCCACTGGACCATGTATCCTTGAGAACTAGAACAATTTAGCACAGTTGACGAAACAAAGATGAAAACAAAACTCTTTCATACGTACTACAACACATAAAGGGATTATGAGGATTCAATGTGATGTTTAACTCAATACAAAGAAAACTGTAGCTGGACAAATTAACATTCAATAGAAATCAAATTCTAGTACCAATGGCAACAGAGACAAACACTGATAAACTGGCAGAAGTAACAGATTGTATTCTTGCTAGACATAATAAATTAAATACATTTCTTACATGAATCAGGTCAACAACAAGAAATGATGAACCAGCTGAAAAATTGATAATGCAGCTGTGTCCAACTGGCAGTCACAAACTACTCACATTCCAGGCATGCTATTAGAATGATGAGTGTCAATAGAAAAAGAATCGAATCAAATGACTATGGCATACTGGTAGCATGTTTGTTTTGCTTAAGCCGCAAGGAAATATATGAAGCCCTGTGACTGCCAACCAAAGACGAAACATTTACCAGTCAATGAGTGCAGTATTGCTCATCAGTGGCCGACAAAGCAGCTGATTATTTTACATATAGGAGCTCACATCATTGTCATTACACACACATGCAATGAACAAAACAATAACAAATAGTATTGCCTACAAGATGCTAACAGTACCATAATTAATATGTCTGATAATAAAACTTGAATTAGAATTACGGCGTCAATTCATATAAACATTTGTCATCAAATTTTTGCAATCAAAAAAGTTTTCCCCTCCTCGTTTAGCTGTTTATTTAGGTTACAGGATGCTTCTGTTCCTACCAACAAACAACATAAGAATTACTGTGCTGACCTTAATTTACTTAGCTGCGGCTACACTGCCACAAGTTTTTTGTTCATTTACCATGTAATTTTTTTAAACTACATACAATCATTTTATCCATGACTGAGGAGGCATTAACAAAATGTGGTAAAGCAAAATTTTTGCTTAAAGGACTCCTGTACACCTGACTAAACAAGCAAAGGTGACAGTAAATTGAAATTTTGGCTTTGTAAAGTTGGAGGTGGTGAAGAAGCTTAACAGCCATTCGCATGGAGCTTTTAGAGGGTGCATTTGTGAAAACTAAAATATAAAAAAGAACACAGGTGTCTACTGAGTCATCTACTGTAGTTGTTAATAAATATTAGTCATATCCCAAGCTAATATGTCTGCTTTGAGGAAACTAATATGCAGGAATCAATTCCATGATGAACATCCTCACTAATCCAACTGATTTACAACAATCATTTGTGCCAGAATACTGCAGAATATATGCCCCTCGACAAGGAGTAGAGGATAATTTGTTACTGTATGATAACGGACCATGTTCCGACCAGATATTAATCTTCAGAAGACAGAGTTGGCTCTAAAACTTACTGGCATCTAATGTGGTCTGCCAATGGCACATTCAGTATTGCTCTCAGCCTCTTTTATAAGATTTACGTAATTCTGTCAAAAAATGTTCATTTTTTGTCCAACAAGCAACACATCACATATATGAGAATATTCAAGTTACTGAAATAAATGGAAGCCAATTTGAAGCCCACTTCAGTCACACAGTGTTATGAAGGACATATTCCCTGATGTTGAAATAAAAAGATGTTTTGAAGATTTAGCTCAAAATATGCAAAAAAATCTGACAAGATTGGGGTTCACTTGTTTGTATACTACTGACCAAGATTTCATGTTGAAAGTTAATATGATTATCTCTGTACAAGATTGATGAAAATTTAGATGCACTAGCGACCAAACTGTCCCAAGAACTTCAAGATTTACTTAACTGGTTTGAAGAAATGGAAGACAAGCTTCTCTATTTTTACCAGAGATTTGGAACTTTCATAAGAAAACATTCAATGGAGAAGACCATAGAAACAATTAGATGATTAGAAATGCAGATAGAAGAAAACATTTGAACACATGGATGCTATTGAGTACTTGAAGAGCCTTCCAATCACCTGAGGAAGGCCAGAGTATACAACAGCCGAAATGTCATGAATATGGCAACGAAGATAAGGACAACAGTAACAATGTAAATAGCAGAAATAATAACAATACCTCATCTTTGAAATTCAATAATGGGTTTAATCAATGGGTTTAAGTATTTCAGGTAAGCTACAGTGTAGGTTTTATTAGAAGATATTAAATTAGCTTCATCTAAGTTGTTTTCATTTTTCAGTTATTTAACAAATTAAACTTTTTATGACTAAATTTACTGTGCATCCAGCATTAATTAGCATCATATAGAAACCAAAGAAGTCAAAACTCTGATTTCAAGTGCTACCTTAATAGGAAAAAATCTGTACCTCTTATGGAAGAAAATATCTACAGAAATTATTAATAATCAATCAGTCAGTCAGTTGTGATACAGCTTTAGGTGATCATGTTTCGAAAGAGACATGCAATAATACCTATAAGACATTTCTTTACATCACATTTTCATAAAATGCATGATTCATACATTTGAAGACATATTACATTCAATCCTCACTGGGTACCCTATACTTTTGACTTTGTGGTGCTTAGAAAAATCAAATATTACATATTTCACTGCCAACATTCAGGATACCCAATTTTTAATATACACCTAACATTTCAAAAAGAAATATGCACAGATATAGAATGTTCCATGCAACAAATACAAGAAAAACCAACATATAATATAAAGTAATAGAAACAACACTAACAGTAATATTCACACAAAAAAAAAAAAAATTCAAAAAACTAAAACTCCAAAATCATTCCACTCCCAAAATTTCTGAAGCTATAAAAATAGCAAAACAAGTTAAATTTATAGACTACCTACTTTTTTCTTAATCAATCCTTGTCAGTTTAAATCATTTTTTTCAACTCAATATCTTAAGTCAGAGTTAAAAAGGAACATAATTCTTATTCATTTAACCAACGTTTTTACCAAGTAAGCATAATGTTGCTAATCTCTTTCTCTGTCTTCTGGATAGTTGATTTTCTAAGCACTGCTTAAATGTGGCACAAGGCCAAAAGTATGGGGTACCCAGTGGGGATCGAACTCACAGCTTAGTTGGAATAGATAAGCTTGCTAAACATTACACCATGCCAAAGTGCCCTTTCTGTCATTTGGATAGTGATGATTTTCATAGATCACTTAAGAGTTAGAAAATTCTACAATATTGAACAAAACTTAAATACCTAACACATCACTCAATAAATCCCAGGCCTAACTAATAAAACCACAGCTTTTAGGCAAAATTTGACTTCATTCATCAACATAGTGTATAACCCTAGAAGGAGACTGATTCCAACACTTCTCTAACAATTCAATTCCTTTTTTGTAGAATGATTTTTCTTTGGCCTCGAAATACACCTGTTTCCAATATCACTTCTTCATTGGAGCGAAATCTCTTTCCCTGGAGTATTCTTTTGAAGTCTGCAAAGGATGCAGAAGCAATTTGAAGTGCAATTCATGTAGTTTTGCCATAACTGCGATCGACTTGTGACATTGTCGTCTTGGTGAAAGATCACTTTTTCTTTCTTCGTTTGTGACCATTTTTTGGCGATTTCTTCCTTCAAGCGCACCAATAATGCTATAATATTCACTATTGATGGTTCTTCCTTTCTCAAGGTAATCAATGAACAAAATACATTGCGCATCCCAACCTATGGAGACCAAAGCTTGCCTGCTGATGTTTGCGTCTTTGGTCAGCTTTCACCTGCCCACATGCTGCTTTCCAGTCAGCTGACTGCCAATTTGACTCCAGAATGAAGTGATGGATCCATGTTTCATCCATTGTCACATATTTACACAAAAACTACTTGTTGCATTAAAATAGTTGCAAATAACACTCTGAATTGTTGACACGTTGTTTTTGATCAACTGTGAACAAACGCGGCAACTACTTTGAACACAGCTTTCTCATTGACAAATGTTCATGCAAAATGGTGAATATGCTGCCTTCTGATATGTTCTACTCCTTTGCTATCTAATGCAGCTTCAATTTGCAATCAGCCAAAACAAGTTTGTGGATTTTTTGACGTTTTCCAGGACAACTGCCTATTTTGGGTGACCTGGGTATTCAGCATCATGTCTATCTGTATGACCATGTTTAAAGTCAGCATACTACCTCTTAACCATTGTTTCCAACAGAGCAGAGTCCAGATAACATTTATCAAGCCATTGCTTTGCTTGAACAGTATTTCCCCCCCCCCCCCCCAATCAGAAAGTAATGCTTTATGAACACACAAAATTCAGATTTTTCTTACTTTGAAAATTTTCAACAGTAGCTTCACTTAAATAACTGTAATTTGTAAACTAATAATTTGATTGGACCCAAATTTGTCACATGCCATTTGAAGGTTATGATTTTTTTTAATAAAAAAAATCATATGGATATTTTATTAGTGGTGCTATCTATATGTTAGGCCTGAGACATATTGGGTGATGTGTTAGTTTTAGTTAAAAGCATCAACCTGCATCAATATATTTATCCCATGAATACAAAACAATATTTCTATAATGAATCATTAGTTCAATGATTTAAACTCAGAAAAATTTTCAATGTTTTCTTTATTTTACATAAAAATTAACCATTAAAAATAACAAATTGAACAGAAAAATAAAAAGCTTTCTGATATTCATAACATTCCACATAAAAAAAAGCTATATATATATATATATAAAAAGAGTAGTGACATAAAAAACATTACTTTGGTAACCAAAGGAAACATCTGCATAATTTTCTGAGTTGCCACCCTCTCCCTTCTTGTACATTAAGTATTTTATTCACCCTTCATGCCACAGAATTTTACATTACCACCCAAATGAAAATTTTATTGACAATGTTAAATTGTAGACAGACATTCTACAAATAAATTATAGAATTAGAAATATATAAATTTTATTTGGCAATAACCCTGAATTTCCTCAGTTTTTGCTATTTGTGGGTACATAAATATCAACTAAGCAAAAGTAAGTAAATATTTACATATTCAGTTAACATTCCACTCAACAGATTGTAGTTTCTACTTGGGAAAGGATAAATCAGGGTGTGCGTGTGCGTCTTCTACACCTATAGCACAACTCGAACTTTTAATTTTTAGTTCTCAGGTTGTTTATGGTAGTTAGATATTATAGTGCTGGTACAAAGTAAAGTGATGATCACATGCAAACAGAAATAAATACTTGCTCAAATATGTTGGCGGAGATTAATATTGATTCTTCTATGTAAACCATTTCACATTTTTTCCTCCAAAAAACAAGTGATCCCCCTTGATCTGTAGGCACAAAATGTATACCCCCTTGCCTTAAAAATATAACTTTTGAGATTTCATGTTTAAGATTTAGTTGAAATTAAATCTTAATTAAAAAAAGAGCATCCCAGCATTAGTTCATAAAATTCACCTGATGCATAGTGCATAAAACTCCGAGTCATGCTATAGATGAAGGATATGCATATTTATCAATATATACGTAATGTTATATTACATTAAGCAGTTTTATTAATACCAGAAAAATACTTACGTGTGTATAGATTGTATACATACACATAAAATTAGTGCATGCACTGAGTAATATATACGCTAATTTGATGATATCTTGTGTATGATGCAACCCTTTTAAAATTAGGTCACATGACATGCGAGTAATAAATATATATTTTGCCTCAATTCAAAAGATGCTTTCATATATATATATATATATATATATATATATTTTTCTTTTTTTTCATTTCATGTATCCATGTTGTTTTTGGTTTTGTCGACTACATGGTAAGGTCAGTTAGGCACCGTCTATGAGAAAAAGAGCACCATCACACGATTTGCTCCAACAGAAATTTACAAACAGCATGCTGTACTGCTTGGCATTTGCACCAAAAGTCCAAAAGGAACATTTCAGAGTGTTTTGGTGTGCACAAGATTTGGATAAAGTTGGATAAGTCTAATGGTAATTACAAAGATGTTTTAAGTTATCACTAGTGTTGGAAACATTAAGCCTCCATTCATCTTTCCACCGGGAAACAGACTCAAGAAGGAGACCTATATCAAGTGACTTGAGGAGGTAGTGCTGTCCTGGGTCAAGAGGGTGATTGCTGGAAGACACTGTCTAGCAACAGGATTTTGCATCATATTGCACATGCAGGAGAACCCAATCATGCATGTCAGACAATTTCTACAACCATATCACTCCTTACATTTGGCCACCTAACTCTCCAGACTACAACCCTTTTGATTATTATGTGAGGCACAATTGAGTGAGAAACCAATAAAACTACTTATAACACCAAATATGCAAGGATTATGGCAGCATTCACCAACTTAAATAAAGGAGATGATCCAAAAAAGTTGCAGGAGATTCCGAAGTCATCTGGATCCCATGGTTGAAGAACAAGTTACTGAATAAATTTACTCTTTAGTATTTCAAGATATTTTTGAATTTTGGTAAATATGTTAAAATGATATGTCAGTGTTGTTTTCATTTTTGCATAATTTAGATGACAATTCCTCTATAGCACTCTGTACTGTAGTAGTAAGAGTAACTTTTTCACCTGGTTTGTTTCCTTACTTAGGAAAGAACATTTTAGTCATTTCTAATTAAACATTCTATGATTTTTCTACATATTCTATTTTCAGTTGAGTGAAGCAATAGGCTACCTCCATGATCAGCACATTAGTCACCGTGATCTGAAGCTCGAAAATCTGTTGTTGGACAGCAATGATAACATCAAAATTACTGATTTTGGATTTACAAAGCATGATCCACTGTCAACTTTAAGCAATACCTATTGCGGTTCCAAGTCATATGCAGCTCCAGAAATTCTTATTGGTGAACCATATGACCCACGCAAAGCTGATATCTGGGCAATGGGAGCTGTGGTCTACATCATGAGTACAGGTAAAATGCCTTTTAGTGAAAACAAAGGTATAAAGAAAATTATTGAAGAGCAACAGAAATTGGACTTTCCTTGGCCAAAATTTCAGTTAAGTGAAGAATGTGAAAATCTCATCAAGTACCTATTTACTTTCGAACCTGTTGACAGACCTACTGTCAGTGAACTACTTTGTTGCAAATGGTTGCAAACTGACAAATAAACATTGAATAAATAGTTAAATAAAACCATTAAAAAAACTCGTGTCAGAAAATGGGTTATATTAATAACTAGTTAATATGACTTGGCAAGAAAGAATTTTTATAAAATTGAACAATATGAATTAAAAGATATTCAAAATCTATATAACTATTGTCTCCATTTAATTGGATCAAAACTTTCCAAAAATTTGTTACTTTCACTAGCAATAGTCACTTAGAGTGTTTAGTGAAGAAAAATTAGTTTAATTGTACAAGTAGACCTGTTTTATAATTATATAGTTATGAAAGAGCATATTCATTTGCAGATAAAGTAGAGAATTCAATTTATTTTTTCCTAAGATTAGAAAACAGAAACTAGAAGAAGATGATATATACATTACTTAAAATTAAAAGTATTTGACAATAACTCAGAACCTGTAACAATTTACGTAGGGAGGGAAAAAAAAAAATTAATCAACTCCATACAAAGTCATTGTGATAATCAGAATAGGTCCTTATAGTGAAAAATTCTTACAATTATGAGATACTTTAGGATTTGATTAAATTCCAATTGGGAAAAAATTTAAAAATAGGAATCTTTAAATAGAAAAAGATCAGGACTGTTTTCTTCAGTGATAAGGAAAATACTGACAGTAGCACTGAAGAAAACATTGGTGAAATAAAAGATTTCAATTTGTGCAAATGAGAAAATTAAATATTTGTACTTATTACAATTCAGAAGAGAAAAATATTTAAGTTAAAAGATGTCTCTCATATATCCAAGTGAATTAGGTTCTAAACTGAAAGTGTGGATGAGGAGTGTAAGGTTTAAATAAAAAGAATGCATTATTAAAGAATGTTTTATTGAAAAATAAAGCAAAACATTGGCATGAAAGTTTTTAACCAAATAAAATTGTTGCAGTGAAATGAAATATGAAAATATTTGCTGTTTTGTTTAAAGTGCACTACTCAAAGCCTCCATTTTCTGGTATATCTCAGCCTGTTTCTTGTTGATATTGAATTCACTATCAATATAAACTTGTTTACTTATTTTGTTGTTTATTAATTTCTCAGCATGATTCACTGCTTGACTGATGAGTTCCTTGTACTGACAATCCAACTTTTGAAGCTCAACAACCTTAAAAGAAAAAGTGATTACATTTCAAAACAGATTTAATAAAATTAATATGTAGATAATTAAATCAGCATTTTATGCAATCCTTTTAAACAATATGTAAGCATTTGTCTATACTTATGAGATGAGTTAGTATTTACATTATTTGGACTATTGCCCTTATGTTTGTTGTCATGACTACCAAAGAGGCTTTTGCACAAAGGAATGAGAATGATATACCCCAATGATCATAATAAAGGGTTCAGTTCGAAATTCCTATCACCTGAAGAAGGCTGGAGTGTACAACATCCAAAATGTCGTACATCAAAGATGAGGACAATAGTCCGAATAATGTAAATAGTGTAAATATTTAAGCAGCCATTATTTTTTTCAAATTTTTCATGAAAAATTCAAAATACAATATGATACACATAGTATAACTTTGATTAACAATTTTTTTTATTGGTAATAGGATAATCTATTACTTTGTATTCATAAAATGAAAAGTCAAACCTTAATATTTGTGTTCTATTAAATACACTATATACCTGACATTTTTCTGATTACCAGTAACATTTATACAAGCACATTTTTAATTAAATAGTTTAGCAAACCCAACCGTGATCTGGTACATGAAATTATCTCAAATCATAAATTTTAATCAAACAGAAAAAAAAAAATAAAAATAAAAATAATGATCTCCCTTGAAGAACTATCATTCAAAATTTTCTAATTATTTCACCTTTTCAACAACATCTGCTCCTTCTGTCTTGAGAGTGACTTGCAGATTTTGTATTTGCTGTGACAATTGTTTGTAATCAGCATCAATCTTTTTGCGGCTTGATTGAAAAAGACTAAAATCTTTGTTGCTTTTGAACTTATTGATGGCATCATCATATGACTGATAGAGAGCACTTCTTTTATCCTGGGCACTTTGCACTTCTTCAATCAAACTTGCAACTCTCATCTTACTCTCTTTGGCTTCATCCTACAAAAAGAAAAGTGAATAAATACAAATGCTATATAATATTTATATTAAAGCAATTCAGGTAGATACTAAGAATTTTATGAATGGCTAAGTTGACAGACAAACTAAAATGATATTTACTTAAATCTTTCTTTTGCTTGCAAACATATTTGCTTGGATTATTTTAACTATTTTTTAATTATACATAGATTTGTATTTACCACAGAAAAACAGTAACCAGAAAAATCAAGTTGTTAATTTTTGCTGTATTCAATAAATATAGCTTGTTTTAACCATATCTAATTTTATTATGATGGAAAGAGGAAAATACAAATCCTTCTCAGTGGCTACTAAAAATATAGAAGAGTGGTAGTTTCTTAGAAAAGCCTTATTAAATTTGTGGAAAATAATTTATCATTTACTGTAATATTGATACATCATAGATAAAAAAGTGGAATACAGAAGAATTTAATAGATTAAAGAGGTAATAAAAATTTAGAACTTAGTTAAACTTGTATAACCACCAATTAAGAGTACAAAATTCTTAAAATTTTACTGTCTCTTTGGGGTAAATAGTTATGAGTTTTATGAAATATTGAAATATTGTAACATTTACCTTTGTGATAGAGAAATCAAGACGAACATATATAATAACAAGGATGAAGAGAAGATAAAAAGCTCCTACAACAAGAAGAGGTTCTTGTAGCAACAGTAACTTCTGGAATGTGTAGTGTAGCTGAGTTAAAAAACAAACAAAAGTGCAATCAAAAATAAGACAAAAATAAAAAAAATTCATATTAGCAGCTAAATAAAGAATGGGTAAGAATTGTAATCAGGAAAAGGATTATACGAGTAAACAGCAAAAGTTAAAATGAAATCTAAAGTATTAAAGATTGCATTAATACAATAAAATACTTTCAATCATGAAAACGCTTAGAAAAAAATTTAAGTAAATTTAATGTGGTCTGATTAAAAATACAGATTTGTAAAATTTGAAAATAGAATTGCCTTCATGGTTATTTATAAATTACAAAGAAATTTTGGATATGGTTATTTTTTACCTCTAAATCTTGAATATGTTGTTCCACTAAGTTTGATTTGTGCAATACAATTACAGGTCTCCCAATAGTATCCAGGTAAGTGAAATGCAACTGTTTTTTACCCTCAGTCACTTCATATGGAGCCTTCAGTTTTATGTTCCTATTGCAAGACAGATCAAAAAGAATTTTTATTAAAAGAACAACTGTCCAAAATGATGGAAAGCGAGAGCAGTAAGATATAGTTTTTGTTCAAAGTAGAATAAAAGTATAAAATTAACATGTTTTCTTCAGTCTAAGCATATAAAACAGTAAAGTTAATTTCATCAAAAATGAAAACTCCCATTTTTTTCTGTTTAAGAAAACTCAATTTAAGAGTTAACCTGCCAATTTATGAAGAGAAAAGAGAAGTACAATCTAATCATGCATACTTACTTAGAACCTTCTGGCAGAACGATTTTCACAGTGAGATGATCAACAACTTGGTCATCAAAGACATGATCTATAAGACGCATCTTTAGAAGATATTTGTCACCTACAATACATGTAGCAAATAATTTTAACTCATTTTTCAGGAAAGAATTTTCAAAATATATAACACTATTTTTGTAAAGATACTGTTGAGCTTAAAAGATTTAAATGCAAGATACTAGTTTAACTAGAATTTCAAAATTGTTATTTTGCAAAATAAATAAAATCTTAAAATTAAATTCAGTATTAGAATTTTATTTTACCTTGAATAATTTGTCAGTTTCAAAAGTAATGAGTTTTAAACAAATTGAGAAAATGTAATAATGAAAATACAAAATATGGCTTTTAAAATTTCCTAAATTATATTAGCTACCCCAAACTAAAGTTATATTTTTAATATATCTAAAAACTTAAAACAGAGAGCCTGCCAAAACAAAAAGAAAAGCAAATTTATCTTACCAGCTCCATCTCAATGAGCAACCAAGTTACGACCATTCAAATTTGGCCAGAACTTTGAAAATTCTGTTTTGCAAAAAGCCAATTTTAGCAACGTATAACTGAAGATATAGGTTTCAAATAAGTGAAAAATCATATAATGTCAAACAGTCTTGAAGTGGGGGAAGATAATACTAATTGAATCCATACTTATTAGACCAACCTAAGGGTTGGAGAAAACAGAAATTTAAAAAATGGCACGATTCTGACTGCTCATAAGTTTAATTTCAACACTTAATACCTTGCTACATCATGTTATGATTCATAGCACAACAGAGATGGAAATCATTTTTTGCTATAGTACATCAATAAAATATTCAGCTACATCATGTAAAAGTAGAAGCACAATTAGAGGATAAGTCAAGAACCTGGCTTAGAAAGTATCCATTGGAGGTATATACCTGAAACGGCACCAACTTTGGGATGAAGAATTCAACAAAATAACTATTTTCTCTATAATATGAATACCTTTTGTCATTTGTGAAATTATGCAATCTTTAACTTAAAAGGGGGGGGGCAGTATTGACCACATTTTTTTTTTTTTTTTTTTAAACGAAAATAAATTTTCATTTGAATCCTGAGTGTAACACTATTCTTAGTACCAAAAAGAAAAGGGAGAAGGGAAAACAAGAAGAGATGGAAGAGAGGTAATAACTGAATTTTTCTTTCTTTATTCTTTCTCTGACCAATCTAGACAAGAAATATGTTTAGACCACAAAAGATAACTTTTTTTTTTATGACTCAAAAGATTCTTATTGCAAAAAGTCAGGAAATCTATTTTCACTAAAAATGAATTTCCCAGTTATTGACAAATTTAACGATCACTGATAGAAGTGACAGCTGCCTATGGAACAGACTTGCCTAAAGGTATGGTGTATTTTATGACCCCAGTGACAGCAGCCTCTTGCTGAGGAGGAGACAAAATTGCCAGAAATAAGTCTCCTGGTCCTTTGTGTAATTTTGCAACACTGAGAATTAAAGGAGAAACAGGATTTTTTTTTTTTTTTTCGACCAAAGCTAGATAATTTCTTATAATGATTGAAATGATAAAAACGCATATGAAACAACCACACATACCGAAAGCGGAAAAGTGAGGAAAAAAAAAAAAAAAAAAAAAAAAAAAAAACGATAATTAAAATTTGAGTGTTGGGCTGAAACACACCTCTCAGGCAGTGGTGAGAGGCACTTACACAGGAGAGAAAGAAAAGAGGGTTGATCAGATGACAATGACCAATATAATCAGCAAAACTTTCAAATGGAACACTGCAGGAGAAGAGAGGAAAGAAAAATGCACACATGCAAAATCTTTACTCACCTTTGTTATAAAGATACTCATAACTTGGTACATTATAGCCAATATAATATTGTGTTTTCCATCCTCCAAATAAAGGAAATCTGGGCCTCAATTCCAGTTCAACAGAATCATCCATTTCTTTCAAATGACTAGTTGAGATATTACCAATTTCATCTCTATAGTATACATCTCGTGCAGCAGCAGGTAGGACGGTCTATGAAACACAGTATCAATATAATAACACAAACCTAAGAGATTTTTTTTTAATGAAATACTGGTTTGTTCAGAAAGTTCATGCTGATTTTTAAGGGAAATTAAAAAACAAAACAAAATTATGCCATTAAATATTTATTCAACTAAAAATGAACTATTTTGTTGTACAACCTTTCTCCATTTTTCCTTCAACTTGGATGCAGTCTTCCCAGAATTTCTGTGGTTTTTCAGAAAAGAACTCCTTTAGATAATTTTTTATATGATCCAAAGAATTAAAATTAATTTTAAAGAATTGAAATTATTTTGCAAGGACCTGAATAAATGAAAATCAGAAGGATTAATGTCTGCTGAATATGGTAGGTGAGGTAACACATCCCAGCCAAGCTGCAACAATTTTTGCCAAATCACCAAAGAAATGTGAGGTCTGGCACTATCCTCATGGAAAAACAACACCTTTTCTGTTTGCCAATTCTAGGCATTTTTCTTGAATAGCTGCCTTTAATTCATACAGTTGTGAGCAATACTTTTCTGAATCAACTGATTTGTTACTTGGCAGAGCACATAGTACTGGATGACTTTCCAATCCCACCAGATGCACAGCATGTCTTTCCAAGGATGAAGACTTCCTTTTAGGGTGGCTGAAGTTGGCACATGTCGCTTACTCCAGGATTTTTTTGCTAAACATTGTTGTAAACAATCCATTCTCATGATTTGCTTCAAAAAGGGTGCATTTACATTGCATACAGTCAATCATAGACAGAAATGTGATCCAAAAGATTCTTTTCACTCAGATTATACGGTACCCAAACATTGTAACTATTTTAGTATCTAAGCTTCACTAAGTACTTATGGATGGTGGATTTTGAATAACACACATTGTGTAATAACACACATTGTGTAATGTGTGTTATTCATAATCAATGTCTTTATTTGGTTATCATCAGTAGTGGAGGATCTGCCTATGTTCTTTATCAATAAGGCTACAATCATCAACTTTAAACTTAGCAAAACACTTCTGTACAGTTCTGTCAGCTAAAGCACCTTCACCAGACACAGCACATCTTTTTCGTTGATGTGTACTAATGTGTTGAAACACGAACAATTAAAAATTGGCAAACAACTTTTTAAACAACCCAATGCAAGATTTTATACTTAGTAATTAGGTTTCAATGAACAAGAATAAACAAATACAATAATAATACAAAGTTTAAATTTCATAAAATATAAATGAATTCTAAAATGGATAAGTATTACCTTGAAAGACTTTATTGATGAGACACCATCTTGATTACGTTGGTAATCATAACGAGAAAACGGACCTTTAAGAACTGCTCCAGAATGAGTCATGTGGAAATGTTCCTCAACTGCAATATTACCCCAATGAGAAATTTCAATAATACGTTCCATACTGGTGACAGTTAAGAAAGGTGAATTGTTCTCAAAATGTATTTTCATTTCTTCCTAAAATTAAAAAAGGAGATTTAATAGAATCTTAAAAAAAAAAAAATCAATGAAAAAGATGTCAGAAAAATATAAAACAATAAAAGTTAATCATAAATGAAATAAGTATTTTTTTAGAAATTACAAATCTAAATAGATTCTTGTACATTTACAACATAAATTAACATTTTATTTTTTATATTTCATATAAAGAAAATCTTAAGCTCAATTTTTTTTCTGAACTGATTAAAAAAAAAAAAGTTTCCTTTCAAGATATTCTTACCTCAGAAAATGGCTCCTTGTTAAGGTAAGGGCCATAGCTGATAGTGGATTCAGCTTGAGAAACGGGTTTTTTTTTGGTGTAGAATTCTACATTGGAAGATGCACATGTAACTGTAGTTGACTGACTAGCCACTCTATATGGAGAATACAGGTACAAATTGGCATTTAAAACTACATATTGCTTTTCAGCCTGAGTGATCATAGCTGGATATGGTTTCAAAGCATGAGTAAATGTTGTATCCACCTCTAGTGCAGCAGTTTTTCCAGGCTCAATTCCAGAGGAAAAGTCAATACGATAAAAATATTCCCTAAAATTAAATTAAAAAGTGTTAATTAAAAATGCATATTTATTGCAAAGCAAAGAAATAAAAAAGAAGGGAGAAGTTTGTTTTACTGTTTGTACAAGCTTCAAGCATGTGAAATAATGCTGAAAAGAAAGTTATTTATTGCATTAATACTGATTAAATAATCTATTTGCATAAAAGAGCCTTATTGGAAATGCATGCTTATTACAAAAATAATTAAACTATAGTCAATGATTAAAGAAGTTTCATCAGCTATTCACTATATATTAATGGAATAAGAGATATATACTTTTAAGGGGGGGGGGGATAAAAAAAAAACGTTTTTTTTAATCTGCCAAAAGTCGTCTAATTACTGGATTTTAATAAAACTTGGTATTTATGCAAAAGCGAATATTTTCAAATGCAGTCCCTTCAACATTTTAAAGAATTTTTTTCTGTAGTTGCACATCTATTTTTTCTTTTAATTTGATGATTTTCAATATTAAAAGGGATCACATTAAGATTTATACTTTTAAAACAGAAGACTTTGAAAAAGACGAGAGAAGAGACAATTTATATACATACATACATACATAAACTATATATAGTGTCAGAACATTATTTTTAATAGACACTGTTTTAATTGAAAAGTAAATCTATATATATATATCTCTACCAGCCTGAATATTAAACATTTTGTTAATAAAATGGGTCATTCAACAGAATTTGAACCTGCGACCACAAACATAAGATCAATTGATCTGATGCATCTTAACTATGCTTTATTTTTTTTTTGTTGCAATAATTCGTTTGTAATAAAAATGTCTTAATGTAAGATACGCAAAAGTAGATACACCAATATATCTGTAGTGCTCATTTTTAGTGGCATTGTCCGAAAATATTAAAAACTTTTGACTCGTAATTAAAAAGTAATAACCTAACTTCATAAGATTTAACTCCCAAGAACATCAAGTGAAACGACACAGTATTTTCTCTACCCAACACCAACAAATTGCACCCACCACGCCTCACCTGTGACAGCCAAAACATTATATATTTTCTCTTCTGTTCAATATGTCCAAATAGTGGATATATTGGTGAATCTGAAAATAGCTTTAGATTCCGTTTCAATAATCATTAACTTAGCATACGCCAGAACAACCAATATTCCCCCATAGCCCAACACTTTAATCAACCAGGACACACATTAGAAAACTGTAAATGTTTACTAATAGACTCCGATTTTAGTTCTACACACTCATGCAGAAATAAAGAAAAATACTGGAATTTAAAATTAAATACACACAGGCTAGGGTTAAATAGGGACTTAGGTGTTTTGAATCTTCATAAATATTTCAATAGCTAAACATTTTTTAGATACACTTAAAAATTTTTTCTCTAAAACAAAATTTATAAGTATTATTAAAGATCAGTTTACGTTTACAAATATTTTTAAAAAATCTGTCGCCTTCTGCGTCACATGATGTAAACAATCTCTCCACGAACGCTCTCGCGAAATACATCTCTAATTTAAATTTTAAAATCATTTGTTTCTGATGAAAGGCCAAGGACGGTCTGAAATATCTAATATAATAATAAAAATAAATAAATACTGTCAGAAAAATACATTTTTAAACTTACAACTTTTTAGTAGTTTTTCCTATACATATTATTAAGACAGTATACGTGGATCATCACTATGTTATATATATGTACGTACACGCACTACGTATATACGTGGAGATTATATATATATATATATATATATATATATATATATACACACACACTAGCAGTATAGCCTGGCGTTGCTCGGGTGTAATGAAAGCTATAAAACTAATCCATGGTCCTGGAGCTCAAACTCTTTGGACGTTGGTAGAAAAGACTAAAAAGTAATAGTTGTTTCTTTTAGGTATTTCAGGATCATGAATAACTAAAAGGATCAGAGATGCAAATTAGGGTCTAAGGGCACTTTCCAGCTTGGACCTGTTGTAATATAATAATCTGGCCCCACCCAAAGAAAGCTGATGCAAGCGGGGGTGTTTTCCGGTCGTTGAAAGGAACGGATGTTTGTTTGACCTTATTTCCGGCAGTAGCGGAAATGGCTACAAGAGGCAAACAGAACAGGTGTCTCTGAGAATTGCGTGGGCGAGGCAAAAATCGGAAGTACCGGTTTGGAGATTATAAAAAGACCTCGGGCACGGATTTCACAGACAGAGCAGGCAGTCAGAAGAAGTGAGAGCAGAACCACAGAACACGAAGGAAGGCAGTTCACAGCTGCCCCCAATAGCATGCTGCTATTGCGGGGTACGCATACGTCAACCCTTAGAGGCGCGCTCTCTCACTCTCTGTTCACTAGGCTACACGGTCCATCGTTCATCAATAAAAATATAACTCATATATTTTTATATATACCCGTGTTTGTCTGTTTATTGGTAATAATCTTTTTGGTGCCTACGTGACCTGCTGTTTTGAAACAACAAAACAGATTGATACGAGCTAGTTACCACGGCAACAATTGAAAATTCAACAGACTTGAAATTTCCGGACTTAAAACTACCGGATAGAAGACAAAAATAGTAAACAACCGGACGACAGCAAGGAAGGAAGAAAAAGAAAGAAGACGAAAATATATAGACAGTCAGCCAAGGTAGGTGTCTCTTTGATTGATAGTGTGTGTGTTCTGCTCATGTTTATAGTAGGTCTCGTTAGAAAAAAAATGGGACAGCATACTTTTGCCGATCTGACCGTAGAAATGAGAAATATGGATTGTTCGGTAGAACGGAGAGTGTGCGGGCAGAGAGTGGTACGCTTAGCGGAGAGCGCGTAGGGTTGGGGTTGACAGGGGTGTTAAAGTTGGCGAGAGGAGTGGAGTGTTAAAGTTGAGATATTTGCCTATCTGTAGGTGTAGGGCATCTGAGTTAATGATTTATTTTTTTTGTTAATGTTTTACCATATATGTAAAGGAAGTTTATTCTACTCTTTAAAGTGGATAATTGGATTAATTTGTTGATAACAATGTTTTCTTTGGGTTGTGCAAGAAAATAGTTAATATTTCGTAGAATAAATATTTAATGAAATAATTTTGGTTGTGTCTTAATTTTACGTAAAAAGCGGCATGAACTTTCCAGACAACCCAATAGAAATATTGACGAACAACTATTCTCAATGTGATTATGAAGGTCAGTTGTATGGTTGAAATAGTTAAGTTTTTCTGACCAGTACTCGAGCCGAATTAAAAAAAAAAAAAACAATCGATGTTCTACGTACACAAACTTTCCCCAATTGGAGTATTAGCGTAAAATGACCCTCTCCATTTTCTCCATTTGGCCTTGTATTGCATGAACTAAATCAAAATTGGTAAACATTGACAAATTATAAATGTAGCTGAATGCTACCACAATAGGAAAATCAGAGAAACGAAAGGGTTCTTTAATTTTGATCTCGTCAACAGAATTTGTTCGTAAACGTCAATTTGTAATCTTTACACAGATATTGTCAAAATTTTAAAATGTTTGTGTTTTGCGTGACATTTCTACAGCATAGAAATGACTTAAATGTTATCGAGAGTTTTAAAGTGTAATTTTAATTATGCAGTTAACAACAGCCAACAAAATCGCCAATTATAAATATATCTCAACATCGTTGCTTGAAAACAACTGCATTGTTTGGTTATTTCTTTGCGAATACACCGATTATATATATTCTTAAAACATTCACCCGCGTCTCAGTGTTTCGCGATATGAGTCAGATATTGAAAAGATATTTTGTTATCAATATGGTGGAATCGGATTATTTGGGGAGATTTGGGAAAATTAAATTAAAATCTAAAACTTATTTTTATTTACGTAAAAGTACTTCACTTTTATGCTTTTGTGCAGGTTCCCATCAATTCAACATCCTCTGTGAATTTTCATTTATGTGACTTGGGAAATATCTTTTGAAGATATATTAATTTCTGAAAACTAGTAAATACCTTGGAACAGATAAATATGGAGAGATTTAGTGAAGGATGTGAGGAACTCCCGAAGAGGTTGACGATAGGAGTCATTGCTGGCGTGGTCGGCGTAATAATAATCCTGGGAATAATAGCCAGGAAGCGGATTTTTAAGTGTAAAAGAAGCAACAGTGCTTCGGAAAAGGAAATTGAGTTATCCGTTGTGAATAGTACTCCGGGGTCAACGGGTGTTCAAACGCAAATGTCTCTGCGTTAAACAGAGAGGTGTCAACAAATCAGGTATGCTTGGTTTCGAATCCAGAGGAAGTAGTTCAGGGAATAGAAAACATTGTACAAACTAAGGAACTACGAGTCACGGGTCCATTTTTTTTTTAGACTAAATTAATATCCTCCACAAGTAAATTGCATGCGGATTAACGTTGGAATCAGGGTAATTTTCTTCATTTTCTATTGAACATTTCTCGGTTAGACTATGAATGATATGTACGGCAGATAATGACCATTTTTTCTGTGTTCAAACATAGTATGTTTGAAAGTAAATTAAATTAAATGAGGTTACATGTGTAACAATAAACTCGAGCAGAAGCACGCATGGTGTTGGTCAAAGGTCATTTACTCGATGTTAGTTTAGAAACTGGGGCGCAATTACCGCCTATAATCATGTGGATTATGCATCGAAGAGTCTACGCTTATGGACAGAGTCGAGAAAGAAAATGAACATTTTTAAGAACTTTGCCCAATTCTGTGAAAATGGATATTAAAAAAAAAAAAAAAAAAAAAAAAAAAAAAAAAAAAAAAAAAAAAAAACAATGAAACATCGAGCTGGTAGAACAATTTTCAAGTTGGACACGAACATTGTTGGGTTGCCGATGTAGGCTCCCCTATATATTTTTTGTTTTTGTTGTTTTGTTTGTTTCGACACATGTTTTATACAATTGTCGGGCTTGTGTGGCATGGGGAGGAGAGTGAGGGTGTTGCGCTTAAAATGTTCTTAGGCGAACATTTTGGAAAATGGGTGGGCGAGGAATGTAATATAATAATCTGGCCCCACCCAAAGAAAGCTGATGCAAGTGGGGGTGTTTTCCGGTCGTTGAAAGGAACGGATGTTTGTTTGACCTTATTTCCGGCAGTAGCGGAAATGGCTACAAGAGGCAAACAG